>JAGFZM010002335.1:0-15000 GCA_017657215.1 Limnothrissa miodon
TCTCTCTCTGTCTTTTATTCTCCATCTTGGTAAAGTTAGAGTCCACACACACACACACACACACACTCCAACACACCCTCTCTCATATCTGGTGGCCATCTACCGGTACATCCTCTGTACCCCCACACTTCACTCCTCGTCCCCTGGGCCTACTGTACCTGTCTACAGGGGAAAGATTTCTTCTCAGTCTCTTTTGTAGTCTAGACCACAGTTCTCTCTCTCTCTCTCTCTCCCTCTCCCTCCCTCTCTCTTTCTCTCCCTCTCTTGTGTCTGCCTTGTCTACATCAGCATGCAGGTCACAGAGAAGGGGAAGTCATCATCGGGCAGACAAATCAAATTTGTGACCACAAGCGTGGGAAAGAGTAAGCACAACAGAGGGAGGAGTGACGGAGAAAAGGAAAGGGAGAGAGAGAGAGAGAGAGGGAGAGAAAGAGGGAAAGATGGAGAGACTACATTGAGTGCTGAGCCAAAGCTGACAGGTGTGAATAAGTGATCACTATGCTCACTCTGTTAAAATATGTGTGTACAGACTCAGAGTCATGTACTGTTTACATGAAATGTGCACACGCACACAGACACACAGTCATGGAGAGGCTTTTCCCCAGCCTGCCTCCCCCACCCACACGCGGTGGATGCCCTTCATGCTAATTTCTGCAGGAGATTCACAGCATCCTACCGTATATTATATTTTGATGTGTTATCGCCTGCTTTGTGTAGGTGTGTGTGTGTGTGTGTGTGTGTGTGTGTGTGTTGTCTGGCTAATATCAGTTTTACACACAAAACACAAACACACACACACACATTTAAATACTTTATTTGGGAGGACCAATATATATTTAAAAAGCATCATAGCACCCAAATATTTCAGTTCTCTGTAGACTATGCCCCAGTTGATCCTGTGACAGTCGTTGGATAGAAAAAACATTGAGAAATCACTAGGTTGAAATCGCTACCAAAAGTGGAGCTCTTGGAAGAAAAGACAATCAGCAAAAGTTGGTGTGCAGTTAAGTAAAGTGTAAATAGGATAGGATTATTTTATATTTTAGAGAAGAACCACATTTTGTGTTACATGTATCAAGTTTAGACTGTTTCATACAAACGGACATGTTCAAGGGGGTGGCATATGCTGTAGGCCTTATGTTTCTGTCTGACTACTGACTTCAAATCACCTCTGACGTCTTTTTGCATTCATTTCATCCCCATGCTTCTGAAGCAAGACAGTCTGAAAAGTTACGGCCACATGGAAAGTATAACAGTAGTGTCAGGCAGGATTATTTACCCATGTGTTAATGTAGGCTAATAGAACCCAGCTCACCAAATTGGTGTCTGTTATGGCTCAGGGCACACCTCCTGCCCATTGAATCACTCTCGCTCTGCTCGAGAATCTTGGGCGGCTTCTGGGCTAATTCAGACAAACATGTTTGTCACAGTGCAGCATTGAAACAAGCAAATAATAGAGAATAAAATAAAATTTCATAATTCAGTACAGAGCAATAGTGGCAAAAGAAAAAAACGATAGAAAACAGGTTTTAAATTCCTAGGTGTCCTACATTACATGGACTGTTAAAACCCAACATGTTCTTTATTTGACAGCTTAGGATACATCCACCTTCATCCATCTTTAAGGCCTTTTACATGCAAATCCTTTCCCATGCTCCATCAACTGATACTGTAGGACGGAGTGGTATGTTCAGCTGAACTTAAGTTTCTGCCCTGCAGGACATAAATTCAAGAGGAGTGCCTAGAAGGTTCCAGAAAGATTCAGACTGTTCTTCTCACCCATAATAATAGACTGCTGAAACTACTTAGATCAAGATGGGATCACATGGGCACAACTGAAAGACTAGAACAGTCTATACTTAGGTCTTTCAAAGCAAAACAGAATATTGTATTACACAAAACTATTTTATTGGAGAAAACCCATTGGAAAACATTAGAAAACATGTTTAAAGTTAGTCAGTTGATTTTTACTCATTACTAAAAATTAAAACACGAGATGAAGTTAATTCATCTTCTGGATGACTTTGTCCAACACACACACACACACACACACACACACACACCTCCACCTCCCTGTAGGGCTTTTTGTGTGAAGTTGACATCCCATTCCACAGTGCTGCCTTTCCGCATGCAAGGTGTGAAAACAGAGGACATGTGTTCTCTCCTCACTCATCAGTGGGTGGGTGATGTCATACACTGGAGATATGGAGCGAGAGATAGAGCACAACAAGCGGAGAAAGAGAGATGTATGTAGAGGATGATGTAATCCTCCGCAACTCGGCAGCAGTAATTGGTGTCAGTTACATGCGCCGAGCGGCGAGTGGTGATGCGGGTGCCTGATAATGGCTGGTGCTGCAACTGACAAATTAGCGGCTAATGTGTGCTTTCCTGGCGCGTTATCTCTCGTTGCGCCGGCTGCATCTCCCCTGCGCGTCATGCGGAGGCAGACGTGTAGGGTTGGCGCTGAGCGAGTCTCTGCTCACATGTGGCTCTCAGGGCCTCCAAGATTCATGGCGGTGGCAGCCGGCCATGGGGAGCTGTTGTGCTTCATGGGATCAGATGGCAACTTCCGATCTAGAATAAGGCACTGGCAGGGTTAAGAAAACCAAATGTCAGTAATGCGACACCGCGGGCGGGGGAGGGGTGTGTGTGAAGTGGGCTCGAGGGGTGACGGGTTGAGGCGAGATGTAGGCGATTTATCCCGTGTCATCCACAAAAGCTCAGCGGCAGAAAATAAATCCCTGAATCATGTCTGAGCTCAACCTCTCCCCTCCCAGTAGCTTCCCCAGGGCACAGCACCTCTGGACACGCTGGGTCAAACAGAAGGGAAGGACGGTGCGGAGTGAACAAATAAATCTTCTTTGACCTTAGGAGGGCAGGAGACTCCACACCCCGAATTGGCTCTGCGCTCTTGGTTCTCATTTGTTCTTATTGGGACCTGAGAGCCAGTCTCACCCTGGGATACAAACCATATGCTCTTTAGAAACACACATAACACAGGTGTACAAGGAGCGTATTGGTCTGAATGATCAATCCTACAGCCAGAAGTCAGAGCCTGTCACTCTCCTGATCTTTTAGTTTATTTGTATTACTCACAACTGGAGCCCTGCATGTCACACTGCAATTGGTCTTCCCATCAGAGCTTTTTCAAACATTTTTAGAGAGTGTGTAAGATGGTACAGATGTGTGTGTGTGTGTGTGAGAGAGAGAGAGAGAGAGAGAGCCTGTCTCTTGTCCCTGCTTTAATATGGCAAAGGGAGGTGAGGATGAGTCCTAGGTGTCATGAGGGCAATGAGAGGCGAGGAGGTGAGCTGACGAGGTGTGGAGAGCTGACGGGTGACGTCCAGCGGACAGATGAGGAAGACGGGAGACGAGGTCGGCGCTGTCTGTCTTCCACTCCTTCCAGGAGCTCAGCTGGGCCGGCGTGACGCAGAGGCCAAAAGGTCACATTCCTGCAGGGAGAGCACAGAGGGACACGTTCTCAGCCCAGAATAGCAGCAGTGAGGGCCCTGTGCACCAAAGAGTGCGATGCCGTCTGTGGGAACTGCCCAAAATAGGCCAGCATGTTCCCACAGGTGAACGTGTCTGCTGTAGTTCGAGTTCCTAATATTATACATGATGGCTTTTTTGTCTGTGTCACAGAGTCCGTTCATCAGATGAAATTCAGCTCAGGCTGTCTCTCTCGGAGGGCTGTTCTGAGGTCAGTTGGCAGCACTGGGGACGTTCCCTGCTTCCTCACACAGAGGGCAGGCAGGGTTGGGGCAGAACCCAAAACGCCTTCACTAAAGACCTGGAGGGCATGGGACAGGTGCAAACAAGCATCGCCAGCGGGCAACCCGGCCCCTCTCACCAGCACACGTTCACTAACCAGAACACTGCATGTGCCACATCACCACATGGCCTGTTTCCAGCGGCAGCAGAGGGACGCTAATGTGATATACATGCTATTTTCTGATGGTGTGGGAGAGCGGTTGCTAAGCTCACTTCTCTGGGGCCACGTCAGCACAGGTGCCTGTGAATGGGAGAGACAGGACTGCCACTGGCCAGTGGGCCGCTTTCGGAGGCGGACTTTGTACTTTTTCTCCTTCACAACTTATAATAACAGACCTGAAGAGCGCTGGAAATAGAATAGACCTCGCGTCCACTGGGACTTGCTTGTTTGTACTGTATCAGCTATGCTTCACTCTCTGACATGCATGCAGTTAGTCTAAGGATCTGATCCCAGAGAGTCTCAGTGCAGAGATAAAGGCTATGAGCAAGACTGAGAGAATCCAGAACAATGAAACACAATGACTCTTCAGAAACCTTTATGATCTTACAAGTCTACTTGCATTATGTATATTGCATCTGTAAATAGACTAAAATGACTTTCTGTTTTAATGTGGATATAATATGGATATAAGCATATAGTCGACCTCATGTCAATCATTACCACTCTCCTAATTACATAGCTTTCATTCTCTTTCTCTCTCTCTCTCTCTCTCTCTCTCTCTTTCCTCTCTTGACTCTTTAACTATACAAGTGGTAGTTAAGACCACATCCATTTATACTAGCGTCTTCCTGACTCAGAATGTAGGTCGTTCGGCCTTATTCTCAACGCCTTTCTCTCTTTCTCTCACTCTCCCTCCCTCTCTCCCTCTGCCAATATATCCCGTGTGAGGTGGATTGGAACTGTACATAAGTAATTCATGGGGAATGTCTACAGATGGAGCAGGAGCTCATGATTATTGCAGCTGTGGAGCCAAGCACACAATCGCTGCTTCTCACCCTCACCTTCCTCAGCCCCCAGTCCTCCTCTCACAGTGGGCCCAGTCAGGGGGAACCTGTAGGCCCACACCCTTGAGTGAGTGAGGAGAAAACCCCTCGGCATCAGTCTGAGCTCTAAAATATACATGGAGCTGCTCCATTCACCTCCCCTCGCAAGAATATTTGCGGCGTGCAGCGCACGCACACACACACACACACACACACACACGTCTTGGCTCACCTTTTCGAAACTCCGAGCTCCCTTTTGGTCGACTCGCAGCAAACTAGGGTAGAATGTGAGCGCAACCCAGAAACAAAAATAATCTGTGCTGCTCACAGCCTGCCCATGCGCCTGGCTGCCCTCATTCAAAGTTGCACAAGTAGCAGAGGGGGCTGCTGAGAGGAGAACTTCTCCTTGCCTGAGATGAATGGCTGCAGGCTTGCCTAGGTTTACCTTGACAGATAAGCTTGTAAGTGACCGTTATTGACCACACTTGTCCCTCAGCGCTGTCCACAGTCTCTTTTTAATCAGGAATCGGTGAAATACGATCTCCGTGACCTCCTCGGACTTGCCAATCAAGGCCTGCTGTAAAGACCCCCTAACCGAAGGCCATCCATCTTCAGTGTAATTTGACCCCGCTGTCATTGACTGTACAGTAAAGTACACTGCAAGCTGTGATGCAAGTTCGTTCCAGTCAGCGAGATGCCATTTGTAATTCTGTGACGAATGAACACCCTGTCAAAGAGCCTTCTGTAGTGTTTACTTGTGTATGGTTTATCAGCTCACTGAGTTTTGACGATTTAAATTATTTAGTTGCCACGGATCTTGCTCCATGGAGATCCCCATATATCCTTGTTGCTATTACTCTGACCTTGCAGTTCGCCCTGCTTAGGTTGAGATTTGGCCTCCATCAGAAGAGGCCAGATGTAGCGCTCCTGCCTTAGACCTCTGCCAATCAGCCAGATCCATGCAGTTCAATTCAGCAGTGGCTCCTACTAGCTGCTGTCTCTTTCTTATTCTAGTCCTGTAGCATGCAGATTCAGAGAGGAATAGTGTTCTACTGTTACAGAAAATACAAGAGTGATGCCGGTATTTATCGTAGTTGTGTTCCTTTGGAAGACAAACATTTATGTGTAAGGGTCTTGGCCGCAGTGCATTGATTGGAGCTGGTCTTTAAACTTAAACACCCCCTCGCTATGATGAAGCCACTCAATCCTGAGCTTCGTCCGAGAGACTTCACTGTAATCCCGCATGTAGTTCTCCATGTGTCTTTCTCCCTTTCCATGGCCTCCGTGTTCCTCCGTGAGTGTTGCGGGGGTAGATAATGACTCTGCGCCTTGGGATCCTTAGCCATTACGATTTAATAAAGCACACCTTCACACCCTCACACCTTCACCCTGGTTGCCAGGTCTCCAGCAAACCAGCCGACCAACCGATCTGCTTTGTCATGTCAGCTTTGCTCATAATTATATTTGACAGGTGTGGCACAGGTAAAGGCAGACACTATTCGCCTGGGTGACGGTAGTAAACTGCCTCTAATTTAATTCAGTTCAATTCAATTTTATACAGCATGTTACACAAAGGTCATGTCTCATAGCGCTTCACAGGAGAGAGCACCCAAAGAACAGGGGTAAGGAAGAAACCTTAGGCAGAAACTGTGTGGTTTAGGAAGAAATCTTGGGCAGATCCACGGCTCAAGGTCAGAACCCAATTGCCTAGGGTCATGCGAAGTTGCAAATTTGCAGTCTCTCATATGTCAATTTCAAAATCCATTGTGTTAAATATAGCATCCTAATAGTTCCAGGATATAGTAAATCTATAGTCTTAATATGGCATCATTCTAGTCCCATAGTAATCCCAAAATATAGTCCCATATCATTAAGGCCCGTCAAGCCATATATTGTCAAAAGTCCTGGGCAGTGTAGTAAAAGTCTGATGTGATGCCAGGGTTGAAGGTTGAGATTATGTGTTGAAACTGACTTTGACGAAGAGGAAAAGTACCGTAAGCTCTTGTCTGTATTGACATGATATTACATCATTGTGTTTGTCTGAATGATTTTGCTCAGACATTCTGCCTTACCTGCGGTCTTTAACTTGGAAACATCTGCGCTGAAAAGGACTGGTATCACATGAGATCAGACTCTTCAGGGCCATAGTGATTTGGCATGTCTGATTAGGACGTCTCTCATTCTGTTCATCATCAGGTTCATTCTCTCTATCTCTTTATCATTCATCATTCATCATCAGACTGACTCTTTCTCTACCTCTATATTTTTCAATCAATCTATCGTGTTAAGCCTTCTCGCTCCCTCCCCATCTCCTGCTCTGTCAGTGTCCATGGTCCAGCGCCTCCTGTTCACTCAGATGTCTTCAGGCAGTCCTGGCACACTGGGAGAGGGACAGATAGCTCAGAGCTGCGAGTAATCTGGTTGTATTCTGCAGTGAGTTGTGGAAGTGGGGGGGTTCGAATGGTGTATATACACACAGAGACACGCGCGCACACACACACACACACACACACGTACACACACGCCCCCTTTCCCCCCCCCCCCTCACACAATCCCGCGACTCTCCACGCGCTCTCTCCCCCCCCACCTCTCCAGCATGCGTATAGACAGGGTCGCCATGACAACGGCTGCAATTGTCATGGCGCTGCCAGCTTGTGGTCTGTTCTCTTCTCAGGCAGCTTTGTTCGCAAACAGATGCTGTGCGTCTCCTCAGAGAAGCCAGCAGCGGCGGCGGCACTAGCTCTCGTGTCTACATCTCATTTCCAGTCATTGATAATCTATGTGTGCACCAGACCTGAATGAGCCACAGCTGCAAGCTCTCACATCGACTGATGTATTTCTGAAGGGATTTGTCATTCACTGTACAGTAGTAACCTGTAGTCACTGCTTATGCAGACTGACAGATTCTAGTTTTACATTGTTCCTAAACAAATAATTCTGTTGCAAAACAGCATATTATGCAATTCATAATATACACATGTTTGCATTAAGTATAGCCTATATTTCCAAATAGTAATATATCAGAGGTCATTGCATCGTCTCAGGAAGTGCAAGTGAATTTTTTCCAGCGTTATGCTCTAGTGTCGCCATCTAGTGGCCATGACCTGTAAGAGCGCCTCCGTGAGCGCAGCAGCAAATAGGGGTGATGTCATAGTTTCCTGGCAGTGGCGCGGTGCTGCTAGTCCAGTGTTCACAGCTTGAGCGACACGGAGGAAGGGGACGAGTGTGGCCATCTGTGAGCCTGTGTTTGTCAGTGGGGCTGCACCCAGCTCATCACAGTCCCAGACTGGAGGATACTCACAGCCAAACACTTACATCAATGGGGCAAATGCAAAAAGGCTGCGTTTAACACATGCAATGAATGCAGGGTGTTATATAGATACGTTTATATGTATTTCTATTCCATGTGTTGTCTTTGGCACAGTCAAACTCTCTTTGGGCAACACGCTGGACAGAGTCCATCTGTTAGTGTTTGTTGCAGGTCCTGCTATGTTAGCCTGGCAGACCAGACTCTTTCTCTGTGCTTCATTTTGTAAACTGGCTCTCAGTGGGCTGTGAAGGTGGCCCGAGGCTAAGTTGCATGGCCATTCCTTGAGGCTGTCTCTGGGGCTGTCAGTGTGGGACTCTCTGAGGCCGCTGGCATCATTACCCAGGGCCGGGCACCGTGCGGTGGCATTGCACAGGGATCCTGACAGCGTCTGGCCTCTCTCCTCTTTAATTAGGACCTTGTGTGAGAGCAGAGACCTTTGTAAGGGCAGAGGCAAGGGCACACTGTGCTCCACTCAGCTTCCCCAAACACGCAGACTCCTCTCTCGCTATCCTGTGCTGGGAGGAGGAGCATTGACAGCAGTGGAGGGCGAGCCAGGCCTGTGTGTGGACGCAGAGAGATTACACATTACACCTGCTGGGGGAGCCTGGGGGGAGAGCATATTACAGCAGGTTAAAAGCCTGCCAAACCACAGACACAAAGGGATGGAGAGGTTGTGTGAAAGATATGCATAGGAGACACTGGCCCATATGGCAGGGTAGCAACATTCACTTACATACATATTATATTTAGTGACACAAATAGAAATACAGCGTCATATTTTTTAAAACCAGAATGCCCTCAAGTGCAGGTTATCATGAGAATCTCCTTTCTTGTCTATAAAATCACTGCAATCAGTGCCATACAGCAGAATGTCTTGGTGAACTTTTAATAAATCCATATTTCCCTCCCCAGAGGAAGGCGTAGTTGTTAGGAAGACATTTGACTCTGAAAAAAGCAAATCTCTTCTCATTTTTAAATGACACACTTAGCTTGCCTAGCTGTGTATCATTTTGAATAACTGCAGCAAAATTACACACTTTTTGTCCCGGGGTAAGAAATCTTCCCACTGTGCCGTCAGATTGACTCAGCGGGAGTGTGTTTAATGCTTGCATTCTTACGAGTAACCGCAACAAGTATTGTAGCAATAGATGACAAAATTCTAAGTCACTTACCGCCATCTAGCGATCAACTCTGAAAGTTGAAGTTAATAGTTTAATTTATAATTTAAGTTTACGTGTTTCTTTTCTAAGTGAAGTGAAAATAAACATGTTAACTTCCTTTTGTTTTATGTCTCCCATACTCCCCTCAAACTTTTGGAATATCATTACCTTAAATATATGAACTGAGTCACTATTGGCAGTAAAAAAAAAAAAAAAAAAAAAAAAACTGGCCATAATAATTTGGTGAAAAGTAAAGGATTTGTCATGTTGATTCTGTCAGCGGGCATTTTTAGTTCAGCGTGTTAATAGTCTGTTTAAATACTTTGGGTGAAAATATGAAACTGTAATGTTTTTATCTCGAGGTTATGAACAGCACCAGGTTGTGCTTACACCAATATTTATTGTCGTCCGTTGATGTAGTTTGATGCTTTTCAGATGAAAGTGGAAGGGCCGGCCTAACTGGTTTACGCGGCGCATTAAAGGATCACTTTACATCCCGTTTTTGTAATATGAGAGGAAAATATGCTCCTAAGTAGGAAGTACAATTTTAGTGCTCGCTTTCGATTGCTTTTCGCCTTCAGACCAAGAGCGCCGCAGTTTAGTGAACACACGCCCTGTGTTTTGCCGGATCAACACAGCCTGGCCCCATGAATCTTTAATGGCCGTTTTAGTCATAATAGCGAATCACTAATGTCCGTTAATGATCTCAGAGTACAATCGGCCCCGCCTAGATGGCTGCTCATCTGTGCTTCTGAGGACACTTTAGACATGGTTCAAACTTAGTAGCATCTTCTTTTGCTCGCCAGCTGCTCCGAGGACTGTTTTAAGCTTCAGCGCTGTTTTTGTTCAATTTCTTGGGACGTAAAAATGACTATGACATTTCCACTGAGAAAATCTGCATCAGGTAGGTTAAGTTGATTTCTTCAAATTCTGCACAAAGACGTTATTATTTTGGGTACTATCCTGTGTTGAGTGTGATTTGACTTCTTTTGATCCCTTTAAATTTGATGTGTGCAGAAAAATACCGCAATCGCCTAGTTCAAGGAGCTGTCCATGGTGCTGATGTTATTCTAAGACACAGGCCTGTTTTGACCTTTTTGACATGTTAAGGGACTTGCGTTAATCGGTTTTAAATACATAATAGTATCTAGACTTTTGGAGCAATGTTGTAGAACAAATGTGAAATGCAGAAAACGTTTTTGGTTATTTGTTCTTTTCAATCCTTATCCCGGTTGAAGAATGATGTTCTGTTTTGTAACTGCGCTCAGCCATCCTGTGTGTATTCCTACACTATTTAATCGAGGATCATGTTTGTCTTCCATTTAACTTTTTATTTATTCGACGTTTCCGTTTTAACTAATAGAGCAGCTGATGTACTGAATAAGTTAGTCAAAGTATTTAGTCATGTCCTGACTAATCAGAGTAGTCACTTGCTTCAACGTCACAGTTCACTCCGAGGTCATTAAATAGTTCACAATGCAAGATCCGCATTCATTTATTCATTGTGCTGCAAGTAGTGATGTCCCACTAAAGAAGACCTTCTGTATTTGATCATTTCTTAGCATGAGCTGGTCGCGCGCGTACAGTAGGTGGCACCACCGTTCAGCCTTTGTTCTCATACATCACGAGGCTGGATGACTGGAGCAGTATCACGACAGAGGGAGGGTGCAAGGAATGAGCTCTTGGCAGTTGCCGATGGTACAGGCTGATGCGCCGGTGATAGGGTGTGGTCTCTCTAATAACTTTTGTTGTTTGGCTTGATTCCGGATGACATTGGCTGTATGTGCAGCCTATCATCCTGATCCATCACTTAACATGACAGCCCTGTAGGTAATTCCTGAAAGAATGATTTATATAACGTTACCGTGATTTCTACAGGCTTTTTACTTTGCTGATTATGTATGATGTTGCTTACACTTTTTATGGAAAATATTTTTAAACTTACTTTCAGATTAACTTGTCATTTCAGTTTGGTCTGGTAATAGCCTAAATTAAAGTCTTCACCGCTTGCAAATTACCTGATTTTCTTTCAAAGACTATTGCTGTTATGAACATGAAGGCAGCTGTGCTGTCATAATTTGGCCATGCTTGGTCTGTTGCAGTCAAGATGGATGCTTTCTTTCGGAGAGTATTGTGTAAAGTCATTAAATGGTATTTCCCAGCTAAAATCGCATCACGCAGAGCGCTTGTAGTCCCCTACTGGAGGAAAGGCGTGTCTCAAGATGTCAGAGCCGCGCAGCCTCACCAGCGGTCACGTTTGTTTGGGTGTCTGCCAGCCTCCTGCTGCCTCCACCTAACTTTGTGAGACGATTTTTTTTATATCACACAGTATTTTGCCGAGAACCATAAAGCTAGGTGCACAATTATAGACAATTGTGCATTTGTTTTGGAACGAGTGACATAAAGATCTAATTAAAACATAACCGATTACATCAGGGTGCAATTCGTCTTCTTTAATGTCAACATGCTTGAAACAAATTCCCTATTACTTCAATCATGATTTAACTGGAAGAACCTTTTTCACAGCCAACCACAGGTTTATAGTGAGCATTATTGTGAGCCATTGGTTTAAACGGAGGTTGCGCTGACGGAATCTCCATATGACGTTTCAGTCCTGTATCTCCAACCGTTCGTCCGCCCCCCGCGGGAGGCTACTGTTCTGAGTGGTATACCCACAGAGCGCAGAAGCTTCGCTTCCCCATTGTACAAGATTTTTATGGAGCCCCCTATTTTGTCCCGAGGCTGATATAGTCAACCAGAGGGAGAAAGGAGGACAGCAAAAGTAATCAGTTGTTTAATATCCGCATCTATGTATAAAGACAGTCTAGCTTTTTCTTATCATGTGCAGCTGTTGTAGGGGGAGCTTTAACTAACTGCACATTCAAAAACATCACGCGACGATGGACGTGTCTTTATTTGCTAACAGGTGTCTTTACTCGCTGCGCACGATGAGTCCTCCGGTGTCACCTGCGTCTCTGCTGACTTGTGCGTGAACCTGACGGGCTTTGTGGGATGGTGCAAGCCGTTTTCTTGCTTTCGGAAGATTGCATTATAAGTTGCGATGCTCTGATAATGGCATAGAGTTGACGGGAGACCGATGCCTCCCGCTGCAGTGGGGTTTGCTGCCTGCACTCTTGTGTTTTCAGAAGAATGATGGTTAATCGGATGGTGATGCGGCATTTTGTTTAAAGATTTGCTTTGTGAAGATGGTATTTTAACAGATAAGTTATAAGACATTTTTAAACTCATTTCATACATTCTCTGTTTAAAGAACTATTTTCGTCGCTTGGACAGAACAATGGTTGCACTGTGCACTTGCTGACATGGATGTCGAATGTGCGTAAAGGCACGATTTTTGTGTAAAACACCACGCTGCTTGAGGGGCGACGCACCCCGTAAACTGGAACTTTTCTTTGGACCACCGACAAACTGGCTATGGCTGCTGCGATCGCCAGCTCCCTAATTCGACAAAAGAGGCAGGCGAGGGAGCGAGAAAAGTCAAACGCCTGCCGCTGCGTGAACAGTCCGAGTAAAGCCAAAGGAACATGCGAGAAGCCTAGCAGGCTAAGCGTTTTCTCTCGAGTCAAACTCTTCGGCTCCAAGAAGAGGAGGCGAAGACGACCAGGTGTGGTTAAATTTAGCTTGACCGATTTTGTTTTCATTTTACCTGTTTAGTTTTAGTCCATTTCTAAACCACCAGTGATAATACTATTTTGTAAATAGTAGCCTTTTTGTTGTTTTCTTTTTAGTTAATTACATTTTATGAAGTGGAGTAATTTGTCTGCCTTTCTAATGAATTACTATTATAATGAATTACTATTATAATGAAATTCATTAACGTAATACTCAGCTATCTATGGACTCAGTATTATTAACCGAGGAGCTAACAAGCCTCACTGAACCAAATGCATTTGCACAACTCGTGATGCTTAAACTAAACTGGATGTTGTGAAACCCTTTGTCCACCTCCCCATCTCCTAGTCTCAGGGGCAATACCAAGACAATTGAAAGCCTGCTAAGCAGGTTTTGCGTGGGAGAAAACACTGACTCTCCATCAGTTTAATCTTTTTTTATTTATTTAGAGAGATACTGTTCCTCCCCCTCTGTCTTGTGCACCAGTGACTGAATACTGTTACCTCTGTCCAGCCTTTGAGAAATGTTTTTTCTCTTTTATAACAGGCTAGGTTAGGGGGGTCTTTGCACAAGGCTTACTCAAACATTAAATGAAAGCTTATCTGAAAGCTTGACAACTCTCTCTCTCTCTCTCTCTCTCTCTCTCTCTCTCTCTCTCTCACTCACACTCTCTCTCTCACACACACATACACATATACACCACAGATTCAACAAAGTTCTATGACCTGGTGTCTGTGTGTGTGTGAGAGAGAGAGAGAAAGAAAGAGAAAGGTGTTGGTGGTGGTGTGTGTGTGTGAGTGGGGGGGCGGCTGGGAGGGGTGGAATGGGGTGTCTGTCATTGTGCAATGACCTCCCACAAACCAACAAACTTGCTTAAATTACTCCGATCAGATCAGAACAAGACCCTGGATATTGTGCCTTTACGAAACCTTACATCTCTTTATTCACACTCTCTTCATCATCTCTTCTCTTACACTCTCTCTCTCTCTCTCTCTCTCTCTCTCTCTCTCTCTCTCCCTCCCTCTCCTTCTCTCTCCTTCTTTCTTTTGGGGCTCTTAATAGAGGAGGCGTTTCCCCATCATTTTATCCTTTGAGACTTTAGATATTGGGACCGGCCTTTTATGCGTGTGTGTGTGTGTGTGTGTGTAAAAGTGAGAGAGACTGCTGTGGTCCTCAGCAGTAGT
Organism: Limnothrissa miodon; assembly: GCA_017657215.1. NCBI lineage: Eukaryota > Metazoa > Chordata > Actinopteri > Clupeiformes > Clupeidae > Limnothrissa > Limnothrissa miodon. Next base: position 14,043 of record JAGFZM010002335.1, read on the forward strand.
GTGGTGGTGGTGGTGGTGGTGTGGAGGAGGGGTCCTCGGGACAGGCGGCGACATGGGGTAGAGTGAGTGCTTATGTAATGCACATCGCCCTTCTCTCCAGCACCAGTAGACTTGTTCCAGAAGAGATTGCTGTGCCGCCTTTTCCCATTCTGTATTCACACATTCCCACTCTCACCCAGTCCTTGCACTGAGAGAGAGAGCCAGAGCAAGTGAAAGATTGAGAAAACTGTGTGTGTGTGTGTGTGGGTGCGTGTTTGAGAGCAGGATAGCGAGGGGAAGAGTTAGCGTGTTAGAGAGAGAGAGAAAGAGAGAGTGTGTGTGTGTGTGGAGGGGGGGGATTACCATTAGTGCGCTCATCTCATTTCTCTCTCTTCTGAAGTCACCTCTAATACAGCTCATAGTTATTCCTGGAGCCCAAGACCTCCAAACATCAGCTTGAGTCTAACTGGCCCCAACAGCTGTAATAGTCGGTGACAGCATCTTTTAAAGATCTGCACACTTGATAATGGCAATGCTCAGCCCCTGTGCCTCGCTGAGGGTAGGTAGCCTTCTTCACTATCTCATTCACTTACATATGTGAGCAACGGTAACTGAAGCACAAAACCGAGCGATAAAAGATGGGTAAGATTGTTTCCTGAGCACCTTCAGTGGAAGGCTGAAAGTAGCCGCGCTGGTATCAGTGGGCCGAAAGTAGTCCCGGCCTGTCAGTGGTGTGGGCAACCTTTTGTGAAGGGGGTGTGAGAGGAGCCGCGTGAAAGGCAGAGGAGATGAGAGAAGGGGAGATGAAAGCTGCTGTCTGCCAGAGCAGAGCAGAGGATGTGGTGGTGGGGGACAGACACCGAGGAGACATGGCAGCATACGGACAAACACAGACACACACACACACACACACACACACACACAAACTAGGTGGGACGTGTCGCAGACTTCCCAGGCAAAGTCTGTCCTCACTCAAAGG
>JAGFZM010002335.1:20000-21993 GCA_017657215.1 Limnothrissa miodon
CCATCTCTGCCAACTCTCAGATGCACTTTTAATTTGCCACCGAGTGCACCTCAGCCCACTGGTGCCCTCTTCCAGCGGGTGAGGCTGGCGGAGGAGCTGGGGGCCAGTTCTAACTGGCCGGATGTGCCCCAGAGAGGAGAGGGGGGAGTGGGGGAGAGGGACTGGGGCTCCAGCCTGCTGCTGCTGCTGTGTGGATGGAGGGCCACTGCGGAGCTCCAGGGTCCTGCTGAGAGTAGAGCATAGACCTTGATGTGGGATTAACAGGGAAGGGATGGGTGCAGTTTGGCTGGCCAGGACTGGCTCTAGGGTGGCATAGGGGGTATTAGTGGAGCAGGCACTGCAGAGGGGCACAGGCTTTTTCACTTCCACCCCCCTCTCCTCTCTTCCCCTCTCCGCTGCCCTCTAATGCAGTATAAATAAGCACATCTCCCCTTTTCTCACCTCTGCTCTCTTCTCCTTCCCTCTTTCTTCTCTCCTGTCTTCTCTCCTCTGCATGTCACTTCTCCTCCCTTTGTTTCTCGTGCAAAAACAACAGCGTGAGAGTAATCACAGCAGGAGAGATGCTGCTTAGGCTAATCAGGGCTAGTAAGCTCACCCTGTTCACCACAGAGGCTTTGTACATGTGTACGTGTTTCAGGAAAGCGTCTAGCTCAAGTGTGTTTGTGTGTGTGTGTGTGTGTGTGTGTTCAGAAAGGCCTTTAGCCCAGGTGCTTTGGTGAGGTGCAGTGAGCTGCACAGCCCTGCTGAGGGGCTACTTCCTTTAAGAGGTTCAGAGGCGATGGTGGCCGTGTCCTCAGACGAAGGTCAGGCGCCAGTGTCTTATCACAGTGAGCTCACACTCACAGCCGCTGCGTCTCTGTCTCCCAGTCCCCCCGTCTCCCGCAGCGAGCGCTCAGACGGGCGTCTCTGGGGCTGCATCAGAGGAGCGCCCGCAGCTACAGAGAGCTGAGAACAAACCAGTTAGCAGCTGCTGGACCATAGCACCACCCTACAGTATCTTTCTTCCTGCTCGCTTGCACTGTACGGTATGCATGTGCGTCTGCCTGCAGAGATCTGCGCCCTGCCTCGGCTGCTCGTGCCCATGCGCCTTTGTGCTGCACCGGCTGGCACTATAATGAAGCGGGCAAATGTAGGGCAGCCTCGCCCCGCATGCAGATGTGCGCTTGATTTGATGCTGCCAACAATGGCCGTGCCCACGCGCGGGTCACCGCGGGCGATTAAGCCGGGATGCCTGAGTGGCCGTGCCAAGCGAGCTGTGGCGTGCGGGACAATGATCAGCATCCGCGGCATCAGCCGTTTACAGTCAGGAGCCACTGCAGCAGCTTATGTTCTCTGGTGGGAATGATGACGAGAAACATGGCCTCTCTCTCTCCCTCATGCTCAGCTTGGCCCTTAGATGAAGGGAGCCAATGGTTCTGCCATGTTTTCACCTGGCTGAGCGTGTGTGGGATGTGTGTGTGTGTGTGTTTGGGCATATGTGTACATTGTGTGTGTGTGTGTGTGGGTGGAGATTAGAGGGGTTTATTGGGTGCCAGGCGGAGGAGGAGGATAAAGGTGTGAGGTGCTTTGGCAGGTAGAGTCGGGCCTCTGCTCAGCGCCTCCATCGACAGGGTGAAAGGGCCAGGAGGAGGGGGAGGAGGGGAGAGAGGGAGAGAGGGAGACAGAGGGAGAGAGAAGGAGTGGAAGAGTGAGGCTGGCAGACTCTCCTCCTGAGACAGGCTCAGTGGGGGCAGAGCTACTACGTCTGACCATATGGTGGATGTGGCAACGCCAGACGAGAACCTTTTTGTGTTTTACCAGAGAATGACAGGGATGAACTTTCTTCTGAAACGCTACAGTTTGCCCCTCTGTACAAACATTTATGGATAACTGCCTTTTCTCTTTTCTTCTTCTCTCTTCCCCTCTCTCTGTCTGTCTGTCTCCAGCTATATTCAACCTCATCCCAGTGGGGCTACGGGTGGTGGCCATCCAGGGTGTGCAGACCAAGCTGTAC
>JAGFZM010002336.1:0-20414 GCA_017657215.1 Limnothrissa miodon
TTCAAGAATTCAGTAACCTGTTTGAATACCGCCCTTTCAATAGTTTTTGCAAGGAACGGAAGGAGAGAGACCGGCCTGTAGTTTCCCACCTGGTCGGGAGCAAGAGAGGGTTTCTTGAGTAGAGGTGTTACCTGAGCATGCTTGAATGCAGAAGGGAAGATTCATGTTGATAGTGAAGCGTTGATCACATGTGTGATAGCTGGTGTGATAGTTGGAGCTATGGATTGCAAGAGGTTGGTTGGAATCGGGTCCAGAGGGCACGTTGTAGGACGGCTGCAAGTGAGAAGTTTAGACACATCCATTTCGGTGAGGGGTTTGAATGAAGCAAATGAAGCAAATGTCGCGGCAGGACTTTCTGGTTTTGTGCAATGTGTTGTGAGGTGGCACTAACAATGACCACATCATCCAAATACACCTCACACCCAGTCATCCCTGACAGGACATGGTTAACAAGACGCTGGAAAGTGGTCATTGGAAATTCCAAACGGCATAACTTTGTATTGCAAGAAGTTGTCAGGTGTGACAAATGCTGACAACTCTCTTGCACGAGGGGATAAAGGCACTTGCCAGTAACCCTTTACTAGGTCAAACGTACTGACAATACTGGGTGGTACGGCTTGGCAAATCTGGGAAAAGAGATGGGAAAGCACCAAGTCAACAATATCAATCCTCTGCTGGGGAGACAAATGAGAAAGACAAGTGGGCAAATCAGCTCGCATCTCTGAGTTACACAACCGTCCCTCAGTGATCTCACAAGGGGGGCCGGCCACGTCCTCATCAAAGTTGGTATGAGACCCACCACCACCTTCCTGAAACAAGAAGGGGGACACACAGGGGGAGTCACCAAACCTACAGACACAAACCTGCAGACACAGGGGAATAATAACTCTTGAGAGGGTTAATGTGGTAAACCTACAGACACAGGGGAATAATAACTCTTGAGAAGGTTAATGTGGCAAACCTGTACTTTCTTCTTTCGGTCCGGTATACTAATCAGAACAATAGTGTAGGGGCCAGCAAAAAACAGGCGTAAAAAGGTCTGTCTACTACTGGTAGCATGGCTAACACATGTTCTTCCTTCTCAAAGCTCCGTGCCACAGCTTTGCAAAAAGACGCTGCATCTTACACTGTGATTTCACTAGCGCTTTTTGAGCAGCAGCACAGGCTTGATAAAGGTGATATCGGTACCCACTTACATAGTCCAGAACGGCAGCTCAGACCACCTGGTGGTTTAGTCGTTTGGTGCTGTGGTGTGGTGTGGTGTGCTGTGCTGTGGTGTGCTACAATGACAAATGGGACTTCACACTACACAACTACACACTACTCATGCTCATGCTCAAGGAGTTTGTATGCCTGACTAGGTGGGGGTGAAGTATAAGGCCTAAGATGATTGGGATGGACAGTTGTATGGAATTAAATTGGCATGCTAGTCATAGTAAAGCTTCTATGGAATATGGGCTTGATCTCTGTTTTGATTGGCCAGTATAATATGGGCTTGATCTCTGCTTTGATTGGCCAGTGGTAGCTGATGGTGTGTTGCTAGGCAACAGCAAATTCACTGGCATTTTGGCCTTTAGGACATGTATGAGAAAAAATGGGATATAACCTGTTGTTGAATGTGGTATTGTAAGCTAAAGGGACTCGTCCCATTCTCCTGGCTGCTGAAGAAGTGCCTTGACTAGCTGATCAATAAGAGTTTGGTTAAATCTCTCCACCATACCATCACTCTATAGGTGGTAGGGACTAGTGTGCTTTTTCTTTACACCTAGTAGCTTGCAGAGGTGATGGATGTGATCTGACTCAAACTGGCGCCCCTGATCGGTGTGTAGACTCACCTGACAGTGATGTTTACAGATTACAGACTTTTCAAAATGACATTCAGCCACAGTTATAGCACGCTGGTCAGGCGTAGCATACAGGTTGACATACTTAGAAAAATAATCCTGTACCACTAATACATTTCTGTGGAGGTGTCTAGTCATGGGTAGTTGCAGTATATCAGCTGACACCTTTTGCAGTGGCTCTGATGCAACAATGGTTTTCCTTAGCGATCTAAGCTGCGGTGTTGGATTGCGTATTGCATCACATGGAATGCATTTTTTACACCACTCACAAACGTCATAAAAGGGCAGTAACATATTTGCTGAGCACGCTTTAAAACATCCTCTGAAGACAGATGACCAACTAGAGTGTGCATCACTGTCCATTCAAACGGGTCCAGCTCCACCATCTCCATGAGTTGTTGGAATGTTCCTGGTGCGTTGGTAAGTCCCGTGGGCATAACCTTAAAATGATACAGCCCTGTGCCTGTGGGGAAAGCTGTTTTCTCACCGTCTTATTCAGCTAGTTCAACTTGCCAATAGCCAGCTGGAGATCAATAGTGGAGAACCACGCAGCTCCAGCGAGGGCTTCCAATGCGTCATAAACCCGTGGCAACGGGTGTGAGTCTTTAATTGGGACAGCATTTAGCTTTGTGTAATCTAGGCAGAAACACCAGGTGCCATCCTTTTAGCGTACTAACACTACTGGGGCTGCCCATGGGCTGTAGCTTTCCTCAATAATGTCTGCTTTTAAAAGGGAGTCAACCTGGGTTTGTATTTCAACTCTCTGCTCTGGTGTTACTCTATCAGCCCTCTGCTTGATTGGGCTTGATTGGGCATCGCCTGTGTGAATGTGGTGCTTAATAACTCCAGTACGACCTCTATCCTCTAAATCTATGATTTTTTGCTGAATACTGGAGTATTTTCACAGTAGCTGTTTCAAGGATTAGGCCTCAGAGCCTGATAAATTCGAATCATCTCTCTGTACTGGGGGTGAGTCTGTCTCAGTCATGGACAAGGTAGCACAATAAGCCTTGTTAATATAAGCACACTCATAAGGGGAAAGAGATAAAAACTCACCCAGATGTTGGCCAGGATGAAGGTGAGTGTGGTCATTGGTGGTATTTAAAACCCGGGCCACAATTAAACCATTCTGGGCTTGACTGACTGAGTATGCCACCACAACATCACCAACAGGATTTGGTATGAGCACTCCTACATAGTTGGATGGTACAGGCGCAGCAGCTGTCAATCCTGTGACACACACAGTAATTGTTGATTCACTTGTAGCTGGAAGTGTAGTAGCCTGGCAGACAAAGGATAAAGATGTCAACTTGTCACACACAATCACAATGTAACGAGTAACGGTACTGTGTCCGTTCAGATGCAGTGCAGTAAAAACTACATATTCAATCAGAAATGTAGTTGGGTAGAGAGTAAAAGTTGATTATATTTTTGATACGCAATACAAGTATAAAGTACTAACAAAGTCCATTTACTCAAATACTTTACACCACTGCTTCATGGGTCCTATTGGGACGGCACTGCAGCCACTGAACATTCCTGCAGTAGTGTTGGTTTGCCTTATTCAGTACCATAGCCAAGTTATACTGCTTTAGCCTAGCAGCACAGAGCTCTCTGAGAGAGTGAGTGAGAGAGAGAGAGAGAGAGAGAGAGAGATGTACATACAGTATGTACATATATATTTGCATATAAATGCACATTGGCACACATGATCACTGAAGAGTGAACAGAGTTGGGCAAGTCTTTCTGAAAATATTGAATTCTCTGGTATAAAACATTTCTTATGATGCCAAAGGCAGTTTTCATTTGTTTTCTGTTGTATAATGGTTTCTAATATGATATAGGCCATTTTATTTTACCATAATGTGCAGACATGAGAAAAGGCACCATATTTCATTTTGTACAGACTATGGATCTATTATCTATTTATGGTTACCAAACACGCATCACATTCCTACAGACAAACTAATTTTCAAAATGTGACGTGGATGGGAGATGTCCAACTGTAACCCGATACCTTGATGCTCTGAATGTACCGCGAAACATTTCCAAATGGCTAAATGAATGAAAATTTTTCTTCCTCAGATTCAAAAAATGTCTTTGCTACAGCCACAGCAGTAATAAATAAATGTAATTGAACTAGTACCTTAGCTATACTTCTTGTGAAGCTACAGCCCAATGCTGAGTGTGAATCATAGACTGGCCTAATTCATTTGCTTTTCTCTTATCTGAGAGCCATCGCTGCCTCCCACCGTCCCACCGCCTGAGTGGACCAACTCCCTCTGAGTGGACCAACTTCACAGGAGACCAACTCAATTGGAAATGTGTAATTTAGACATTCGCTGGCTTCACCAAAAATTCTACAAAACACTTTTAATTAATAAAGGCTTTTCATTGTAGGTACCTCTTTTAGTTTAGGATGAAACTGTTTGAAGTTGTTGCACCATTGCCTCGTAAATGTATTTGGCCAGGTGAACTCCCCACTCCATTTCTCCTTGTTTAAAACTGCATGCTCTATGTGTTGGAACACTTTAGGATGTGGAGGGTTTTTTTCCACAGACTGATTATTCACTGTCTCATCCTGCCATCTACTGGTTAAGAATTGTAACTGCGTGTGTGCATAGCATACTCTTAAATACTGTTTAGTAGTACAGAATGGTGTTGTAGGCTATTTTAAGTACATTGGTAACATTTGGATAGTCCACCCGCAGAGTGTGTGTGTACTGGCGCAGGGTGGCAAGTCTGAAACACAGATGACCATGAAGAAGGTTTATTTCCTTTTCCATTTGATCTTAGACGACCTGACCTGTAGGCGGCGGAGGGGTTGGGTAGACAGGTGCCTCAGGTGCCTTTGCAACGAAAGTGAAACTTGCAAAGTGTTGTGATGTGGACGTCGACGTCGACGTGGACGTCGTCTCCATTTTGTCAAAAGTTGCAACAAGAGAAAAAAATAGTATTATTCTTCAGTATTGTGTTCGTCTGTGGTGTCTACAGTCCTCAAAAGTGTTAAATCAGCAGAAGTTTGGTGAGTATGCAAGGATAGTTATGGGGGAAATGTCGCGTTTGTCATTGTCTCTCGGAAGCGATAGATCTTGACGCATATATGGAAGAGGATATAATAGGGCTAACGGTTTGGTCAGTGTGTGACGAGGATTTATCCTCGTTTGTTTCTTTTATGTTGCAGCAGACTTTTTGTTTATATGTTAACTTAAATAATCCCTACTTGTATCATTGCCCGTACACACCAGATACGACACGAAATTGCGGTGCGAAAATGCGAAAAATTCGTCCGAAAAATCGGACTTCGTGTGTACGGGCCTGAGTGCGGATATAAGTGTCGTTTGTTTATTAAGGGCGTCACACTTTCGAAGTGTTTAGAGCGTGTTTAGAGCGTACACCGGCCACTCCGGCTGAAGGGAGAGAGCAGCAGAGCGTGACGTCAGTCTAAATGAAAACAGTGCTACTGCTAGACGAAGTTTTTAGGAAATAGACCAGCTCTGGGTTGATTTATAAATTAAAGCTGATAAATGGCAGGTAAAAACAAAGATCAAAATAGTTCATGGTCCTTACTTGTCAAGCATCTGATTTAAAGATTAACCGATATTTTAACCTGCTCTATGTGTTTATGTTAATTTTGATCAGATTGTTTAGTCACAGAAAAATAACAAGCTCGTCTTTATCGAACTGTGGATCGTGTTATTCCATTATCAGAGTGGCAGATAAGTCTATTTCTCAACGCACCCACAATATCAGAAACACACCAAGCTATGCCTCCTCCTCCACCCCACCTCATTTAGAGATGTATAGGCTAATATAAATTGCTTACATTCTCAATCTTTTTTAGATTGTTTTCAATTTTGAGTATCTAATGTCAATTTTAAGGGTAAAAAATATTCACACACACACACACACACAGACACACACACATTATTAGACGTGATTCAATGCTCTGGAGAAATAAAATGGAACTGAACTGAATTTAACTTAAACAAATGGGCCGGACAAAATATGTTTGCTTTTTTTTTTTTCAAAATTTCTCGAAAGGGTGTTTGTAGTCACTGTCCTGCTGAAATAACTCATCCATGGGTGTGTTTTTTTAAAAGAGTCAATGCACTCACTGTCCTGCTGAAATAATTCAACCATGGGTGTTTTTTTTAGAGTCTATGGCCTAAAGGTTCAGCAGACAAATTTCTTGAAGGATTGTTGTTGTGTTGTTCTGAGGTAGTCGACTGCTATCTCATGATCTCATTGAGTCCAGAAACCTGAAATTAGTTTCTGAGATCTTCTGAATTTCTGACGTGCATGAATGTAGTTCACTAACATCTTTTTCTGTCTAGATTACTTGTTCCCTGAATAGTCAGAATAGAACTAAACAGTGTATGTTTTGAGTGTGTATGTGTGTGTGTGTGTGTGTGAGAGAGAGAGAGAGAGAGAGAGAGAGAGAGAGATGACTCATGAGTTGTGTTCTGTAGGATGAAAGGATGGAGTTGATCTCTCCGTCTGGTGGTGACCCTCCCCCACACCCACTAATGGAGAGGGGAGAGTGCATGAAGAAGACTGGACACTTAACAGGAGGAGATTCTTCTACTGAAGAGTAAGATCAGCAGACACCTCTTTGCATTTCAGCAGTTTGAAATTGCACATAGTTTGTATTACCCCAAATGCATTGTTTTTCACAGTCATTTGCTGTATTTTCCAAAACACAGAATGTTCTTGGTAAAATTGGCTGTATAGTATACAATAGGTGTGTGTGTGTGTGTGTGTGTGTGTGTCTCCCCCCCAAATCGATCTCTCTCGCCCCCCCCCCCCCCCCCCCCAACTTAATCTACTCTCCTCTTCTTCCTCCTTTTATTTTAAACCTATTCATTCCCTCATTCTCTCTCTCTTTCTCTGAGAAATTAAATAGACACTTCCAATATATGGTGTGTGTGTGTGTGTGTGTGTGTGTGATACAGCTCCATCCAGCAGAAGAGGAAGAGATCACACTCTCCTGTACCCAGCTGTGTGTCCATGAAGAGTGACCAGTCCATGGATCAACCACCCCGCTTTGGAGGAGGAGGAGTTCCTGATGGTCAGAGGTGAGTATCAGATTATCACAGGACAATTATTAGTCCTACATTTGAAACACATTTTACACTGTAATGCCCATGGCGCACTGTGCTTTCGCGACTTGCGCAACCCATCATTGCTATTATGTGCGAGCGCATTGTTCTTTTTTCCGGCAGAAATGTATAGTATGTTGTCACGATTGCAGATTGCTTTGCGCTCTGTAGGGCATGTCAGTGAAAAGAAGGGGTGTGGCCCAAACTTGCTATTTTACAGCACCTAAAGCTCTGCACTGACCAGAAAAAAGCTCTGCACAGACCTGGTCAGGGATCATTCATGCATTCTATAATAAAATGCGTGAATGATTCCTGACCAGGTCTGTGCAGACTCTGTGATAAAATGCACACTTTCAATTTGTGGTGTGTGTGTGTGTGCTTGTGTGATTTTTAGTTATACCAGTTTACATATTTTTTTTTTTTTTTTTTTTTTTTTTCTGTAATATGCTTTGAAAACACTATTTCCCATGAAGTTTTTTTTTAATTTGAATTTGAGAGAAAGAGCGAGAGAAGGGGGGGGAGGGGGGGGGGGGGGGGGGGGGGAATATTGAGATATGGAGAATCAAAAACGTAAACATTTTAAATGTAACCATAGGTCACGTTTATGTCAATATCACGTTATGCCATAAAGTGGGAACTGCAGAAATAACCAAAACCTTGACATGATTATGAGTAGACTTTTTTGTGGGTTATCTCAATTTCTTTCGTCAACTACTGTCCTACTCCTCTGCTTTTTCACTCTGTGTGTGTGTGTGTGTGTGTGTGTGTGTGTTACAGTCTCATCCATCATAAGAGATTAGTCTCTCCTGTGTCCAGCTGTGTGTCAGTTTAGAGGAACTAGTCCATGGATAAACTCCTCTGCTTTTTCACTGTGTGTGTGTGTGTGTGTGTGTGTGTGTGTGTGTGTGATACAGCTCCATCCAGCAGAAAAGGAAGAGATCACACTCTCCTGTACCCAGCTGTGTGTCCATGAAGAGTGGCAAGTCCATGGATCTTCCAATCACATTTGGAGAAGGAGGAGTTCCTGATGGTCAGAGGTGAGTATCAGTCTGAGATGATCCCAATCAGAAGTGATTTAATGGGGCCTTGTTAATCAGGGCACATCCCATAATACATCTGATCCCATGTGGATGGGAGTGTGTGTAGCTAAATGGCCTCTAACTCTCTGTGGCTCTTCTGGGCAGAAATGTGAAACAGAAGAGACAGAAGCTAACCTTACAGCTTTATGGCCAATTGTGTCACACGTCTTAAAAAGTCTAAAATTCAAAAAGTGAAATTTAAGGCCTTAAAAAGTCTAAAAAATCCAAGTCTAGGTCTTTACTTTAATTGACCCAAGTCTTAAAATTATTTCCTCCGTTCATTTAAGCATTGTTCGCTGAAAAAAATGGCAAAACGCTGAAACTAACAAATCCCCCAAAAAAGGTGACATTTGTCTAAAATCGCGGGCAAGAGCTCATTATTCAGTCAGGTGTAGAGTAACAGTGACGTCGCACATGGAGTTGGATGCAGATGCTTCTCGTCGACAGCGAAGTTTTCAGATAGTTTTTAGAGACAGTTGATAAGACCATGGGCAAGTGTATATTTAACAAGACCTGGCTCGATAACAGCAAGTTTTGCAGCTGGTTACAAGCTGTCCCCGGCAATAAACATGAAGCTCGCTGCAAAATATGAAAGAAGAATCTATAGTTAGCGACATTGGGCGTAAAGGCACTGGAGTCCCATGCCAGATCTGATAAACACCAGCTTGCCAGCATGTTCATCAATAAAAATGAAATGTTTTGAGAATATCTGGGATCATATGAATGTTTCGATCAATATGTTAATTTTCTAACGAAATGGTCTAAAAAGGTCTTAAAAAGGTCTTAAATCTAACTAACTGAAACCTGCAAGAACCCTGCCATAACAATAATGTCTCTCCATCTCAGAGACCACGTTAAGTCAGAAACAGGTGAAGTAGTAGTTGTTCAACTGCTGCTGTAGTTTAAGGGAGATCATTTTGCCTGTTGAGAACAAAGTTACACATTTTTCAGAACTGTGTGCGTGTGTGTGTGTGTCTGTGTGTGTTACAGCTCCATCCAGAAGAAGAGATCACACTCTCTTGTACCCAGCTGTGTGTCCATGAAGAGTGACGTGTCCATGAATAATCCACCTGGCTTTGGAGAAGGAGGAGTTCCTGATGGTCAGAGGTGAGTATCAGTCAAGTCAAACAAAGGTCCCATTGTAAAAAGAAGTAGTAAGTGAGTAATATTGGTATATGTAGTATAGTAATGTGTTTTATTTTTTTGGTAGCAGAACTACAATCTTAGCAAAGTCTGCCAGTAAAAGATTGGCCCTTGTAGTGATCATGGGTGACTATCAGTTTTAGACTATCACAGGAAATAGAATTAGTGATTTTATGTTGATTTCATGTTGAAAGTCATTTCATGTCTTGAAACTGAGTATTGACTGAGTAATACTGGGATATATTATAGTGAAGATCTCTACAGATCTCTCATAGTTGTACTAACAAAGCAGAGAATGCAGTTGTACATTCTTAGCAGAGTGTGGCAGTAAAATACCTAATTTTCAGTGTGTGTGTGTGTGTTACAGCTCCATCCATCCCAGCTGTGTGTCCATGAAGAGTGACTGGTCCATGGGTCCTCCTGTCCAGTCTGGAGGTGGAGGAGTTCCTGCAGGTCAGGGGTGAGTGTCACATGCGTGGAGGGAGAATATGTCTGTTTACATAAATACTCAGGAACAAGTAAACGTAACAGTAAACATGTAAACAAAGCTCTCAGTCTGCTGTGACTACTCTAATCCAGGGGATACATTCTCATGTGTAGACCTCACCAATGGAAGTGTGTTTGTGTGTGTGTCTGTGTGTGTGTGTGTTCGCGCACACTCGTATTGAATGAAAAGTAGGACATTAAGTAACAGAGACAGAGAGAGAGATTGTGTGTGTCTGTACAAGTATGTGTGTGTGCCAAATAACTGCAGTTGAAATATCAAATTTATTATGCCAATTTATACTGTATCTATATTGTGTGTTTAAGTTTGCATGTTTGTGTGCAGATGCCATCCTGATCTTGCAAACACACTGCAGCACCACAAATCCTACCTGCTGAGGAAGTTTCAGTGTCTTGTTGAGGGAATCCCACAGCAGGGAGACTCCAGACTCCTCCATGAGATCTACACAGAGCTCTACATCACAGAGGGGGGAAGAGGAGAGGTCAATGATGAACATGAGGTCAGACAGATAGAGAGAGCATCCTGGAGAAAAGCAGATGAAGAAAGACCAATCAAATGCAGTGAGATTTTTAAACGCATTCTGGAAGATGAGAGAAAAAGGATGGAAGAGGAAAGAAAACAGAAACAAGAGAAAAGAAAACACACCAAAACTTTCCCACACACTGAAATCTCTGTGGAACTTAAACCCATTAGAGTTGTGCTGACAAAGGGAGTGGCTGGCATTGGAAAAACAGTCTCTGTGCAGAAGTTCATTGTGGACTGGGCCGAAAGAAAAGCCAATCAGGACGTCCACTTCATATTTCCTCTTCCTTTCCGGGAGCTGAACCTGATGAAGGAGAAGAAACTCAGTCTGCTGGATCTAATTCAGCACTTTTCCCCAGAAATCAAAGATCCAAGAGTCTTCACCAGCACAGAGCTCACAGTCATGTTTATCTTTGATGGTCTGGATGAGTGTCGACTTCCTCTAGATTTCCACTCCAACCCAAAGTGTAGTGATGTGACAGAGCCAGCCTCAGTGGACGTGCTGCTGACAAACCTCATCCAAGGGAATCTGCTTCCCTCTGCTCTCTTCTGGATCACCACCCGACCAGCAGCAGCCAATCAGATCCAATCTTGCATAAGACGGGTAACTGAAATAAGAGGATTTAGTGACTCACAGAAAGAGGAGTACTTCAGGAAGAGAATCAGTGATGAGAACCTGGCCAGTAGAATCATAACACACCTGAAGTCATCCAGAAGCCTTTATATCATGTGCCACATTCCAGTCTTCTGTTGGATTTCAGCCACTGTTGTAGAGAAGACATCACAAGAACCAGAAAAAGTAGAAATGTCAAGAACACTGACTCAAATGTACACACACTTCCTGATCATCCAGACAAGCATAAAAAAGGGCAAGTACACAGAGAGAGAAGAGAGAGATGAAGAGGTGATTTTCAAACTGGGGAAACTGGCCTTTGAACAGCTACAGAAGGGCAATCTGATCTTCTATGAGGAAGACCTGAGAGAATGTGGCATTGATGTCACAGAGGCATCAGTGTACTCAGGAGTGTGTACTCAGATCTTCAGAGAGGAGTCTGGACTGTTCCAGGGGAAGGTGTTCACCTTTGTGCATCTGAGCATCCAGGAGTTTCTTGCAGCCTTGTATGTGTTCCTCTGCTTCAGCAACAGACAGAGAAACATGCCTGACCAACAGCAAACCTCTCAGCTCTCTGCTCTGTTCAGAGCTGCAACACTTCATGACCTACACAAGACTGCAGTGGACCTGGCCTTACAGAGTAAGAACGGACACCTGGACCTTTTCCTCCGCTTCCTTCTGGGCCTCTCACTGGAGTCCAATCAGAAACTCTTAAGACACCTGCTTCCACAGAGCAGTAGCCAATCACAGAGCTCAGACCAGACAGTCCAGTATGTCAAGCAGAAGATCAGAGATGAAGATGATTCAAACAGAAGGATCAATCTGTTCTACTGTCTGAATGAGCTGAATCATCATGCTGTAGTGGAGAACATTGACAGGAGCTCAGGATCTCTTTATGTAGACTTGCTCTTACCTGGACGGTGGAGAACTAGGAGATTCACATTTCAGTTGCCAGAACAGCAGCTGGCTGAGTTTGACCTGCAGAAGATCATAAAGACACCAGAGGAAGATCAGACTGAACTCATCAGTCCAGATGAAGTTCTTGAGCGGTTGCTGCCGGCAGTCAAGTCAGCTTTGTAAGTAACACTGTGTGTGTGTAGGTGTGTGTGTGTGTGTGTGTGTACTGCTACAGGTGTGCTCTATATAAACTTGTCTGTTTAGTGTGTAGGAAAGTAATGATGTGTGTGTGTGTACTTCTACAGGTGTGCTGTAACACTGTGTTTAGTGTGTATGATAGTAATGAGTGTGTGTGTGTGTCTCTGTGTGTGTGTGTTTGTGTGTACTGCTACAGGTGTGCTGTGTATAACACTGTGTGTTTAGTATATAGGAACATAATGAGCTTGTGTGTGTGTGTTATACTGTGTATAACACTGTATGTTTAGTGTGTATGAATGTAATGAGCATGTGTGTGTGTGTGTGTGTGTGTGTGTGTGTGCTGCTACTGGTGTGCTGTGTGTAACACTGTGTGTTTAGTGTGTATAAATGTAATGAGTGTGTGTGTGTGTGTGTGTGTGTGTGTGTGTGTGTGTGTGCAGTGATGGGAAAGTTCACGTTCTACATGAACTAGTTCAGTTCATAGTTCACTAATTTTTATTTAATGTAAGGTGTACGAGTGAGTGGGAGAAAAGTGTGTATTTGTGGAAGGGGGTGGTGGTGAAGGTTGAGCTGTGGTTAGTGAGGATTTGTGTGTGTGTGTGTGTGTGTGGGGGGGGGGGTGCATCCATAGAGGATTGTTGATTTTGGTGATTAATATTCATAACTAACATTCTTGTTTCAGGCTGGAGAAGTCTCATCTATCAGAGAAGAGCTGTTCCTATCTGGCCTCTGCTCTGACCTCACACTCCTCAAGTCTCAGAGTGCTGGAGCTGAGTTACAATTTTCTGCTGGGAGACTCAGGAGTGGAACTTCTCTGTTCTGGTCTTCAGCATCAAAACTGCAAACTGGAGGATCTACAGTAAGTATCATCACATGTAGTGAGTTGATGCAGTCTGTGTGTAGGGGGAGGTGTATGTGTGTGTGTGTGTGCGTGTGTGTAGGGGGAGGTGTGTGTGTGGTATCAAGTGTGTGTTTATGATTGTATTGTGTAATATGTGTGGAATATTACTGTGTGTGTGTGTGTGTGTGTGTGTGAGTGATGTACTGAGGTACTGTGTGTGTGTGTGTGTGTGTGAGTGTGTGTGTGTGTGCAGTGTTGGGAAAGTTCACGTTCTACATGAACTAGTTCAGTTCATAGTTCACTAATTTTAATATGAACTAGTTCAGTTCATAGTTCATAATTAAAAAAAATGAACTAAGTTCACAGCTCCAAAAAATGAACTATTTCAGTTCTTTTTTCAGTATGTTGCGAACTATGATTTTTCGGTCTCAGGCGGCAATTATTTAGTTCAACACTGAAACTGTGTCATATCTTCCTATCCAATTTTTAATTCTTATCTAACCAGGGTTTACATTAACATTGAAGGCAGAGCCTTCCCCATTCTTTTAACACTTGTTTGTTGTTCGGGTTAGCTGAGGACGTGACTGAAGTGCAGATTTTATTTTTCAAAGCCGATGGGCAAGTTTGCACAGAATACTACTATAGATAGTAACTGTAATTAATTATTATATATATATATTTTTTTTTTTGTGGGACAATTTATAGTATAAGAAAGGTATTAAATTGTATGTGTAGAGTGATTTTGGTGCAACTAGTTTATAGTGAGATATTTATTGAATTGAGTCCCTTTAACAATAGACTAAGCCACATTTTCCCACCCTAAGATTACTGTAGGTTTGGTGGCACTACAAATTTATTGGAGCAAAGTTTTTCACCAAAGTAAATTGTCTAGTACGACCAGAATGAGGCTATTGTGTGTTTTGATTTTGCTGGTACAGTTGATAAGAGCAAAGTTTATTGAATGTAATTTGTAATTAAAAAAAAAAAAAAAACTTTAAATTTAGGTATGAGGTAGCATACATTTCGCCAAAGAGGTGTAATATGACCCTGATAACATTCTAACAGGCTTTGGTGACTTTGGTAGCTCTTTACTCATTGGGAGTGAAGTTATTGACTTTAACACGTTTGCGTTTTGCACTTTGCAGACAGTCCCAAGCATTCCACTGAAGATTGCTTATTGAGAGCAAAGCCGTCAGTATTTGCATATTGTTTGCAGCCCAATTCCTTACCGTACGAATTGGCAAAGCGCGCAGACCGAGAGAAACTTTTGACATGAGTCTCCTCATGTCCAATGCAGACACCAGAATGAACGCGTTCACAGTATTGTTTATCAGGGAGTAATACAGTACGTTCAGTTCAAGTTCACCAAAATTATGAACGAGTTCATGAACTTTCGTCATTCAGGTACAACACTGTGTGTGTGTGTGTGTGTGTGTACTGCTACAGGTGTGCTGTGTGTAACACTGTATGTTTAGTATATACAGTAGGAAAATAATGAGCGTGTGTGTGTGTGTGTACTGCTACAAGTGTGCTGTGTATAACATTGTGTTTAGCGTGCATGATGGTAATGAGTGTGTGTGTGTGTGTGTGTGTGTGTATGTGTGTGTACTGCTACAGGTGTGCTGTGTGTAACACTTAGGGTTGGGTACCGAAACGAGGTACCAATAGGGAACCGGGTCCGACATAAAAGGTAGTAACCAGACCGAATAAGAACGAACATTTCGGTGACTCATTTCGGTGCCTGACTTTTTTTTTTTACAGCCCCCTGGTGTTCCGGTGTCAATTTGCGTGACGTCAGTGCCGCCACTCACACTTTTTGATCAGAACTGATAAGTGAAAGGGTCAGTAAAGATGGCGAAGACAAAACGCTCCAAGGTTTGGCTGCATTTCACGTCTAAGGATGCAGACTCTGCGATATGCAACATATGCGTGCCATAATACGGGAGAATTTGGGAGACAACACGTTGAATTTGATCATCTGGCGACACATGGAGTTTATTATTATAAAAGCCGAACAATGCACCATGTTTGATAACCTACGTGATGCAAGGCCAAGCTTCAGCAGCCGCAGCCAGTGTCGGCCTCACCGGACAAATTGAAGAGTCCCAGCCCTGCCAGTGTGGTGGTGGACATCACCGATGATGATGATGACAGCAGCCTTTCCTCTTTATGTAAGTCTAGTAATTTAATGCCAACCGCAAATCATGCATGTCAAGTAGGCTAGAAAACACCGTTGCCATTCAACAGCGCGAGTGACAGCGTTTGCTATGTCCATTCAGTGTCCGCTGACTTTCTGCTTAGTATGAAACTCATAACAACTTGTGTATCTTTTTAACTAAGTTTCAATGCCAGATTTAGCAGGCGCAATTTGCAACTACACTGGGACGAAACAGATTAGCTAAAGATTTTAGGCTAACTGTTAACATTACATTAACGTTACCTGTGTTCGAGGTTACACCTATGGGTTACACTCGATATACGAGGCTATACCGTGTATTACACATTCCTGCTACTGATTAGTGTCAGATATTTACCTGCTTAAAGTAAAAGTCATAATATGTGAAGACAAAATGTTGAATTCATAATCAGAAACGTATATGTAAGTTGTTAAGGTATACCTGTGTTTGAGGCTATATCAAGAGGGGGAGGGGGACAATTGTTCGAGACTACTCCTATACCTATGTTTGAGGCTGATGTAAAGTGTCCTTACCAGTCACAAAAGCCTCTTTGAATGTGCAATACTGTTGTGCAATATCTTGTTCAATATTTGTGTTTTATATTTGTATCTATTTTAAAAGTATTAATGTCCAGTGTAATACAATATTGATACAATATTGTTTTATTTGTATACAGCATAATTTTATTTTTATTTTATATTGGTTTATTTATTATTAGTACCACCATATGGTACGTGTATTTATTTTGTTTAATGATTTAAGTTAATATTGTGTTAAATGGAAATAAAAGGGTATTGTTTTTTGACAAAGTGTGTTTGGTTTGTTTTTTTTAAGTTCCGGTTTGAGAACCGTTTAAGCACCGGAACCGTTTAATCAATAACTAGGAGGCACTGGTATCGGATAAAACCGATGTGTGTGTGTGTGTGTGTGTGTGTGTGTGTGTGTGTGTGTGTGTGTGTGCGTGTACTGCTACAAGTGTGCTGTGTGTAACACTGTGTGTTTAGTATATAGGAAAATAATGAGTGTGTGTGTACTGCTACAAGTGTGCTGTGTGTAACACTGTGTTTAGTGCGTATGATGGTAATGAGTGTATGTGTCTGTGTGTGTCTGTGTACTGCTACAGGTGTGCTGTGTGTAGCAGGTGTCTGTGTGTTTTCTCACTGAATTTTTATTAATCATACCATGATGATACATGCTGCTTGCTACCAGAAATGTATCAATTTGTATATAGTTTTGGGGTGCAGTGGTAAGAGGGTAGCCAGGCTAACGCCGCCTAGTGGTAACGGTTAATTTCATTAACCTACATACTAGTCAGGGAACTAACGATAACAAAGTGTGTGTTCAATTTCCAACTCACCCTCAACTCTACCTCTTTCGTGATTTACATGAGGTAGAGGTATGTGGTGTTTTATACACTATCCTTATTTTGTTGTTATACATGGTTGTTTATTATAAGTTTTATACCTGCATTCTGTAATACAATGCCGTTTTGGTGCATTGTGAGGCAAGCACAAGTTTCTTTGGGTTCTGGCAATGCAATGAATCACTGTCCTTTGCTAGAGTAATTAAGTAATAACTAGCATAAGTGCTGCACGATACATAATATGGCTAACCTATTTGTTTTGGCAGGAGCTGTGCCATACATGTCTACGGTGCCTTATTGTTTTCTTTTCTTTTCATGTGTCTCAGGTATGCCACGGTTTATTGTTTTTTTTTTTTTATTTTATCTGAACAATTGTGTTTGTATCGTGTTGTGCCAAGAGCTCTCCCTCTCTTTCGTGATTTACATGAGGTAGAGGAGCTGTGCCATATATGTCTCCGGTTTTTATTGTTTTCTTTTCTTTTCATGTGTCTCAGCAATAAAAGCACAGAAACAAGTTGGTTGCAGACGACCTCTGTTACATGTGTATAACACTGTGTTTAGTGTGTATGATGGTAATGAGTGTGTGTGTGTGTGTGTGTGTGTGTGTGTGTGTGTGTGTGTGTTTGTACTGCTACAGGTGTGCTGTGTATAACACTGTCTGTTTAGTATATAGGAACATAATGAGCTTGTGTCTGTGTGTTATACTGTGTAAAACACTGTATGTTTAGTGTGTATGAATGTAATGTGTGTGTGTGTGTGTGTGTGTGTGTGTGTGTGTGTGTGTGTGTGTGTGTGTGTGTGTGCATCCATAGAGGATTGTTGATTTTGCTGATTAATATTCATATCTGACATTCTTGTTTCAGGCTGAGGAACTGTAATCTATCAGAGAAGAGCTGTTCCTATCTGGCGTCTGCTCTGACCTCACACTCCTCAAGTCTCAGAGTGCTGGAGCTGAGTCACAATAATCTGCAGGGAGACTCAGGAGTGAAACTTTTCTGTTCTGGTCTTCAGCATCAAAACTGCAAACTGGAGGAACTACAGTAAGTATCATCACATGTAGTGAGCTGATTTGGCAGTTTGTGTGTAGGGAGGTGTGTGTGGGTGGTATCAAGTGTGTGTTTATACGATTGTATTGTGTAGTATGTGTGGAATAGTAGTGTGTGGGTGTGAGTGTGTGTAATGTACTGAGGTACTGTGTGTGTGTGTACTGCTGGATGTTCACTGTGTGTAGGAAAGTAATGACGTGTGTGTGTGTGTGTGTGTCTGTGTACTGCTACAGGTGTGCTGTGTGTAACACTTTGTGTTTAGTATATAGGAAAATAATGAGCGTGTCTGTGTGTGTGTCTGTGTGTTTGCACTGCTACAAGTGTAGTGTGGATAACACTGTGTTTAGTGTGTATGATAGTAATTAGAGTGTGTGTGTGTGTGTGTTTGTACTGCTACAGGTGTGCTGTGTGTAACACTGTAGTAGGCCCTATTTTCCCGAACTCTTGCGGATTGTCAGACGTCTTAAAGGGTTTTCAGCTGCGCAGTGTCTTTGCGCCTGGCAGCGGTGCTTTGCCAGTGCTTCGCCAGAATATAGTCCCAAATAAAAATCTGACTCGTAAATCCCTGCGTGTTAATTTGCATTGTTATTTCTACTTGATGTGAATGTACAGTTTACGAAAAGTAATTAGCAAAAATCTTGCGTGATTTGAGTTACTTTTGCAACAACGTGCTAGCTGGGGGACATAAGATTACAGCGACTATGCTAAGTTAAAGCTAACAGAGGCAGATCAGGGCAATGGCTGGGCCTGCAAAAAAATGCTTTTTCAGACTTATCGAACTCGGGGAACAGCGGGGATTGACCCAATTTCAAATCTGGGTGGAACTACCCTTTAAGCGCAATTTTGCCTGCAGAAAAAGTGAACTTTGCGCTTGGCGTGTAGTTCAAATGGGCTGTCTTAAAGGAGTGAATTAGTCATGGGCGTAGCATGTAACAAACCAATAAGAGTTCACACTCTCATTCCTTCTAAAAGCCGGGCGCATTGTTCCAATGCGTATTGTGTATTATGATGGCGGAATAATTGGCAAAATGTTTTCATGTGAAGAAAATGTGCGTTAGGTGACACAGGAGATTTAATTCAATTCAATTCTATTTATATAGCGCATTTTTACAAAAGGCATGTCACAAAGCTCTTAACACAAGAGGCCCAATGAGCAACAGGGGCAAGGAAAAACTCCCTATCAGCGTTTTTTGTTTTTACTTGTTATGGTAAAGGAAGAAACCTTGGGCAGTTCCGACGGCTCAAGGGGCTAACCCAACTGCCTAGGGCAGGTTTTCAGTCTCTCAGATGGTGAGTAGTCCACTATTATTCCATTAGAGAAACATTACAAGAACATTTTGGTAAATAAAGTAATATAGGGGTCCCATTAGAATCCCAGGATATAGTCCCATGTCATTAGGCGCAGTCAAGCCAGGGGCCAGTTGGAGGCTGTATGAATCATGTCAGGGTCATCTGTGAAGCAGAAGGCAGACCGCCCAGGAAGCCAGAGATTCAGGATCAGGCAGTGGAAGGCAGGGGTGACCCTCAGCAGGGAGGCAGTGGCATGGACAGTGGAGTGGGTTGAGGACCATTCAGGAGTGCCGCCGGATCACGTTGGAAGAAGGTCCCAGGAGAACCCAGGAGGTGCAGGCGCAGGCAGTGGAAGGCAGTGATGACTCACGGCAGGGTGGTAAAGGCATGGAAAATCAGAGAGGAGATGAGTTAGAACAGTCTCCATCAGATTTCAGAGAATGTGTGTTACATTGCATGTGCAACCATGTACAGATGTTGGCTAAGTGAAGAGAGAGAAATAAGTAGAGAGGAAAGAGAGAGGAGGAGAAAGACAGAGTGAAAATTGTATGAGTTAACAGATGGGTGGATTTTGGCGGCATTAAACTATAGCAGCAACTAAGGTATGATGTATAACAAGCCAACACCACCAAAGGAAATGATCAGTGGCCACCAAGCCCTGGACGGGAGCTTACAGCAGAGGCAATCCTTTCCAATAATACCCTGAGGAGGTGTGGCTTACCATACACCATCCCTAACTAAAGGGGTCAGTAAATAGAAAAGTTTTGAGTCTAGACTGAAAGGTGTTGAGAGTGTCCGCTTGACGAATGTTAGAAGGGAGTTTGTTCCACAGGACAGGTGCACAATGACAGAATGCTCTTCCTCCCATTGTGGATTTTGATATTCTAGGAATTACTAGGAGACCAGCATTCTGTGACCTTAGGGGTCTAGAAGGGTGGTAGGGAACAAGTAAGTCTTTAATATATGCTGGAGCAAGGCCATTAAGGGCTTCATATGTTAGGAGAAGTATTTTAAAATCAATTCGGCTTTTAACAGGAAGCCAATGTAAGGAATCAAGGATAGGTGTGATATGTTCATATTTTTTTGTCCTAGTGAGTGCTCGTGCTCCAGCATTTTGTATTAAGGTTTTTGATGCAGCTAGTACCACATCCAGAGAACTGTGCATTACAGTAGTCAAGTCTGGAGGTAATAAATGCATGTATTAGTTTTTCTGCATCCTCAAAAGCCAGGAATTTTCTGACCTTGCGCAAATGAAAGAATGAGGTTTTGGAGATATGCTTTACATGACTATTTAAAGAGAGGTCTTGATCAATATACACCCCAAGGTTCTTGACCTTTGTGTTAGGTGTGAGTGAAAGGTCACTAAGTAAGCTCTGATGATGGGGTAAAGTGTTGGTCAGGTTTTTAGGGCCAATCAACATGACTTCAGTCTTATCAGAGTTTAAGCAAAGGAAATTCTTAGTCATCCAGTTTTTGATGTCACTGAGGCAGGCAACAAGTTTTGTTACTGGCGTACAATCATTAGGTTTCATTGAAAGGTATAGTTGGGTGTCATCTGCATAAGAATGGAAGGTAAGGCCATGTTTTCTAATAACAGATCGCAAAGGTAGCATGTAAAGGGGTAGCAGAGGTCCCGGTACTGATCCTTGGGGCACACCATACTTGACTTCAGTGTGGCATGATGCTTCATTATGTGCATGTACAAACTGGTAACATCCAGTAAGGTATGACCTGAGCCAGGCTAATGCAGAATCTTTGATGCCAATCATATGCTCAAGTCTATGTAGTAGGATG
>JAGFZM010002337.1:0-11260 GCA_017657215.1 Limnothrissa miodon
TGCAGCAGGTGTTGATGGTTGATGGTGCTTAATAGGTACAGCCCACCTTGGCAGGCAAATATTTTGTGGGAAACACTAGGCACCACTGGGCACTCACCTCTTTATTATGATCATCTTCACAGCATCATTTTTATCACCAATCATCCTTCATAGTAAAGCACAAACGATGTGGGTCTGTGTATATGAAATATGCATGCTAAAAAAAACACAAATACATTGCCCTTGCTGAAGCAGTGGCTTGATACTTATCTATAAAGACAGGTATTTCCAGTCTCACGCTACTTTCATGGTGTGTTGACGTGTGTATGTGTGTGTGTACACGTGTGTTTGAGAGTGTTTTTTGTAAGTCCTGTCTTACATAAGCATGTAGGTTAAAGTCAATAGGCAACCCATCCTCTCCTCACCCTTTACTCATCTACCATCTTTCAGCAAGGATGTGCAAGGGTGTGCAGTTGTGAGACCCAGGGTCATGTGACTCATACAAGGGACTCCTTAAAATGAAAGGCATTAGACACTTAAGACAGTGTTAAGGTTTGGGTACAGTAAATTAAGCCAATCTGGCAGACAAAGTTCAGCCTCAGAAGACCTAGAACTGAAGCCAGCTTGCCCTCCACACACACACACACACACTGCCTAGTGTCTAGTGCTCTTAGCGTTTTGTTTTGAAGGTAATGTGGAGAGGGTGTTGATCATATGAGCAGGGAAAAGCCCGCACTCTCTTCAAAGATGCACTCTCTTCACCCGCTCCCACAATGCCTTGCTCTGTCTGCGGACACATCCACAGCGCCACCGGCCAATCGGCAGCCTCCGCCCCACATTTCACACTACACACCGACTCTTGTTATTCAGAAAATATTTGAAGCACATTCTGGCATACCTTAAAACGTTAGTCCTGTCCATGCTGTTGCCACTTAGATAAAAATGTAAAACTTCACGTCTGAGCTTTGAAGTTATTGATGTCTGAGCTGGTGAACTTCACACTTGCTTCAACTTTGTCCTCTTCCATTACTGCACTAGATAACAAACTGCAAGAGCACGGTGGGAAGGAAATTCTGTCTGTGTGTGTCTGGGGGGTCACCAAGAGAGGGTTTCCAAACAACGGAAGGGTCACATTAAAACTCATGTGAGGCCAAAGGCCAATCAGCACCCAGTTCAGTAACTACCCACAAATCTAAAACCAACTCTGTGCCCTATGACATTAAGACTGTACCACACATACAAAATTCTTCTTCTTTCTACTAGGTTACAGAAAAAAACAGGTTCGTCAGCTTTAACAGTCCTTTAGCAAATCACAGGATCACCACAAATAGACGCTTTGGTTAAAAAAAAATGCCGGTTCCCTGAGTACAAGGCTGAACCCCTATCAGACAGCGTTGTGGTGTGCATTGCACTGAGGGGGAGTTGGAGGAGCCTCTCCCCCTCCCTTGTCAAACCCACAGCCCATCCCCCTTCTGTGGACAGCCCCTTTGCACATTTTAAATCGCCAGCGTCTCACAGGCACTGCCCCACTGCCATCGTAAATCACCATTTATAACTACACAAATGAATTCTAAATGCAGAAAGCATGCGGACAGCTCGGTTGCTTACCTGCGCCAAGGTTTCTGTGAGTGCTAGGGCCTGAGTGTCTGTGTGCGCCGGGAGAAAGGATCCCTCCAGGGGGGCGTAGATTTTCCGTGTGGCCGTGAGCACCGAACGGCACACATCCGGAGTTGTGCTGTTGTGTATGGCTTACGCCGATTGCTCCGCCAGAATTATGAATGCCACTACCGTTGTTGATGTTGCTGCTACTGCTATTGAGACCATTAGCTCCTCCACTCACACCACACTGGAAAAATCCAGACCGCGAACGCGATCGAGTCCTAGGTGGTTCCGTTGCCATGGGAGGGGGTTGGTGGTGGAACGAACTGGCGAGGAGGGAGGACGTGGGAGGGGATTGCGACGGAGAGGAGGATCCGAGAGCTAGAGGAAGCCTAGCGGCGATCTGGCTAGGATTCCGAGCGCCTCTAACCGCCTCCGGTCCCCCGTGTGAGTGGTCTTGTGAATGTCCCCCCGTGTCGTCACATAAATTTGACCGTTTTGGAATGGGAACGGGGGTTTCGGGGAGTTGGGAACAAACGCGAGGCTCTTGAGTAGTCGGTTGACCAGTGGTGGCGATTGGCATTTCCTTTGGGGGGTTTCCTTTCCTTTTTTGCTTCCTCCAAAAGGCACTTTAAAAAGTAGTACAGAAAAGTACGATCAGTCTAACAAGGTAATCACATACAGCGATAAATCACTCGATAAGACCATCATCATGATCGTTTTCATATTTTAAATACACTCGCTCCTGAACTCGTAGTCCGACTTCTTTAAGAGACCCTTTTGTTTTGGTGCTTCCCAGACGCTTCAATCATCCAGTCCCTTTCCCGTAGTTAGCATTAGCTAAATACGTCGCGTTCTCAAGTTAATGACCAACGCTAGTACAACGACAAATCCTTTTCAACCCCAACTGGTACCTTAATATTGTAATTTGTTTCCAGAATTCCTTTGCCTTGTGGTCACTTTGCGCAACGACAGTAAGGTCTAAAAATATAAGGGAAACTAATCTGAAACCCCGTCTGAACAAATATCCCATGAACTAAGTGAGGTTATCGTTGGAAATGTACCCAGAGGCAAACAGCTAACGACAGCTAGCGAGTACTTCCGTAAAACCCATTCACTGCAATGTTCAGATCGCTCAAGCTAGGTAACGCTATGCTAAAAGGCTACCGATAGCTTGTTTTTATGGGCGAACAGCTCATAGTCATCAAATATAGTTTCCATTCAGTGGTATTGGCACAACTCATCGTATGCTAAGACACAGATCGAGACCCAATACAGTACATTTAGAAGCGTCCATCCAGCCATCGTTAACTTATTTTCCAACTTAGCCTGCTAACAACTAGCCAACACTGTCTCGCGCTGGCTGTGGTCCACCTCTTTACGCCAGAATAAACTGAAAACCAGTAGCAATGTTTTGAGTTATATTTTCAAAAACAGCAGGTAAAGTTTAAGTTTTACCTACTTCTTTAGGCTGCGCACATTGGAACAAGTAAATACCAAGCGTACAGGCGGCTAAGGTGGAAAAATCATTCACGTTACGCTACTAGGCGAGGAATGAGATAGGGAACGTTATTTAAAAGTGGTTAACCTCTCACCAATTACATCGAAATACGCAGCGATTATGAGAACAAAAACGACCTTTATTTCTCCATGCTTTGAACTAAAATGATCTATGGTACACGTAGATCTGAAGTAATAAACTTACCCTGAAATCGGTCAAATACACGATATTCCAGGCACCAACGCGCTGGTTATATTTTGAGTGGTGTATGATCCTCCGTTCGGTCGGTGTCAGTGTGAAATGTGACAGACCATCAACGTTTGGCTTTCAGATTTCCGAGTAGGCATAACAAATCTAAGCCCGAGTGATTGAACGAGCTCTCCCAATCTTGTTAAGAAAATATATAAGTACCAGGAAAATAAACGCATTCACATAGACTGATACAAATTCATGTACAAAGTTATAATGAGTAATTTATGATTGAACACCTAAACCCGTACTCTAATCTCACTTTTCGGTTTAGAAGAATTTGGCTACCGTTTGGTTAGCTTTTAGTCGTGGATGCGTAGGTTAGCTTGTATCTCCATGCGAGAGTACTTTCGTAGATCGATTGTTATACCCTAGTCGTAGCACAGAGGGGGTGCACGCGAGAAAAGGCTTGCAATGTGAATAATTTACAAACGATGGATATTAAGATACCTATCCAGCGCGCTTGTGTTGCAAACTGGCTTTGAAACAACGTCTGATCATAAAGCATTTTAAAGCCACATTTATGTTTACTTGTTTTTCCTAACTAGCAATATCCGGGCAAAACAAACCTATTTTTTAAATGGCTTTGCCGCACCAGTTTCATTGACATTTTCTTTACCTAGGCCTATGCTTGGCAGGCTAAATCTGAACTTTTAATGGTGGGTGAATTGAGTCTATGTTGTTTTAGTTTATTTTAGTAGTCTATCTTACTGACATCGCTAGAAAATAATTTTCAAGATGAATTAAGAGCAAAGGGCGACATAGTTTACAATTTGCAAGGTCTGTTGGGGCTACCGTGATAACTATTGCAGAGGGAATGTTCTTCAGAGCTTTTGTAGAACATGTATAGCCTATTCACAGTCATAAACAGTGACGGGCGAGCCTGGATCCCAAATAGACCATACGACTGCACCTAGGGCAAAGCAGTCGGATATAAGGAGCTAAAAGGAAAATCCTATTAAATCTTATTTTGCCACAGGTGTAGTCAAATTGTCCACGGCTATTGAAATAGTTCTGTGAGGGGTTGGTTATGGGATAGAATAAACCATGTGTGTATTGAATGAATCATCACACGCAATGCACAGCCATATCTCACCTCACCAACACACTCTAGCTTGTTTTGTTCTCATTTCACACTCAGCACCACCCTCACTCGCTCACACACAGGCCTTTCTCACCACCACACCCCTCTGCACTTTGATGATATGCAAATGGAATTTTCCCTCTTCTTCTGTTCCCTGAGTGAGCTGAAGGCAATGCAGTCAAACTGGGAAGGGGAGGGATAGAGGATCAATCTTTCACCCAGTAAGTGTCCGATAGCCAGCAGACAGCTTGGAAGTGTGTGTGTGTTTGTGTGGGTCTGGGGGATGGGGGGTGTGCAATAGAGAAAGAGTAGCAGAATGGGGGTGGGGAGGTGTGTGTGTGTGTGTGTGTGTGTGTGTGTGTGTGTGTGTGTGCATGGAAAGGGGGGTACCTCTGATGACATGTTCCCTTATTGGTTTGTTCAAATGCTGGGGGGAGGGGCACCCCACACACTCATACACACTCACACACACACACACACCAGCTGGACTAGGGGCCAGAGAAACAAAGAAGGGAGAAGAAGATGGAGATATGTGTTTTAATATTAAATATTCAAGCTCTAATTAACATGCAGTGATAGAGTTGGGTGAGGGGTGATTCTTATGCAGAGATTAAAATGGAGAGAAAAGAGACGGGTTGAGGGATTTAAGCAACCTGGACATGAGACTCACTCCTTGCCTCTGATATCTGGTAACATTGTGACCCTGCATTAGGCCAATTATGGGGATATTTTTGTCAATAACAATGCATAAATATAGTGGTAAAAACTAAATCAAAATGTAAACAGAGAGCAATAAAAAAGGGCCTGCTTATCTAGACTCTTCTGTCCGGGTGAGTTTATATAATGTAACATTTTAGCCTGGCTGAACATGTGTTATTTTCAGACATGTGCCCAAACATTGCGTTACCCCTGAGCACTTAATACAACAATGGTCCTCCAAAGAACACCTAAACCAGCCTAACCAGTCGTAGCACACACAGGAAGAGAGAAAAAACAGGAGAGGCAATGAGAGAGCAAGAGAGAGAGAGAGCCTTCTGGCCAAGCCCACACAGTGAAATTGGCAAAGGACACTTGGCTGGGAAAATGAAAAGAAAAAATATAAGACAAAAAATGGAGAGGGGTGATGAACTATGCCAAGAATGCAAAGGCAAGAATCAACACATTTCGGGTCTCGGCTTCAGCTGACTAGGTTGAATGAGACATCTCACAAGGCTTTTCAAAAATGCGGGACCACTTTTGGATCTATAGAGCATTGTTTGAGTTATCATAATATTTGGACGATTTCTGTTGTGTGTGGTACAATTCTATAAATTAAAGTCAAGGGACATCAAACCCAACTTATTTCAGCTCATTTAACTTTGAGATCATTAAATTGTATCTACAGTACCTACTTATATCTCTGAAGTGATCATATGGTTATAGGGCGTACGCATCTTTGTGTGTCTATGTCAGTTCAGTTCAGTGTTTCAGAGATAGATGATGTGGATAAGATCTTCAGTGTGTGTGTGTGCGTGTGTGTTAGATGTGATATTGATGTGGGTAAAATGGGTAAAAAAAAGTCATGACAGTGACGACTGTGCTGATGTATAGATGTGGATAAGACATCTTCAGTGTGTTTGTGTGAGTGTGTGTGTGTGTGTGTGTGTGTGTGTTAGATGTGATATATATGTGAGAAAAATGGGTAAAAAAAAGTCATGATAGTGACGACTGTGCTGATGTATAGATGTGGATACATCTTCAGTGTGTGTGTGTGTGTGTGCGTGTGTTAGATGTGGGTAAAATTCTGACCTGTTGGACAGAGGTGTAGTGATTTCTCTGGCTCAAGCAAACAGCAGGGGAGAAAATAAACAAATGTCTTTTTTCATACTTGAGTTACTTAATCAACTGAATCAAGTTAAGCAAACATGGCCTAAATGTTAGCCAGTCCACAATGCCAAACTATAGCCTGTACTAAATGCACAGGCTGCATGTGAGAACGAATTAAGCCTTTTAAAAATCAAAGTGGCTCAGATGACATTGCTGAATAATTCCAGTGCCACTTCTAAATCCTGAGCCCTCACAGATTTAACTTATCAATCAATCATGAAGCCAAGTCATTGCCTAGATGGTTGCACTGTAAGGGCCCAATCAGCAACATGTTTACCACACAACACATTGTCATCTTATTTTGTACCCATTCAGTGAACCCCGTCCTCCTCTTCCTCCCAGGCAAGACTAATGCCCACCCAATTGAGTTATAACCCAGAACCTCCTCCTGAGCATTACATAATATCTCTTGCACAGCTAAGCACCTTAATCAACATGAGCCATGCCCACAGACATAATCAACATTAGCCGTGCCCGTCCACTCCTGGGTGGGCAGCTGTGCAAACCCTCACTTGAACTGCATTTTCAATTATTTTATTATATGTTAACATAATAACATATTTATTATTTATATTAGAATTACAATAATATCTGCAATGCAGGTGTGAGCATGTATCCATGTGTGTGTGTGTGCAGGCGCAAATGCATTTTTTCTAACATGCATTGTATCTCCCTGCTTGTATCTTTATAAGTGATCATATGGTTATAGGATGGATGCATCTTTGTGTGTCTGTCTCTGTTCAAGTTCAAGTGTTTCAGTGTGTGTGTCGGGTGAACTAGAGGTGTATTTAGAGAGTTTCCTGTGTGAAATCAAACAGTTGATGAATCTGGTGAGGGGAAATGTCTTTTTTTCTCTTGTTTGAATGCTGTGAGGAGATTTCTGACTTCCTACCAGGCCTGTCTCACATCACCACATCCGTGTTGAAAAGAGCCCGATAGACGACTTTATGGTGTAGCGTATTTCCTGCGTTAGTCATTGTCACCGGTCTCTTATTAAACAGGTTCAACTCCAACTTCAGCATGGTCAGTTACTGCCCAATTTGTGGGAAGCCTGTCTACTTTGGTGAGTCTCGGCTTTGAACATTAGACGGGGTGCTAGAGACTGGAGCTTTTAGTCAGTGCAGATGCTATGTGTGTGTGTGTGTGTGTGTGTGTGTGTGTGAGAGAGAGAGAGAGAGAGAGAGAGAGAGAGAGAGAGAAAGTGTTTCAATGAGTTTCTATGTTTCTATGGTGTCTCCTGGATTTTTAACAAAAGCTTTCAACGTTTATAATTTCTTTATAAAGTGTTGTTTGCTTGTCCTGCATATGGAAGTATTGAACGTAGAGTTCCCTGAGTCCTACACCAGCCAGAACCATATTTTGAACTTGATATGCGTGCATGTGTGTGTGTGAGAGAGAGAGAGAGAGAGAGAGAGAGAGAGAGAGAGAGACCGAGAGAGAGAAAGAAACTCTAACAGTCTCTCACCAGTGAGTCACCAGGGCAGGAAGTGGGCCGGGCCAGTGGACCAGGAAGTGGATTTGGCAATAAGACTAGAGAGACAGAGAGACTGCTGGCTTACATCTGAGGATACTCTTAGAGACTAAGTCACATCCGGCACAACAATCCAGAAACCGTACACTCACACACATACCCTCACACACATACACGACCAAACCAGCTTTTATTTCAATTGCTGTACACCACAGATACTCAGTCTCTCTCTCTCTCTCTTTTTCTGCCTGTCTGTCTCTTTCTCTCTCCCTGTGTGTGTGTGTGTGTGTGTGTGTGTATGTGAAGTCTCTGTATGGATTTGTATAATACATTTTCCTGATGTGCTATACGTGATACTAATGACATATTTTCCGTATATGTATAAGGTTGTATGTCTGTATATCTATCTACAATCAAACACATTTTATTCAGGAAGCAATAACACATTTCAACATACAAACTCTAAACTCTGAGTGTGTCTGAAGCGCTTCCAAGTGCCCCATAAGCAACTATTTCCATGACAACCCCATCTGTGGTCAGCCTCTTTGTCCCGCAGCTAACATCAAACTCCTGCACCACATTCTCCTCTCCTATTATATACACCCAAGAGGAAGCTCACCACTTTAATTCTTTAGCCTGCAGGTTTCAAAATTCTAAGTACCCTAGCAGAGAAGAATTCTTAACAAATAAAACCATTTTGAGTCATCTCAAAGTCTGGAGCGTGACAAATATTTATCTTCTTGTGATGGTTGAGAAAGATTGATGTATTTTAAATTTTTACTTACAGGAAAATTAAAATGAGCCATTTTAGGGTTTCTCTACTAAATGTGAGTTTTTTTTTCCAAAGGCTCAGTGGTTCCTTTTGCTGTAATGTTTCTTTAGGAACTCACCGGCTTCATGTAAAATATATAATAATATATTTAATCACTAACAGTGTACAACAAATATAAACATAAACACACACAAGCACACATGGTTAATTACAACCATCACCCACCTGGAAGGGTGAAACATAGAGAAAACATATTACATGGTATGGTTGTTGTTAATATCAAAAACACATGAGGATAAAATCTTTGTGTGCGTGCTGTTCCTGGCCTTGATTTGTGCTGCTTGCCTCTGACTACCTTGACCTTTGACTTGATAAGGTGAAAAGAAACGATCATTGGGGCGTGACTACCATCCTCTCTGTCTCAAGTGCCAACAGTGCAAGAGACAGCTCACAGCGGGACAGCATGCAGAGGTACACGCACACACACACACACACACACACACGCACACACGCACAGAGAGAGAAAGAGAGGAGCAAAAAAATGTCCTCTGTGCCAGCTGGCGTTGAAGTTCACTAGCTCAATGACAAAAACTAATACTCTACACACACAGAGCTGTATTGTGTCACAAACACAAATTTAAGTCAAAAAAAGAAGACCATCTGGATAATTTAAGAAACCCATTTACAAGCTGAAGAATTTGTTTTTGTCGGAGCATCTCTCTCCTGTCAGTGACAAACTGACTAAGTAAAGGCTTTGTGGCTAAAACCTTGCCATAGAAAAGGGCAACCAGAGAATTGCTATCAGGTTGAGAGACAAGGACTCAGGAAAGGTTAACACTCATACAAAACCCTTCCACTTTACTGCAGAGAAAAGATAAATGTAGTTCCTCTTAAATGGACCCTTTTCCAGTTAAAAAAGCAACTACACAAACTCATGAGCTGTTAAGAGAAATGAGAAAATGCTGGCGGGGTCTATAGCTGCCAACCAAAGAGAGCAGTTGATCGATCAAGCTCTGGGTAGAGAGGGGTCCTGGAGAGGGGAAGGTCTGGAGGAAGGTCTGGCGGCCCTGACTGCCGATATTTCGGCTGTGCGCTGGTCTCCGATAAGGGCTTCAGTCATGGCTGGATCAGGTGATGGCATCTCTAAACCCCCACGGCCTATCCCAAACATGATGTCACCCCTCTGTCTGACACTGAAGCAGCCACGGCCTCTGGAGGGCGCTAGACACAAATAAATGAACCTTGTGTAGGTCCAAAGGCTACACGGAACTACAGGGATTAATGCCATTTATTGTTTTTTGCTCTCTTTATCTCTCTCTCTCTCTCTCTCTCTCTATCAGTCTCTTTTGCTGCACGATAATTTCTGCCGTTTTAATTTACACAATTTCAAAGCACAACTTACATAATCACATATATATGATAAATAAACCTGATCCTTGATGTTACGTGCAATACAGTGTGTTGTATTGTTTTGTCTGTATGTTTAAATTTCATTATCCATTGTGTGTGTTCAACACATGATCAACAACATGATCATTTTCAGAGACATTATTGTGGGCATTCTCTTGTGTTGTGCATTATAGTATATTATTGCTTTTAGCAACACCTATTCACTTATTGTGGGATGTGTATGAGGCTGTGTTAGAGGTTTGAGCTAAACCATGGTAAACATGTTGAATGTGTGTGTGTGTGTGTGTGTGTGTGTGTGTGTGTGTGTGTGTGTGTGTGCGCGCGCACCTGTGTGTGTTTCTTTTGCTCAGCATGATGAGAAGCCATACTGCACAATTTGCTATATGAAGAGGTTTGGTCCCAGAGGTAAGCCACACCAGTTATAGACCCTATAACATGTTCACCTTCACCTAACCCTCCTCCCCCGCTAACTCTTTCCCCCTTATGACTCCTAATAATTAATTCATCATTCTTGTTATATTCTGTCCTTTATTAATTGTATTACTATTACTGTTATTAGGCCTTTATTCATTTGGTTTAGTTTTATTAACCATTACTGTACCACTTTAAGCACATTAAAACACCTTTGTGTATGAAATGCGCTAAATAAATAAAATTGCCTTGCCTTGCCTTACAGCGAACAGGCCTCTGTTCTGCCCCAGCAATGCCTCCTAAACACACCCAAAGACACAGACTGGAACACGGGGTTTCTATTACTGACTGAACAATGGAGGGATTCACTCATTAATTGATTAACTTGGTTGATTCATTCACTCAAAAGAACCAGTAACATCCGCAAGATAAGGGGACAGCACAAAACCAGCTCTGATGTCAGAAGAGACAAAACGAGTAGACCAATTGAACATGAATGCCATGCCTCTCTCTCTCTCTCTCACACACACACACACAACACCCACACACACACACAGATATTTATTTGGAATCACTAATACTGATCAAAACAATGCAGCATCCAAAAAGAGGTTAAAAAAAAGTAAATCAAATATGATGTAGCACACACACAGAGCGTGAGAGTGTTTGAGTAGTTGACTGTTTCACCCAGTAATTTGCAGTGTGCCTCTGAAAGCATCTATGAATATGTATGTGCACACACACACACACACACACAGGTGAAATATAAATTGCAATACAGAATGGAACTGAAAATATGACATATAGATTGCAACTGTCACTTGACTGTAAACTAATATAAGATCTTTTTTGATGGTTTATATTGCCTCACATCCTCATACACACATTCTCCACATACACATTCTCCTAGACACACTC
>JAGFZM010002338.1:16034-45584 GCA_017657215.1 Limnothrissa miodon
CTCTCTCTCTCTCTCTCTCTCTCTCTCTCTCTCTCTCTCCCTCCCTCTCTCTCTCTCTCCTGCTCCCTCCCTCTCCCCCCCTCCTCCCCCGTTGTACTGTCACCCATTTGACTTGGCGACGGCGGTCCTGACAGGCCAATTAGATAGGTATTTGCATATCTCTCTCGTCCCGTTTGCCTTGTTCGTGCAGGCGTAAAATGGGCTAATAACTCCGTCGAACCTGCGTTCAGCCAGATCTGCATGAAATGCGTAGAGACGCTGACATCTTTACATCCCCAGTGCCCCCATGCAAAAACCTCAACTCTGCTCACCTTAACAGCCACCACCCCCCCAAGCACACACACATGCACACATACACACACGCGCACAGACATATTTCACAGCTTTTTTCTCCCTTTCTCCCCCCCTCCCTCCCTCTCTCTCACATTCTGCTTCTTTCCCACTTTAAAAGGTTTACATCTCTTATTCTCAGTGATTTCTCATCATTCTATCTTTTCACTTCATCTTCTTCTTCTCTCTCTCTCTCTCTCTCTCTCTCTCTCTCTCTCTCTGCCTCTCTCTTTGCTAGTAAAATTGCTCCTCCAAGGTGTGCATGCAGCTCTCTCACGGTCGTGTCGTACTGTGCTCGGAGGCAAATCTCACTAATACGTGGCAGCGAGTGAGAGGGAGGAGGTGAGGGGTGGGTGGGTGATGTGCGAGCACACCTAGATAATTACAGCCTGCAATGTGATGTGAGTGACTGGGTGAGACTGGTGAAGGATAAACAGAAGACAGTGAGCCCAGGGTCAGCTGGGGCGCCTCTCTCCCCTGCCCCTGCCTCAGAAGAGGGAAGCTCTATTTAAACACAAAGGACCAGAGGGGACGCAACACTGGTGGATTGTCAATGACTGCTGGGACTCTCCACTCAGCAGCTGCTGGTACTTTGGAGATGCCGCTAAAACACTCTCTCTCTCTCTCTCTCTCTCTCTCTCTCTCTCTCTCTATCTATCTATCTATCTATATATCTATCTCTCCATATCTCTCTATATCTCATTCACTCTCTCTCTCACTCAATTCAATTCAATTCAATTCAAAGTTGCTTTATTAGCATGACTGTTAAAATACAGTGTTGCCAAAGCTTGAAAAATAATAAAAACATCACATGTACATAACATTTGGGTAATAGACATGGGATGGGTAACATGGGGATGGGAGTAAACAGTAGCATATAAGCATCATAGCATCATAGCATGTATGCACTCTCTCTTTCTCTCTCTCTCTCTCTCTCCCTCTCTCTCTCTCACTCTCTCTTTCTCTCTCTCTCTCTCCCTCCCTCTCTCTCTCTCTCTCTCTCTCTCTCTCTCTTTCACCTTTTCTCTCTCACACTTTCTCTCTTTCACTTTTTCTCTCTCTCACTGTCTTTCTCTTTCACTTGCACCAGGCTTGACTGGACCTAGGGGTGGGCGATATGGCCTAAAATTTATATTGCGGTATAAATTCAACCATATACGGTAGACGATATATATTGTGGTATTCTTTGGTATGTACATTTCAAAATAACCGTTTCTGAATAGGGACTATTATGCACATAGTGAAGACATTGGGAAGTTGTTTTCTAAACTATTAACAACCAAGAATGTAACTTCAATAAAATGTATTGTGCAAAAACTGTAATTATAGAAAACCTTGTGAGTGACAATTTCCATGAGGTATAAAACTAGGCAATGTAAACATTCAAATGAAATGTCACTACTGTAGTGCAAAATAATGCTTTCCCTTTTACTTTCTTAACCAAAATCTAAACATGCTGATATAAAAAACAAAAGAACAGGAAACTTTGTTACTATGTTACTTTGAAACTACTGTTAACATTTTTTTTTTTTTTTTTTGAGAAATTAATACCTGCCAACCTTGGAAAAAAAAATTGAGTAGCTACTTACAGTAGGCTACTGCGGCGGCACAGCGTGGCGCAACAGGCGCATTAGGCATTAGTTATGGACCTAACCTATAATAGCCTATAGCCTGTCATTGTCATTAATTACTGCAGCTTACAGGCGCATGATGGTCTAATAAAAGAATGGCCTATGTTTAGAAATGAAAGCATTTCTATGTTAGCTTGTTGCTCCTTGATGGCTAACAGCAAAATCATAAATGCGAACTATGCAAAACGCATGATTAAGCCGTTTAGAAGGACGTAGGCATGGTCATTGATCTTGATAGGCTAATTCGTCAGGAACTTCTAAGGTGTTTAAACGTTGTTTGATTTGCTTCCCCTCAGCTAACGTGTGTATTATTAACCTGCAAGGCACACACATCATCCTACTTCTCGTCATGTTTTTTTCTTACTGGGCTACCGCAGGCACTTGCGTGAATATAGCTTTCTGACAGCCTTAATCAAATTTCCATACTCAATTAACGTTACCTTTAAAACGAGGTTTAGCGCCGTCCTCCCTTGTAAAACTAGCAACATTATGAAGATGGAATCAAAGTTCGTTACTTTCTTTTTTTACTTTTTCTCAATTATTTTCTTGTTGCGCATTTGGAGTTCGAAGTCAAGCACGTTTCCAGCATATGTTGCTGTCCGATGTGTACCAGTTACCTAGTGCTCGGGCTGAACTAATCAATCAATGCCGTAGGCTATTAAGAAGTGATAAATCGTACACTGTAGTTTGATGTTTAAATGCGTTATCTGCTGCGCAAGATGCGTACAGTTTGGGAGGTATACAACAGGTCGCATTACAACAATTTCATGCAGTCGCACCAATGCGCCCAAATATTTATTTCAGGTCGCATAGATGAAATTTCGGGAACATATGCGACCAAAATGGTTGCAATTTCGAGCCCTGAATGTAATGTGGCAATGTAAATATTAAAATGAAATGTCACTATAGTGCAAAACATTGCTTTCCCTTTCACTGTTCTTAAATAACAAAATGTAAACATGCTGATATTTCAGCTAATTTCAAGTACAACAGGTAACTTTTGGAAACATGTAAACACAAATTATTTATTCTCACATGTTCACGTCACTGAGCCATATAGCTCAGAGGTTCACGTTCTAGTAGGCGTGACACATTTTGATGACATAATGACTAATCACAATAGGCCGGTATAGTCAAAATCTCTATCGTTGGCCAAATTTATATCGCATACCGTTTATACCGTTTTTATCGCCCACCCCTAACTGGACCATAAAGTCTGAAGCTGTGAGGATGTGTGCATATGTGTGTGTGTGTGTGTGTGTGTGTGAGTGTGTGTGTGTGTGTGAGTGTGTGTGTGTGTGTGTGTGTGTGTGTGTGTGTGTGAGTGAGTGTGTGTGTGTGTGTGTGTGTGTGTATGTGTGTGTGTGTGTGTTATGTGTGTGCCTGCCCACGTATGATGGCATAACAAAGATCATGAAAGCAGTTTGCAGTACTTGGTAGTAACCTAATGTGTTTGACTGCAGTGATTTTGCATTCAGATGACAGATGTCCTTCCTCTTACATTGACTGAATTGGAGGATATTTAAGGTGTTTTGTGTTGTCTGCTGTTGGATAAGCAGGGCTCTACAACCTCATTAACGGAGCACTATAGAGGAGGGGTCAAAGGTCAATAGATAGCAGAAACAATCTTTCATCAAAAAAGCAAAATACACACACACACACACACACACACACACACACACACACACACACAAAAGATCTAGTCCCATCTTGCCCTGTAAAGAGGTGTACTTGAGCAAATTGAATGCTTTTAGAGCTTCACGGAGGTAGTCGAATGCACTTCTGCCAAAAGACTAATAATCACCACCCTCCTGCCACGAGGCTACTTTTAGTAGTACTTTTAGTACTTTTAGTGTTTGGCTTTTTCCTCCTGCAGCACCCCAATCGAATAGCTTTTCCTCTCAATTAATCAAGTGAAAAGAGCCCCCTACGAGGCATTGCTGTTACGCTTTACAAATAAAAAAAAAAGACTGCCACACCAGCCTCCTCAGTTTTCCGAGAGGCAATGCTTCTCCTGTGTGATAAAATTGAACCCGTTTGAGGAATTTTAACTACCCCCTTGTTTTCCCTTTCTCCGTTTTCACACCATCAAAGGAAGGACTGCTGAAAAAAAAAAAAATAATAATAATATAAATATATATATATATATATATATATATATATATATTTCCACAGCACGTCAACATTTAGCAGTCTGAATAATTATATTTATATTATGAGTAATGATATTATGAATATTATATAAATATTCATATTATGAATAATTATATTTATTATTATCTCCCTTGTTTTTAAAGTTTGATGTGTTAATTCTTCTGTAACTGACTGATGTTATGTTGCTATGTCTTGTTATGTTACTGTATGCTCTGCTATCTACTACTGTGGTGACGACTGTCCATCACAGGTCTCTGTGAAAATGAAGAGTAGCACATCTGTAGGTGCTTTTTGCTTTCTTTATGGAAAAGTAAAACTTCCTCCTGCTGACTTCTGGATGAATCCGTCCACAGCCCTGTTGTCTGAGGCTGCAGGATACTGTCTATAGAAGCAGAACCAGAACATGTGATTAAACAGAATTTTATCCTTCTTTGTAAGTTGCTTTGGATAAAAGCATCTGCCACTGTAAAATAGTGAACCAGCAGCTGGAGTGGACTGAATTTGGGTCATGGATGTTGAAACTAAAAGTGAGTTCCTTTGTTGTACCTCTGTGGTGAAATGCTAATCTGCTATTTGCTATTGCTATTGATTCCCTCTGCATTTCTTCTTTTAGAAACATGCTAATTAGCTGACTGCCTGCCTTCTAGTGCCTTTGACTCCCGGCCCAATGAACAGTAGCTAAAATAGGTCGTGGGTTCAGGTTTGAGGCTGGACTTCAATGCCATGACCTTGGTTACGTTTCTGTGACGTGTTGTGTTTTTGTGTTATGTTGAATATTTGTGGGCTGGATGTGTGAAAAAAAGGAAGAGCTGGAGTTGAGATGTGCTGTATGCGAATACATTACATTATGGAGGTAGCGTATCACAGCCCATTCAGTGCTCGATTGACCTTGATTGACCTCTGTGTGTCAGGTCATCGACTCCTCCTGAGCCTACAGGGCAAACGGATCCTGTATGTGTGTCTGCTGGGCAGCACTAAGGCTGGAGCCTGGAGGACTCTGGGGAACAGCTGCGGAGCCCTTTTTGGAGCCTTCCTAGCTGGTTTATCTAGGGCTAATTACCGAGTCCATATCTCCTCCCCCTGCACATTCTTAATGTGCGCACGTGTGGACAGGAGAGGCTTTGGGGGTCAATTGCGGTGGTGTAATTATTATAACTGACTAATTTCCACCCCATTACCCTCCTTTATGTCGTGCTTAACATTTTGTAATTTGATGAGCAAATGATCGGCGAGTCGCCGTGATGAACGACAGCGGAACCATCCGGAAGGGGCTGTCCATTAATATAGCAGAGAAGCGCGTTGTCAACCCCCGTGGCGTGGCTGCCGTGGAGAAGCTGCAAAGCTCACCACCGCTGCCATCCTCGACTCCATATTACAGGAATTTTGACAGGTTTCAGTTGTCTGCCCTTGATGGCTTAATATGAGGGGTTCTGCCCGAGATCTCTCTGTTCATTTTCTTTTCATTTCACTCTTAGTCACAACACGCTGCTTTTGTGTATTTAAATTGACAAAAGTGTGTCAAGTTCTGGTTTCCTCTGTTCATGTCCTCAGCGTTTGGCACTCTTTGCTGTCTCGCCATGCTGTAAGGCCATTGTTGGCTTTCAGCTACTGATGAGTGAGAAGCAATTTGACTCACAATGAAGCTGAACTCTGGGAAATAATGAAATACTGACTGAAGAAATGTATAGTTTTTCACTTGTTGGTTTTTATGAATGCAACTTCATTTGTTTTTTCACTTATTTTGGAGTGTCATCTCTTAGATATTACTTTAATGCGTGATCCTTTTGATGTGTCACAGCACATTTGACTTTCCAAGTGTGATTTGTCTGTGCGGCTTCTAGTTTATGCAGAAAACTTTTTGTTCTATTTGCCCCTGGTTGCACTTCACCAGGCACTTTTGTGAAAGTGGTGGGATTTTTTGAAGCGGTCTTATGCTTGAAAGGAGCAGTCAACAGTTGACAGAGCAATGGATTGGGGCGTGCAAATGCATCAATCATACCTTCACAAGATGAAGTGGGAGACAAAGCAAATGTACTGTATACTTACCAAGTACTTTTTTGCCTCACAGACTGTGAATGGGTCAGTTCACTCTGAAAGGATCATAGTGGCCATTTCTTAATATGTTATTGTGGGAATGAAAAGCACATCAGTCCCAGACATTTTTATTTTGTTTCACATCTTGATGACATTGACATTTGGAAAGTGCCCATTGTTAGGCCACTGTAACTGCCATTCATTTTTTCCCGGAAGCCTTAAAATTCTTAGGAACCATAGGAATGGCGTATGTGGATAAAGTGGGTCCCTGGTGCGACTACCTGTGACACTTATTCTCCTCCTATCACCCTGACACTTATGACTCACATGACCTTTCCCGGTGTTCGCTAACAAGGCAAGTCCTGATTTTTTTTTTTTTTTTGATAAAAGGTCACACCATTTGTGATTGCCTGAACAAAAAAACCCAGGGAGGCCCTAGGATTGTGTGCCTTGTCACATGCCATGACTGAATTTGACAGCTTGAACATGGTTTTTTTGTGATACTTTGCAGAAAAGTCTTGCCCACTTTTACAGTCCCACAACACACGTTTGGCAGCACGTTTGGTGCTGTTCATCGCCAGGCCCATAAAAAAACCTATCTGTCAAATAAGTCCGTTCCAGGAGCAATAAAAAATGCCTCTAGGGGCAACGGATAGAGAACACATCCACTTGCATTGCTGGCATTGCAGCTCTTCGAGCTGTTTATGAATAGGTAGCTTAGGACTGTGGTGTTTGGCCACTCGTCTCTAGACACTTTCCCCCATTCCCGTGGGTGTCAAGTGTCCAAAGGGAGTTACTGCTGGCTCAGAAAGCAGTTGCCTGAGTAGAGTCTGCTCCCTAGTTATGCATGTGGAGCTATAGGAATGTGTTTCTGCAGAGAGAAGAGTGGGGAGCAGTAACTCAGCCTCACCGTGTAATTATTCTCCCCGAGAGTCGTAATTCACGCTAATTCTTCTGTTTCCCAGGACGCGGCAGTTGCTATTAAATCCCAGAACAAAGAACAGCTTTCCTCCTGCTATCTGTTCCACTCTGAAATGTACAACAATCCAAGACCTCCTTCTTTTTACACCACTCTCCCGCGCTCTCTCTCTCTCTCTTTCTCTCTCTCTTTGTCTTTCTTTCTCACAGGCAAATCCTTCCCTCTCTGGCATATACGCTTACATTGCTGCAATTTGTAGGCCCTGCACAGAAGTTTTTATTGGTGATCAAGACAGACGGTCGCTCATCAGTAGTCGTCTCACTCCAGGCAGGGGAGGGGATTTAGGCCCCTTTATTTTTAATCAGGCACCAGCGAGGGCCACTGGGATTGTGCCGGACTCCAATACATCAAAAGAATACAGCTATCATGTCCACTCGGAGTGGCCTGTAATCAATGCGAAATGGAAAGCATGTCTGAGGAAGAAAAGATCCAGATTGCATCATGAGTTGCAATAGCAACTATAATATAAAGGTAATGGATGTGGTGGTGGAAGTTGCACAAGCAGATTGATTCGGTATCTAGGTGGTGCTGAAAGCTGGCTAATAATAGAGCCGTCGGATGCAAGCTTTCTTCAAATTAAGCCATGCATGGTGCACAAAAGCTGGAGCACCAGGCCGGGGAGAGATAAATGGAAATGCTCAAGCACATCCATTTGGTCCCCTCAGAGACTGTGCATTCTCTCTCTCCCACTCCCTCTCTCTCTCTCTCTCTCTCTCTCTTTCTCTCTTTATCTCTGTCTCTCTCTGTCTCTAGCTCTCTCCCTCTCTCTACTTTGTCCCTCTCTCTCTTTCTCTTTCTCTGTGTGTGTGTGTGTGTGTGTGTGTACTGTAACATGTAGAGGGAGAAAGAAAAAAGTAATGTAGCTGTCATGAGAGACATTGGGACTGACAGGTCAGGTTGAATCAGAGGGATGTCCTTCTTGCTGCCTGCTGTGTGTGTGTGTGTGTGTGTGTGTGTGTGTGAGTGTGATCCAGGCGGGAAGGACAACATATGCTCCAGTGCTGCATGGCTCTCCAGTGCATTCCACTCATGGAATCACACCAAGCAGCACTCGCTTTCCGAGCAGTAGAAAGAAACGATCTTCCAAATGATTGGGAAATATTTATAACAATAGCTTTGGAAGGCCAGGTTTGGAATGGATCAAGACCATATGTTCTTTTAAATAATAAATCACTATTTTATTCCACATTATAGATTCATAACCAATGACAGATACAAGCTAATCATATTTTAGTGTAATTTCCCTTGAGAATTTTAATGAATCTCAATGATTTTTCTTTATTCAAATCTATTTATATTTATACATCTCTATTTGCGATAGAGTTGTCTCGTGACACTTTACAGACCTTTACAGAACCAGGAGAACCTAGCAGGCACCCTAGCAGGGGCTAGGAAAACTCCATTGTAGAAGTTCTAAGTTGTAAGAAAACTGAGCCTTTCTATATGATTGTCCCATCATCTTCCTATAAGCATACTGTACCAACTGTCTCAGAGAAGCATTTCACATGCCACATAATACACTAATACCACTTTGTAAATGCATGGCGCCTATACAGATGCTTTTCTTCTCTTTCTATGTGTCAAATGCATCTTTTGAATATTGCGGCCGTACTGTATGTCTAAATGGTTGCAAGACTGCATGACGTGGGCACTAAATATGGTGCCATGCCCTGAAAGGCAGATGCAGAGATGTACCAAGAAGCCATCCAAAGCTAAGATAGAATTACATCTGCGCCAGACCAGGCCCAGAACTGGGCTGAATCCCTCCTGTCTTGGGCTCTCCATCTGGCCAGGGATGAGATATCTGTTCTCTCTCTTTCATCTCAGCGATTCAGAAATGAGAGTCCTCTCTGACAGTTCCTGTGTATATTGATGGAGCACCATCTGTAGGTGCAGTCAGAGGAAGTAATGCCAGATCCAGCCCTAATCTGGACCAAGGGAAGAGGAGAAGGGCACCGGGCCATTTCTCTCTTGCTGTTATCTCCATCCCACCCACCCACACTTTCTTTCTATTTGTCCTTCCTCCCTCTCTCTCTCTCTCTATCCTTCCCATCTCCTTCTCTCTCTCTCTCTCTCTCTCTCTCTCTCTCTCTGTCTCTCTCCAGCCCCCTCAGTATGCTGGGTCACCCCGTATACTCTGAGTGTGGATGCAGATGCCAGCTGTTAGAGACCTTTCTCTTGCCTTGCAACATTTTAAAAAGCACTGCTCTCCTCTCCTCTCCTCTCCCTCCTCTCCTCTCCTCTCTCCCCACCCTGTTCTGTTATGGAAGGGCCTGTGCATAATTGATGGAGCCTTGGTTGCCTTTTTTTCTTTTCCTTCCTTAGATGGCAGTGGCTGAGAGTGAAGATGTCGCCCTCTGGTCTGCTTGGGGGGGGGGGGGGGACACATCCAGGGCTCCGCAAGCACTCTAAAAGCCACCAGAAAATGTGCCACGCACTCGTTCGAGCGTTCTCAGACGTTTGCCGACATCTCGCTAACGTCTGTAAGCCCACGTTACACAGCGCTGTGCTTTAGTCTGCCGCCAGCTTACATGTACACGGCACAGTTACACAGTCAGTAAGCTCTCATCATCGTCCGATAGAATGTCAATAAGCTCAAACTACACAATAGAAAGTCACTAAGCCCATTTCATACAGTACAGTACAGAGTCAATACATTAGTATTATCGGCCTAATCAGCTTGCACTATGGCAACACTGAGTGGAGAGGGTGCCTTCGTCGGGTGTGTGTCGAACTGTGATCTTTCCGTCCGAGAGATTTGTGCATTGCGAGGGGCTTGGGCACAGAGGGACAACAGACTATGAATGGGAGGGAGCTGGAAATATGGAAAGAATACGGTTTCATCACTCTCTCCCTCTTTCTCTCTCTCTCACTGCCTCTCTCTTCATC
Organism: Limnothrissa miodon; assembly: GCA_017657215.1. Taxonomy (NCBI): domain Eukaryota; kingdom Metazoa; phylum Chordata; class Actinopteri; order Clupeiformes; family Clupeidae; genus Limnothrissa; species Limnothrissa miodon. The sequence continues at coordinate 26,052 of JAGFZM010002338.1, forward strand.
TCTTCCTTCCTTTGCCCTTCTTTTCCCCACTCTCCCTGCCCTTTTCTCTTATTTTTTTCTCTCACTCCCTTTTGGTTTTTCTGTTTCACTTTTGTTTCCCCCTTATTCCTCTCATTTTACACCTCTCTCTCTCTCCTCTCTCTCTCTCTGTGTCTCTCTCTCCTCCCCTCCCTCCCTCGCTCTCCCTTTCTCTCGTCCCTCCTTCTCTCTCCCTCTCTTTCTCCCCCATCTCTCTCTCTCTTCCCACCCTCTCTCCTTCTCCATCTCCTTCTCTCTCCCCACCTCTCTCTCCGTCTCTCTTCCCTCCTTTTCTTTCTCTCTCTCCTTCTCCCTCTCTCCCTCTCTCTCAGTAGTGGCGTCTGTGGCTGGCTCCTCAGTGGCTGAGATCCCTTTATGTGGTATTAAAGTTTCAGTAGTCCCTGGGAGGGGATGAAAGGTGAGGGTTTGGACTAGCTGCACGGCCAGAAGCCCAGGGTGACAGAGTGACATTAAAGAGAGCTGGCATAGTCTCTCTCTATGTCTGTATATGTGTGTGTGTGTGTGTGTGTGTGTGTGCTTGTGTGTGTGTGACTGATGAGTCCCTAACCTTCACGATCACCCCCCCCCCCTTCCCCATCCTGACTGCAGGAGGGAGACAGAATCTGGGGAAAAGTAATATCTCTGCTCGACCCCCCTCTGGGCCTGACATTAAAGTGTTTGCTCACTAGTGAGGAAAGATAAGACCAATGAATCCCCCCCTCCTCCAAAAAAAACATATTGTTTTTACTGACAGGGCAGGATGTGGGGAGGGGGGGGGGGGGTGGTGCGTGGGACATTGTCCCTGACCCATGGCTTGTTTTATGATGTTTTTATATATATATATATATATATATATATACTATCATTGTCATTAATATGCTGGCATTTAGCAAGGCTTAGATAATCCTTGCCTGATTCCTCGCATTCTGTGTGCCAAATTGATGTGGGCGCCGGTGACCTTCTCTAACCTTTTGTGACCTTTCATAGTTTCCGAAGATGTGCTGATGAGAGGGCCCCGGTAATGAAACTGTTATCTGCCACATGCTCAGTCAGAAATAGAAATAGTCAGAGTGTACAGAGAGGATGCTACTGAGTGTGCTATCTGACACCATACTGTACGAGCTTCTGTGTTCATGCAGGAGCAATCTGTGTGTGTGTGTGTGTGTGTGTGTGTGTGTGTGTGTGTGGCTGACAGAGAGAAAGAGAGAGAAAGAGGGAGAGAGACAGAGAGAGAGAGAGAAAGCTTATGTGTGTGTATGTGGCTGCAAGGTCATTGTCTGAGTTTGTATAACGGATGTGTGTCGAAGTGTGATCTTTCCATCCGTCTTCTAGCCATCTTGCCTTAATTTGTTTTCTGTATAAATAGGATCTTTATACTTTAGGGGCATAGGCAGGATGTGGCAATTGTGTGTGTGTGTGTGTTAGTCTACTGCATTGTGTGTGTACAGTAAATGCATGTGTGTGTGTGTGTGTGTGTGTGTGTGTCTGTGTGTGTAATGCATGTGTGAAGGTGATGCATGTTCTCTATGTGTAGAGTACTGTATGTGAATGTGTATGAAAGTATGTGTGTGTGTGTGTGTGTCATTCTCACAGTTCATCACCTGGTGGCTGCTCTGCAGTGATTGATGTGGGCAACAGCTAATTAACAGATAAATTAAAAGGCAATAAAGTCAAATGCTCCTCTGAGGTGTCATTACGTCTCTGTCTCTGCGTTATCCCTTTCTCTCTGTAGTGTGCTGTACACACACAATGCAGCAGACTAACACACACACACACACACATGCATTTACTGTACACACACAATGCAGCAGACTAACACACACACACACACACAATTGCCACATCCTGCCTATGCCCCTAAAGTATACAGATCCTATTTGTCCTACTGTATTTATACAGAAAACAAATTAAGACAAGATGGCTAGAAGAAGGATGGAAAAATCACACTTCGACACACATCCGTTATACAAACTCAGACAATGACCTTGCAGCCAGATACACACAGATAAGCTCTCTCTCTCTCTCTCTCTCTCTCTCTCTCTCTCTCTCTCTCTCTCTCTCTCTCTCTCTCACACACACACACACACACACACACAGATACACTTTTTCCTTCTCTGCCTTCCTTCTTTTCTGTAGCTCTATTTTTGTGATATTCTATGACATTCTGTTTCTCCCTGTTAGAAACACAATCCTTTTGCGTCGGTATCAAGAGACTTAAGGATCACGAGTATTTCTGCCTCCTTGCTAGAACGCTTGCTTCTTGAGGTTGTTGACTTTGCAGTGTCACAAAACACATGTCACACTTGAAGAGATTGCGACCAAAATTCACTTTTAAAAATGACAATTTGTTGGAAGTGAGGCACAGACTTCCAAGATTCCAGTTCCAGAACCTGTGTGTTCCGGGTTCCGTGTTGGTTCTCTTCAAAACACCTAGCCACTAAGGGAGCCTTTATGCTGTGGCCAGTTGGAGAGACTTTGGCTTCCGACAGTGAGGTCAAACCGCATATAATGAATAACAGCTCCAACTGTTCTCCAATCTTGGTGATTTTAATTAGCACCACTGTTCTGCCAAGTAATTGCTGCAATATCAAGTCTATGTCATGTGTGCAGATCAAAATCAATAATAGGACTTTTCATTTCTGATTCAGCGGTTTCCCACTTCTGTCTACCTGTCACAAAACAGGCCAGCCATTATCTTCCGAAAGAGGGGAGAAAGGCAGTCTTTCAGTCTTTTGTCTGAGGCCTCTCTGAGGTAAAAGCTTGCTCTATCTCAACAGGGGAATTAGTGGTGCCATCTGTTTCTATTACAGACGGGGGGAAGGAGTTTCAAATCTAATTTCAGTTCCTGGTAAGACATAATTGTGTAATAAGAATAATTTGCAAGGGATGAGACAAGGGAAGGGGGAGGACTACACTGCGGAGAGTCTAAAATTGTAATTGAGTATCAAAACAATTCAATCCCATACTTGAAATGCCATTGAAGTATGGCCGTTTGTTGGATATAAACACTGATACCTTTGAAAGAAGCCTGCCCTTACGAAACCTCTTCTCTATCTAGGGGCTGTAAAACTATAAAAAAAACAGTGGCTTGGTGTGTTGTTAAATCTTGGTGTTTTTTTCTTGTCTTTTCTATTTTTTATGGTCTTTTCTTCTGTCTGCTCGGCTAGCTTCTGGCAGCACTTGTCTCCCTGAGATTCATCCTCCTCTCTTGACTGTCTCTTTTGATTACCTTTGTGTCCGTCGAGGCCCACTGTCTGGGGACGAGACCTGGCTCTCTTCCAGCTCTTATCTGGGCCAGATCAGGCACCTGATCTACACCAAGCCTACAGTAGCCTGCGTTCTCCAGACACCCACTGTGCTGCATCTGTGCGGGGCTTCACGAGGGGAAACTATGGATTTCTTGCGCTCTCGAATTTATGAGGCACAAGCGAATAGTACTTTCACCTCCGGAGTCTGAGTGTGTATATTGTCGCAGGCCATGAAAACACGTCATGCTCTCAGGCCAGCACGCACAAGAGCTCTTCCTGGGGAATATAGTGCTGTGACCTTTATTATAATGGGTCTAAACAGCATTATCCTTTTCAGGCTAATTGTACAGATCGTCATTAGGCCTATAGCAGGTACATTAAAAATAATAATGATTATTATTCTTTAGCAGAAGTTTTCTCCATGAATGTTATTCTTAGCCTGGAGAAACATTAAAAATGTCACAATAGCAGTTTCATTGTAGCGTATACTGTGTGTGTGTGTTAGATTTAATTATAAATGTCAAACTAGATTAATGGAGATGTGCAGGTGGGACTCATTCATGGTAGTTTCATTTGCAGTTAGAAAGTTCCACATGAGGTGGTGAATTTGGCTGCTGGCGTACATACACTGTACCCAGTACCACTTGTAAAGTTCTTTACCTCTGCCTTGTTTATCTAATCTGTATAATAACACACTTTATCAGGCCTGTATTACATAGGCCTGGTGTACAGTATGCATATCAGTATACTTAATCAGACCTATTACATAGGCCTATAGAATTCGCATACTATAGTATAGTACTGCATTTTGTCACTCTGTATTAACTGCATTTCATTCCTCTGTATGTATACATGTGTAATGACAATAAAGTTTAATTTAATCTAATCTAATCTAATCTAATCTAAAGTATGTATACCAGCACACTTAATCAGGCCTATTACTTTACATAGGCCTAGTGGACAATATGTAGAGCAGCACACATGATCAGCCATTATCTATTACCTAGGCCAGTTTACTGTATTAAAGATCTGTAATGCTTAGGCTTTTTGGAGTGTTTAAGGTCTGATTTGCTTTGACAACTTCAGACTTTTAGTTTACTGCCAGTGCATGTGAATATAATTATGTTTTCGCAGTGCACTTTTCAGTTATATTCAACTGCACCAATTCATGTTGTTTTAGTTTACTTGTCAATTAAAAAAGATTAGAGGATAAATTAACAAAAGTATGTTGTTGTGGTTTTCCAGCAATAGCATGTAATGTAGTAAGTATACAACACAGCTTTCCGATCTTTCACAGAAAAAAACAAAAATATAAGCTTCACAAGAATCCAACTTATTCAGCCACTTATACAAGAAATACATTGTTTTTCTCTCACACATTATCTGTGTGTGTGTGTGTGTGTGTATGTGTGTGTGTATTTACAGTCGTGCCCTACTGTATGATAATTAACAGCATTGTTTTGCATGTGTTAGGCTGTTTTTGATGATTGTTTTGAACCCTTGTTTTGTTGTCATGCTGGAGCGGCTAGTGCCTATGTGTCTGTGCCAAGGCTCAGCCCCTCTCGTTGGCCCTGGTGTTTGGAGCACGCCACCCAGTGTGCCCGCTGCCGCCCTGCAGTTTCCTCCGCAGCCTGGGTTTCATTCGTTGGCATAGGCCCACATCACTCAAACCTCACTGGTGCCACCTCTGATGTGTGAGTGGGTGAATATTGAGGGCAGGCTGCTGACAGGGTTAGCGGAGTGCGTGAGACGTATGCCAGCATGATGCTGATGTGTGTTTGTGTGTGTGTGTGTCTGTGTTTGTGTGTGTGTGTGTGTGTCTGTGTTTGTGTGTGTGTGTGTGTGTGTGTATGTGTGTGTGTGTGTGACCACTGGTGTGGTGGTGACTGGTTGTGCCAGGGGGAGTGGTGGGGAAGGGGGGAGATGATGTGAGGCTGGCAGCAGGGGGGGTCACTGTTTAGGGTCGTAATTACACAGCGGAATCCATCACGAGAAATGGCTGTGTGGCTATTGTTTTAGTTTAATTGCTACAGCACTTTGAATTGTTCTATTAACGGGCGCCCTTGCTGCAGTGAAAATAACGGTTTAATCAGGGGCGATTTCCACTTCATCATGAGAAATAAACAACTGGCTCAGCTCCAGATTTCTAGTCGCTGGCGCGCTGAGTGCTGGAAGCACATGAGAATGTTTATGTTTGTGGCAATGTGTGTGAATGACTATATTGGTGAGTGGGTGTGTGTGTGAATTTGTGCTTACATATCCATATCTCTGTCTCTCTCTGTGTGTGTATGTGTGTCTTTGTATACTAATTATGTGTGTGTTTTTAATAGTGACTGTGTGTATGTACTGTATGCGTGTTTGTGTGTATATTTGTGTGTGTGTGTGTCTGTGTGTGTGATTTTAATAATAGATAGATAGATAGATAGATAGATACTTTATTGATCCCCAAGGGGAAATTCAAGGTCTCAGCAGCTTAGAAAAATCACACACAACATATACTACAGCGTACACAGGATGATAAGAAGCAGATCAACAAAACAACATGACTAGATCAACATTACTAAAAATAAGAATAGAATGCAAAAACTATGGGTAGAGATGTGCATGAGTGTACTGTGGTACAGTATGGGGTGTGTGTTAAGGTAGTAGTGCAAATGAGCCAGTAGTGCAACAGTACAAATGAGTCCAGTAGTGCAGCAGGTTAAAAGTCTATTGACTAGCAATAAATATGAGCATATATAAAAGAGGACAACAGAAAAAATAAGCATAGCACTTCAACAGTTCCAATATAAGAATATGGACAATAAGATAAAAATAAAAAATAAAAATAGCCTAATAATATAAAATTTCAATGTCAGTGCAGGGATAAGTCTAACAGAGTCATATACAGTGCAGGGATAAGTCTAACAGAGTCATATACATAATGACTGTGTGTACAGCATATATGTGTGTTTGTGTGTGTATGTGTTTGTGATAGTGACTGTATGTGTGTGTGTGTGTGTGTGTGTGTATGTGTGTGTGCATTTTTGTGTGTGCCTCTATCAACTATGGACTCTGTTGATATTCTCGACTTGTGGCTTTCACTTCTGCCCTTTCTTGCTTTACTTCAGCGTCCCCACCCCCCACCCCCACCCATCTCCGCCACTACACCAGCCCCCTGCGGCACTCTGACCTGGCACTGCATGTCCCGCTCAAACCCTTGTCACTACGGTGATGGATCTGACAGAGGTCGCCGCCTTGGTGACAGTTACATGTGACATGAAAAAATGCTCTCCCCTTCCCGACTCCATCTATGCAATCTTTTGATAATGAAGCCAGACACACAGAAGGAAAACATTAGCGTTTTGACATTTTGACATTGACATTGTTGTTGTTGTTATTACTATTGAAGTTAGTGGAAAACAATGCTGTTGATTTTTTTTATCTCGTCTTTTTGTTGCTTGCTGGCTGTGCTAGCTTCAGGGCTGAAAGTGTTGTGATTGATGAAAAAGAGTTTGACTTCAGTCGCTCCTGTTTAGCATACTCAGTGCCATGTGTATATACTTAAATCTGGCACAGTGCCGGGGGTTGCCAATGACGCCGGGACAGGAACAGATTGCACATAATGATAACGGCCAATGTCAGTTTTCGTGACGCCACAGACTTGTGTCGGTCTTATCACAGGTGCTCCAAGGACAGAGTCACCTGCAGCATGTGCTAGGTTCAAACGGAAGGCTCAGGACGCATAAAATTATGGCAGAAAGCGGCACAACTTTGACGGAACAACATCAGGTTCAGATCTTGTGCTGTGAAGTCAAATCAAGGGTGGCCGACTTAAGTCTCGACACATGCTTTGATCAGACGCAATGTAAGCAGGGGCTGGTTTTGAGACCATTAAACAATGTGACTGATGTGCGTTTCTGTTCTAAGTGTACGTACATCCCTCTGAGTCTGACATTTCTGAAGAAGATGCCTCTCTGCGGGCATTTGTGTCTTTCATTAAGGCAATATGTCTGTTAAACTTCAAACACACACATGGGGAGAGTGATACTTGCCAGTGAGGGGTTACCTCATATTATTCTTTATGAATATTTCATGAAAGTCTGTAAGACTATAAGCAGTCTGAAAAAAAAAAACACTCTTTAAAACATACTTTAGTTTGAAATTTTGTGCGGCCTATATCAAAGCACAATGACAAAAAACAGCAATCTTCTCTTTAAAAAAAAGCAAGTTTGGAAGCAGTTTTAACAAACGTCAAGCACCAGCTACGATAAACCACAGATGGCTTTTAATGGCCAGTTACCGAGCCTTTGTGTTATATAGTAGGTTGGACAGGATGAGTAAAGCTGTGTTCCGTGACAGCTGACACACAGCTTTCGCTGTGTTCTCCCCTTTCATTGGCCCCCCACCAGTGACACTTTGTTCTGTCAGTGCTCTAGAAGGTCATTGTGTTGTCACAGTGAAGTTTGAGTGCAGTGTATTGAGACAAAGCTGAAGTGTAAACTCATGATGAGAAAACCACATATAGATCTTATCGAAGATGTCGCATTTGATAGTTCATTTTTATTAGACTTTATTTTTATAAGATATTTTATTTATCATAACTTTTTATATTAGAATATTTTTGAGACGGTGATTCAGAGTACATACTAATGATATGATTAAGTAGAGCACTATTAGAAGCTCCATACTTTAATCACTGTAATTGCACTACTGTCTTTTGTTGCAGTGTTGTATGAAAATGCTCATGTACTCCCCATGGAGAGGGTGATTGTGTTGTTTCTGCTTTTGTTTTTCATTTTTAAATTAAATTCATGGTAATTATGTTCATATTAAGGAGGATACCTTTTTCCAAGTTACAGAAAAGATTAAACTTTTGTCAGAGAGATGCTTTTTTCTCAAATTAGTTTGGTAGTAGATAAATTATAATTATGTAATTGTAATTATACTGGAAAAAACAGAACCTCTTGCGGAGTACCACACATTTTTTTTCAGTAACCGTCTTAATCATTTAAAATGTCTCTGTTTTAAATTTGGACCATGTTTTGTCTAGAGGAATTTATCTTGTTACTTTACATTGGAAGCATGAACAGGGTGCTACATGCTTTCATTCAATCAATCTGTGAGTGCTCTAGAATCTCGAGGTAGGTTTTTCTGCTCCAGGTAGACTATTTTTCTGGTTTTCATGCAGACAGTCCAGTTATCCATCCCTCTGAGAAGACCAAGGTATAATGTACTCATTTTAAGTGTTAACGTTAAAGGATAGACTGCCATTGATAAGAGTGCTATATCCTGCAGTGATCAAATTGGTCAGAAACACTCTATCGGGTATGTTTAGGGTTAAATTAGGCTACTAAATCTCCAATAACACAGAGGCTACATCTGTTGGTTAATGGGAGGCCTGTATCAGACAACAAATATGCAAATAGCCTTGTCTTTTTTTGCCGAGTGCACTACAGTAGGCTAAACCATAATGATCTCCAAAATAGGCTACTGGCTACAGTGTGCAGTTTTGCAATTAAAATCTGCTATTTGAACACTTGTAAATCTGCAGCTGTTTCTTTGTAAGTGTTGTTATGGAAATGCACAAAGATTCGGAGTGTCCTCACTTTTGACCTTTGTCCTCGCTTTGTTCTTCTTCCTGTTGAGGTCACCCTGTCTCCCTGTCTTGCATATTCATGTTTTTAAATTCTCGCAAATCTGGAGAAAATAGAGGGGATAGCCTGAAATAATTTGGAGGATCAAATCAAGTTCAGATTATAACTAAAAGTCAGATTAAAAATTCAGAGTACAAATGAGGAACTCAAAGCTTGCTGTTGATATAGTTGGTTGGATTAAGGTCAGAGGTGTCGATATGTTAGCCTCGTGTTAGCTCCGCTAAAGTCAATTAAACCGGCACTAAGAGACATTCTGTTTTTCTCTCTCACGAGCTCCCTCTAAAGCCCGCTGTATTGCATTGTATTGCACTGCATTCTATTGGAGGCGGTCCGCGCTGCTGAACATTGCAAGTGCTGTATCTACCGCTATTGGCCACGGTGGTGCATTCTACACCGTTCGTTCGCCGTGTAATGACTAATTTTAGCATCCTAAACAGTATGAAACTGATTAATTAAATGAAAAATGTTGCATAGTGGGCCTTTAAACACAATTTCACACTGTGCAGTAGCCTAGGTTACAGTACATGTTATTTGAGTGAGCCTAGTATCATGCACTATTTGTCCCCACTGATGATGATGCTGTAGATGATGTGTATGTTCATAACCTGCTTGTGGTGTTGTAGCATAAACATTAATTGTAGTTAAGGCTATAACGAATGATGTTCTGTATCAAAACTCTAAATATTTGTTTCACATGACACATCTGATCAAGTCCACGACCATGTGATTTCTTAAATTCTCATGTGATCCTTTGTTCATTTGATTGCTCACCTGGCCATGTGATGAAGAGTCGAAAGATATTCCTTAATACAGATCTCAAATGTGGTTCTTGAGGCCAGGGCAGATCCATCATTTAGGCGGGAGCTCGCGCTGAGTCTCCGGGCTCTCCAAGCTTGTGATTCTTGTTGTTGTTAACGATACATGTTTCTGCCAATATTTTCAGATGTCTGACCGCCTCTGTCTCGCATTGTATTGGATCCGGAACCTTTTTTATTCAACAGTGTTGAGCGGGATAGCCAAACAAACATTCGTTGTTTGGGAGGTTTTCCATATGCACTGGAACACATTTAGAATGAATGGTTGGGAAACTAACTTTAATTTATTGACTTGTAAGAACGCACGTTAGAACCCACACTACAGTTTGAACCACAGCTTCTGACCAATAGTAATCAGGGGAGCAATGAAGTAGCAATCACTTGGTCAATACTATGTCAATACCCTTCGATGGGTATTACCTCGGCAACTCTATAGGGAATGTACTATTTTACAGAGGTATTCCTATGCCATGTTGCTCGATGTGACCGACTCAGTACTGTAGGAGAAAGACTAAACAGTTTTTACAAATTAAAAATTATCCAGTGCAGAAAAGGAAAGTATTTTTATTTTATTTTTCTTATTTGTTTCAGCTGTTTGATATTTGTTTTATTTATTTTTTCATTCTTGTTCTTTTTCCCACTTGACATCTGCCAGTGACTTTGAAATACAGGCCTATTGGTTGAAATACTACAAAATGTCCCTCAAAAAACAAATCAGTTGTTTTGGCCAGCATTCAGGGGCACTCAACTGAATGGCACTCTGAAAAGACATTATTTGACTCTATGTATTTTACTCGTCTCTTTGCTTTATTTTGTAGTTCATCATGTTTCTGTTAAACTTGTGATTTCTCTAATGTAGCTCAGGTCCTACTGTAGTTCTTTTTCTTTTTTCGTTCGTTTGAAAAAGCTCCGGGCCACTGGAGTGCCCACAAACAGTACAATCCCTGAAATCTCCCCTGAAAGTCATTAGCACTCATCTGCGACATTCCCTGCCATTCTGCACTGATGGTCTGCCTACATTGTGATGTGTATCCACTACCAACTGCCTAATGGCATAGCCCAGCCTCAGGAAAGATAGAGGGAGGGAGCTAATGTTGTAATCAAGTACAGTGTACAGTCCCACTCATTAGCACTGGGTGAGCTATTGGGGCTGGAGTTGTGCAATGTACGCTGTAATACTCTTTGGGAATGGAGACAGTCTCATGTCTCACCAGTTACCTGTGTTCACTCTGGTGTTACCCAATGGTGAGGGTAAAACTTGGCAGGAACCATGTTGGGATATATTCTCTGAAAGCGTTATTTATACCATTGTTAGATGCTAAAATGAGTGTTAATTTCGCACCCCCCTCCTCTCTCTCGCAGTATGTAACTGCTGTTCGGAATAAGAAGCGCTCATTCATTTTCTTTGATTGTGTGGAGACTCTGTAGAGATCCTGCTGAGCTGCCAGTTTCTTACACGTGGTGTCTTTGAATGTGGGTCGGAGTGACTTGCATGGGTCATTCTAAATGACAGCTCTGCTTAGAATGCTCTGTGCACGAATCAAATCACTTGGATAGAAAAACCCTGAGAACATTTTATAGGAGTGTGCACAGGCATGGCATAGAACATTTTCTGTGTACTATTTGTGTTTCCTCGGCTTAACAGAATGCACATGACGGTGAAGGAACAAACACACAGGGCAATTGATATAGCCTCTATCAAGCCTGTCCCCATGGACTGCCTGTCTACTGATCGCCTTCTTTGTCTTTGCCACAATTGCAAAGATAAAATGAATGTGTCCATAAAATGTTAAACCCCTCTCAGTCTACTGCGTCTGACCTTGAAGACGATTACCATCTGAACTAGCTCTCCCTGTCATAACTCATAACTAACACCTTTTATGGGTAACACCTGACCCAGGGACAGGTTTGGCCGCTGAAATTACCCTGCTAAGGCTGGACAGAGCAAAAGGCTAAAGGTCAAACAGAAAATAGGCAGGCAGATAGAAAGGTAACTATAGGTCAGGTGTGGAAAAGGTCGGGTGAATCTTGTTTGTATGTACAGTGGAATGAAAGTGATGGATTGGAAAGTTGGCCTAATTTGAGTTTGCATCAGCAGTTCCCCAGCCCTGCTACCAAAAGGGGAACAGTGAACAGGAATGATGTGCCTCTCCATCTGCTGCAGTGAGACCTTTAGAAGTGGGTTAAGCCTGAGGTTGGACCACATTTTGCTTTAGAGATGCACCTCTTGCAATTTCCAGAGCCATTACAGATTTCCCATTTAGATTTTTTTGCCAATACAGTTTTTGGCCCACACACACACAAAACACACACTGACTTATTTTGATATTTGCTATTCTCTTTATCATTTTAACTGGAATATAACCTAACCAGATTTCTGATTTTGAAATACTTTAACTACCTCCTATGTGGTCTACACCATAGGCCTAAATACCTCCAGAAACCAGGGCTTCATTCAGAACACAAGACATAACAGCCTTAACTTAAACCATGCCTTTTTTTACTGTGTCCAAAATCCTGGATTCAAAATATTGGATTTCTACTTTGAAGAACAGTAGGCCTATCCCACTTTAGTTCTTGCAGTTTATTCTTTCCAAATATAGCATAGTATTTTATTTTTTCAGGAAAAAAAAAAAAATTTTCTTTCAATAGTTTGGCTGCAATTTTATTTTATTATTATTTTTTTTAAGTTAAAGTTAAATAAGATTGGCGATGCCTCCCTCTTCCTCACAGCCAATTTAAACTGCCCAGGTGTGTCAGCACTGTTTGACAGCAAGCAATATTTATGCAGTAAGCTCCGTGATTTTGATCGCGTTCTTGTCCCAGACTCAAATGAGCTTAAACTGAAACTGAAACATTTCTCTGCAATGAAACAGTGTTTGCTCTAGGCGGCATAGTCTCTAACAGTGGCAAATTTTGCAATCTTTAAACTCAGAAAATGCAGCAGAAACTATATTCACATAGAAAAAGAAGGTTGATAGTCAATATGTAATGCAGGCCTATCAAGCACTCACAATTAATTTTCAGATTTGCAGATGAAAACATTGGCTTGTCTCATATGCTCTGATAGTTTCTGCAGGCCTGTCAGAACTCGACGATCACAGTAGTAGGTTAGCACATTCAATACATACTTTACAAGCATCTGTGCTGGTGATGTTGCATGACATTACTCTTCTTTTTCACTTCGATCGGCAGATGTTTTTTTTTCTTTCTTTTTTTTCATTTACTTCCTGCTTTTTTATTTGATGTCGCTGAGAACATGGCTGTCGCTGTCGCTGTCCCTGTGCGAGTGTAAACAGCGGTTAAGGGAACTCTGTGTGCACCACCCCGTGACCGTGGCAACCGGATCCCAGTCATGGAGAGTAGGAAAGTTCCAGGGAGTGGAGAGCATTCAGCTCAGAGAGAGAGAGAGAGAGATAGAGAGAGAGAGAGAGAGAAAGAGAGAGAGGTGAGGGAGGGAAGGAAGTAAGCTATAAAACGAAGAAAGAAAAAGGGGATGTACATTTAGAAATATGAAGGAGAGAAAAAAACTATGAAAGGCATGACTGAGAGAGAGAAAGAGAGAGAGAGTGAAGGACAGTAACGAGATGCAAGAATGAAAGGAGAAGAAAGATTTAGAGAGATGAAGAGATAGAGACGTGGGGGTGAGCCCAGCACCTGGATAGCAGCATTAGTGGCTGCATATTTAATGTGGAGAGAACAGAGGTCGTCTGGAGTGGGTGGAGGAAGGGAGAGGAGGATGGGGCTCACACAAGAACCTGCCCAGGGGAAGGCTTCTAGGCACTATTAATAGCATCCACTTTCTCTTCTCCTCTCTGTCTCTGTCTGCCTCTCTCTCTATCTCCCATCATCCCTTCATCCATCTGCCTGTGAGTTTCGTAAATCGATGCATGAAGCACTTTGGAGCTTTCGGTTCTGCCTGGTCCACGGGTATCTCTCTCTCTCTCTCTCTCTCTCTCTCTCTCTCTCTCTGTCTGTCTGTCTCTCTGCCACCTCCTGGTGACCGGTGCTGCTCACACCATTACTGATCCTCACTGCATTAGGCCTATTGTATAAAGCCTCTGCCTCGTGCTGTGTGTAATTTTTGCCCAGAAAGGAGCAGGAATACAATGATTTTTCCCCCCCTCTTTTTATTAATTCTTGTGTAATCGTAATTAGGACTCTTGAAATGACTCCCTTTGTATTTAGCATAACAAAAGGCGATAAAAACTCAGAGAGAGAGAGGCACACAGAGAGCCGTCATCTGTGCTCACGTGAGGTCTGAAGCTAATAAGGTCGGTCGTAAGGCTCTCTATTGCCACCGATGCCGAGTTTCTTTTCAAAAGTGTAGTTTGCCACATGTGCCATGTGCTATTGTAATCCCACATTTTTACAAGAGCAATTATGGTAATTACATCCCTTTTCATTCCCAGGATCAGTCTCCAGTTGCACCCCACCCCCCTCCCCTCTCTCTACCTCATTGCAAAAGCTCTGGCAAAATTAATACAGATTGTCTCTAGCTATTGAATTTTCTCTATCTGCACCAGCCTGTTCATTGGGCTTATGAGCACCAGGGTAGCGGCAGCCAGGAGCCGCGGCCCAGCTATGGCTGTTTATTAGCCCGCGGGGTCAAATGGATGGTGCTGCTATCTCCCCAATGCAATTAGGTGCTCCCCTATCTAAATGGAAGTCTCCTGAAAGGGACTGTGTGTGTGTATGTGTGTGTGTGTGTGTGCGTCAGGGTTTGTGGATGTGTGTCTGTATGTGAGTGTGTGTGTGTGTGTGTGTGAGCGCATATGTGTGTGTGCGTGTGTGTGTGCATGTGCGTTTGTGCGTGTCTGTTTGACGGGACGTATCAAGCTTCTCTCAGCTCGACAATAAACGCTGCCCTTGGGTTTTCTCCCGGAGTCATAAACTACTGTCCAGCAGCCCGCTAAACTAGCCCGCCCTGAGGAACTGCAGTGTTTCATGAAGTGGAATGGAAAGGCATAAGATATAAAAAGGCAAACATATAAAGCCGTCTGTTTGCCGGGGCTCATCCCCAAGGTGTCAAAATGAATGCCGTGTCTGCTACAGGGAGGTGAGACCATATGTTCACTTAAGCACCGAGGTCATTGAGAATGACCTTTGTGAGTGTACTGTATGCTCAAGTTGAATTTATTCTCGCACATTTAAAAAACAAAAAACATCCAAATCTGTGGCAATGTGCTATGCAAATTAGGCTCAGAAAAAGAACAAGAACAAGAACACCAGTAAGGTAATTAGAAAATGTCGACCACTTTTACCTCTACTATTATTGTTACTACCCCCTGTAACAATAAAACAACACAGGTATCAACGGTAAGGGTGTCACGATTTCGATTTTAAACCAAAATCGATCGAAATTAATTATAAGTCTCGAACTTCGAAGTAAAAAATGGAGATATGGATGCTGCCACACCCCCATGTCACGTCAAGTTTTGTGCCAAGCGCACAAAAACACACGTGCAGGTAACCTCTTCTAACTTAGCTACAAAAGCTAGCATGGCAACTGCAGATGCCGGAGACACATCAACAGAACTTGAACCCCCTCCTCCTTCACTAAAGTCGCCGGTATGAAAGTATTTTGGATTTCCTGTGACTTATGTTGACAATGTCCGTGTTGTCGACAAAAAAGCCACAGTTTGCAAGCTATGTTATGTGAGTGTACCATAGTCCTCCACTGCCAGTACAATAATGGCCCATTCATACTCAATGTAAAAGACGGATACGGATACATGTGGAGTGTTTCACACGTTCTATCCGTTGATTTCGTCCGTACTTTTACACAAAATTGGAGGGCTTATGATTACGGATGAAACGGATGAAAACGGAGCAATACCACCAAATATAGAGGGGGCGGTAATGAGTTTACAAACCCAAATTGTCACCAAAGTAACATAATATTCACAGAAAAATTATCCCTTGAGGCGTTTAACTTGACAGAAGTTAGAGCGGACATACTGTAGAGCGGCTATTGAAAGTGACACTTCATCAATCTACTTTATTGGCAAAACTAAACTCACGATCAAAATGCAAATGTAATCAAACCGTCACCATGTTTTATTAATGCCAATTTATTTGCGCTCAGCACTGCCATTTAGAGGAAATATTGTGTTATTGTGCATTCACACGTAAAATACGGACGGAGGTATGAAGACATAACCGGGTAGAACGTACGTACAAAATACGGACGGAAATTGCCACATGTTGAGCATGAATGGGCCTTAACATGGCAGGGCATCTCCGGAAGCACCTCAAAAATATAGATTTATCTGTTAAGCCAACAACTGTAACACAAACCACTCTTCCGTCTTCATTTGGAATTAAACTTCCAAGTAACTCCCATCGTGCTAATACAATTACAAACGCCATAGGAGTATTCGTAGCCGCAGACATGCGATGGAGAACTCTGGTTTTAGGCATTTAATTTGCGTTCTATAGAACCACGCTACGAATGTTATTGTTTTGTTTGTTTTGTTGTAAACATGAATGTCATCTTCTGTGAAGACTGCAGTTACAAAAGAGAAACTAGATGAAAGGTTATTTTGCAACTTAAGTTTCCAACTGACTGAAGATATAAGTTATTGTTACATTATTTTGTTGATAAATGTTTTAAATCTGACAATGGTACATTGCAAACAAAGGTCAGATATTATGTTGCATTAAAATGGCATAGAAACCTGTATTTAAAAAAAAAATGGAAAAATCGAAGTAAAGAATCAGTAAAAGTCATTTTAATGGTAATTAAAAACACACACACACACACACACACACACACACACACACTCATACAGACACACAGACACATATACATGCAGGATGATGGACAGGTCAAACTTAAGAAACAGTCAGAGGGCCGGATGACAAATGCCAAGGACATTGTGCGAAAAGCAATTAAATGCACAGGTTTTTAGAGGAATAGACGTTCCACTGTGCATATTATTACACAATTTGCAGCAGCTTTTATAGCACCATGTGCGTGTGTGCATGTGTGTGTGTGTGTGTGTGTGAGGGAGATACAGAGATAAAGAGAGAGAGAGAGAGAGAGAGAGAGAGAGAGGAGATGACTTCCATAAACTGCTTTCTATGTGTTGGTAAGATTTATAAGGTGTGAGAGCTGTCCATGGCTTTCTCAGCAATCTGGATTTATCATCAGTCCTTCGTTGGCGAATGACAAAGAATGAAGCCTGTCTTTAGAGGCACCACTGGATGAGGATAAGTGTGTAGGCACATTCATATCAATTGAAAGGTAATAGACAAGACTATTTTCTCCTCCTTTTTCTCCTTCTTTGCTTCCTCTCTTCTTCTCCCCTTTCTGTGGAGTCTGAGTGGAGTCAGCAGGTCACTACTCAAGTGCTGCTGTAATCTAGTGTGGAACTACACTGGCTTGGATAGAGAGCCCTACATCTGCATGGGAGAGTACTTCTGAAGAGCTAGATAAGCCCCCCCAAGTGCTGCTGGGAAATGTAGTTTTGATCAATCCACACCACCTACACCTTTTTAATCACTGACATGACAGCTTACAAAAAGAACTGAACCTGAAGTTGACTGAAGATGTGTTTGTATTGTATTCTCAAGAGAGGACAGACTCAAGTAGTCTTTGTCAGGAATCAGCGTAAAATCAGAAACAGTTGATGAGGTCTGGTGGGGGTTAATTTGATAGCGTCGTGACAGGAATGAATATATCTCTCAAATATGCCAATCATGTATTCCTGCGCTCACAAGATGAGCTTCTCCCCGACTGGAAGCAGATATGATCAACCCCGTGGTCTGAGCCCATATTAAAATGCAGGTTGAATATGCTGAGATGAAACTGCCCACTTCCCCAACCCGACTGCAGCGCAATTCCTGCACTCTGACAAAACTTCTGGCAAATACCAGAATGTTCCGCCGCAAAAGTCATGGGAGCAAAGTGCAGCGTGCCGAGCGGCGAGGCGAGAGTGCGCATTCAAGTTTACTCTCCGAGTGACTCACTTCCTGATCCCTTCTCGCTCGCGCTCAAATCGCCCCTCTGAAATACCACATCTGTCAGGGACGATTTACTTCAAATTAAATGGATGTTTCCAAAATCTTGTGCACACACGCACACACACACACACACACACACACACACAAAACCTGGATAGATTAAAAACTGTGTGTGCTTATAGGGTGAAAGGGAGGGGTTGGGGTGGGGTGGGACAGCTCTAAATAGGTCAAGTGAACAAGCTGTGTTTTGTAGGGAATATTCGGGAGTTGGGGTGGGGTAGGTGTGGTGGTGGGGGGGTGAAGGACTTCTGCTGACATGAATGAAAACTTTGACTGGATACCCAGTCTAGTGACCCTTCTTGCATCTAATCCATGGGAAAAACACACACACACACACACACACGTTTGTAGTGACAGATGGAGCGGAACATTTTTTTCAGTGTGCGTTTGTGTTGTGTGTGTGCGTGTGAGTCTCTCCCAAGCAGTAAATGGAAACATTTTCTTGCTTGCCGCCTGTTTCATCCAAGCACACGTATTCATGCTGTATACATAGACACACATGCACTGTCATTAGAGCTGTTCTCATGCTGGATTCTCTCCCCCCGTTGCCTAGCTCTCCTAGAGCCCTCCCTCTCTTCCTCTCTCCCTCTTTCTCTCTCTCCCTCTCTCTCCTCTCTTCCAATGCACTCCATTTCCACATCCTCATTCTAACTGAATATTTGGATGGCTTTGAGGCTGCCATTCTTATCTCTCTGCTCACATGCTGCTTGCCGTGTCTTCCTCGTTATTATTATTTTTATTATTATTATATTATATTTTTTCTCCCTCAGCTGCACCTTGTTGCCCGACGCCCATTGTGGTGGTCGTTTAATTTCGATAAGGCATTGAGGGGCTAATGTAAGGGGGTGGGGGGGTGGTGGGTGAACTGTGTAGCCCGAGCTGGAGTAATGAGGAGAGCAAAGACTGCGGAGGGTAAATTGTTATTCCAACTCTGCAGGGGGAGGTGGGCTTTCTAATTCTTAATGGTTAAATCAGATTTTCAACAAAAGAGGAAGAGAGAAGTTGAAAAAAGAAAAGAAGAAAGTGACAAGGAGAGAGAGAGAGAGAGAGAGAGAGAGAGAGAGAGAGAAAGACTGAGAGAGACAGACAGAGGGAGAGAGAGAGAGAGAAATCGAAAGAGAGAAAGAAAGACTGAGAGAGAGAGAGAGAAAAAGGAAAGGAAACTGTCTCCTCACTCAGCCTGAGTTCAACAAATTTTAACACTACACATTCACATCAGGATCAGAACCAAGCAGCAACTGAAATTGGGATAAACCAAATTACAAAAACGCTAAAGGAAAATTATATAAATCATTGGCAAAATCAAACTAAACTGCAAAGTAAAATGCAATTCTATTTGACTCTAAACAGAGACTATACAGTAGCACCCTATCTGACCCAAATTCAAGACAATAATCTGAGATCCACCCTGACAAAGTACAGACTCAGTGAATATAAGCTGGCCATAGAAGTGGGAAGGCACAGACAAACATGGCTGCCAAAAGAAAGTAGACTGTGCCTCCACTGTGAACAAAAAAAGGTAGAAACAGAGATACACTTCTTTACACAGTGCACAAATTACGAAAGCATAAGAAACATATACTTTGAAAAAATCAGTAGTGTTTTCCCTGAATTGCTGCAAGTGAGTGATGAGGAGAGGCTTCTATACCTGACTGGAGAAAAGGAGGAATGCCTCCTTCTCGCCGCTCAATTTGTGTATGCATGCCATAAACAAAGGAACTGTTGAACAAATTACATTGTATAGACATATTGTAAATATACACCCACCCACCCACACACACACACACA
>JAGFZM010002338.1:45594-56767 GCA_017657215.1 Limnothrissa miodon
ATACACACGTGTGAGAGTTTGAGACGAGAAAGAGAGGGAGGGAGAGAGAGAAATTAAGAGGTAGAGGTGTGGGTGTGTGAAAGAGAGAGGGTGAGAGAGAGAGAGACAGAAAGAAAGACTGAGAGAGACAGAGAGAGAGATCGAAAGAGAGAAAGAAAGAGAGAGACAGACAGAGAGAGAGAGAGAGAGAAAGTTTGGCTTATCAGAATGAGACAGCAGGCGAGTGCACACGGTGCTGAACCCCGGCTGCTGTTTGTTCTCACCACTGCTGGCCGCCTCTTAAGTGATATCAGCCGTCACGGGGTCAGAGTGCCTCGGCTTTACTCCAGCACCAACCCAACAACACACACACACACACACACACACACACACAAATCCCTAAAAGGGACAGAAGGCATGGGAGGCAGTCACCAGCAAAGTCCAACGCACTGGAAAAAGAGATACAATAACTAGACAGCGTCCTTTGTTGTGTCGCCCAGTTGCTATGGTGTCAACAGATTTTTTTTCTTTCTGGTTTCTGTGTGAGCTTCTACTGCACGGAGGGTCTTTCTGTCTGGCATAAGAACCAGCAAGGGTTTGCTTTTTCCCCTGAGAGGGAGTGAGTGTTTGTCTCTGGATCAACAGAAAGTAACCAGGCACAAGCTCAAACACCTGAGCACTAAGACTGAGGTTTGGCGCAGTGGGAGTGTGCATGTATAGCCAGTCATACACAGTGATTATATATACATATAGGCTTATAAGCTATAACAATGCCAGTTGTCATGTAGTTTTGGGCACAAAATTAAGGTTTTTTATAATCAAGGGGTCATTTAAATGCCAGTCGTCAGTAGTTCAGGAAAACTCTGGGATGCTGGGATCTTGGCTCTGTAAATGGAAAGCAGCTAAAAAAAATAGCCAACGTTTAAGTCATTGGATAGTACTGATAATTTGCAGTGAGGTTAAAGAATATATATATATGTGCACGTCCTCCTCAACCTCAGATTTCCTATTTCACTTAATGCTAAAACCTTGGGACACAGAGGAGACACAATGGTAGCCTGGGTTTCCTATTGTGGTGTTATCAACACACACCTCCAACACACACACACACACACACACACACACACACACACAAATCAGCCTCATGGAGTGAAAAACCTACATGCTTTTGCGAGCATGAGTTTGCACACGTGCAGATGGATTTGCACTGCTGTGCCCGTTCAACAGTCTCTTACAGTAATCTAGAAAGGTGGAAAAGCTATCAAAAAGTCACAGGCAATAACAGTAGGGAAAGCAAAAAAGAGCGAGAGAACGGAAAAAAAAGTGGTTGGAAAATATCACTCTCTTGCTGTGCTCTTCCTCACAACGTGATTCCCTCGTAGCTATGAAGCAATTAAGTGTAGACAGGCCATTCCCTTTCTCTCAGCAAGGTGCAGGCGAATGGTTAGGGCAAACAATGTCCTGTATTATTGCGTCGGGTTGGAGAAGCGGCATGCGGCGCGAAAGTTATAGCAGCGACCTCATGCAGAGTTGCAAGTAAAACCCATTACGTGCTCTTTAGGTTCTCACCTCCACTCCCCTCCTGCTCATATCTGTTTCATTGTTTTTTTCTCTGCTTCCCCTCTCCCCCTGCCTTTTGTTGCTGGCTACAGGAGAAATCTGCGCCTTCAAGATCCACGGGCAGGAGGCTCCGTTTGAGGCAGTGGTGCTGAACCGCACGTCAGGCGAGGGCGTCCTGAGGACACGGAGCCCCATCGACTGCGAGCTGCAGAAGGAGTACACCTTCATCATCCAGGCCTACGACTGCGGGGCCGGCGCTACAGGCGTCGGGTGGAAAAAGTCGCACAAGTGAGTAGGCCGGCTTCTCTGGACTCTCTGGTCCCTTCGCCACAGCTGTGTGAGCTGTTGCAGTTTATCATACTTTTCTCTTGCTACTTTTCTCTCGCTACTTTTCTCTCGCTTTTTTATTTTCTGTCCTTATACATTTCTCTCTCTCTTCATTTATTTGATTCATTTTGCTCCAGTTCACTCCTTCTTTTATGTATCATGTTTATGACATAAACATGATACATAAACAGCTTGACATAAACATGACAAGCATCATAAACATTAATGACACTTTGTTCATGTTCTTGACTGTTGTCATTAAGGTGTCATTTGGTTTTTGTGAGGCCCCATCCCAAAGTCTGCATTTAAAACAAACAGAAAAACAAACAAATAACACCGACATCTACACCTTACACTCATCATAAAATAAATAAAGTGTCAGTGATCTTCATACGCATCATGTCATGTTAACAACACCCTTATGTGGAGCCCTTCAAATAAAGTGTTCCCAAACTGTTTAGGGAGTAATCTGGTGCTGCAATTAACAACTTCTGTGCTACACTATTGGGTCCTTCAGTGCTGAGCAATAATGGGACTTGTCTGTTTGTGAGAAATCTTTAGTATGTTGGGGAAAAGAAGAGGAAGAAAAGCAGATGAATTATTTAGGTTGGTGCTGACAAGGCTGTTACTCCTGCTGAGTTTCTGTTGTTGTTAAACCGTCTCAACAGTCCTGAGAATACTGCCATTGCTACACAACCGCAGAGCTACAGAGAAAAACCTTCATAACAGGAAATTACAAAATCTCTTTCAGTATTGCTGTTGCGACAGCTTCTACAAACCTCAACTTGAGCAAACCTAATGCATAGGTGGTGTGTGGAATTCTGTCATAATTACTTCAATTACTTCAAAAGTAATTCAATATTTGAATACCATGTATATTATGGATGTTAAAACAAACAAAATGTTATTACACTGTTATATATGTCGTAATAACAGCCTTATAAGCTATATGAAAAAGAAACAAGATAAGAAATGCACATATTGTGGATGAAAAAATGTCCAAATAAGCTATCTGAGTATACTAAGTGTACCAGCCGTATTGTTACCTAGTGCTTATTCCACTGTATACCTCAGGTAGTTTAACATTGATGACCTATCAAGATGTTTGCAGAGTTTGCCGGAAGCTGTGGTTGCGCTTGACAAGCTGGGCACCGTGGTGGCTGAGGCAGCATCTGGGAGATGAAGTGGAGTGGAGAGCAGTGCTTTAGGACATGAGAGAGAGATTGGGGGGTGGGGGATGGGGGGTGGGTGGGTGTGGAGCTGCCTGTGATTTCACAGCCTTGGCATCTCTGATGAATGGCTTTTGACACAGCGAGCTGAGTGTGTGTGTGTGTGTGTGTTTGTGTGTGCAGATCTATGTGTGTGTGTGTTTGTGGATCTGTGTGTGTCTGTATGTGTGCAGATCTGTATGTGTGTGTGTGTGTGTGTGTGTGTAAAGGTGTGAGTGCAAATTTGTGTATATGTGTATAAACACGTGTAAATGTGTGCTTTTATGAGTGTGAGTTTGTGTGTGTGTGTGTGTGTGTGTGTGTGTGTGTGTGTGTGTGTACGTGTGTGTGGTCCCTGCAGGATATTCTAAATGCAGGTCTCATTAAGTTAATGTCTTCAATTAGGAAGACATATGAAAGATAGAGACAGTATTACTTATCATCAAACAAGGTCATAGTTAGGAGAGAGAGAGAGAGAGAGAGAGAGAGAGAGACAGAGAGACAGAGAGAGAGAGATTTCTACTGAAACACCCCCGTGCCAATGGGTTACCCCACCAAGAACCCGGGAAACCCCTCTATTTCTTCCCAGTGGAACAATCCATTTGCTTTCTCAACGTAAGTTTGCAGTTTTGTTCCCTGGTGAGTGAATTGGGTTACAGAGTTGTTATTACAAAAGTTTTAACCTAAAAAAAAGTTTTAAACAGCCAGTGTGCATTATTATAATACCAGACAAAGATCATACAGATGCGTAATGAACATGACTATGTAATTTAAAAGAACATAACTCACGTAGCCTACACTTAAACATAACCGTCTAGCAATGCAGGTATGCTTTTCCCTGCACCCTTAAATGCTAAGTTAAGTAGGCTACTCTGTGGTAAGTAGTGGTTAGTCACAGTGTGAAAAATATAATGAACAGTAGACTACATACGGTGGTGGCTAGAGTGAGTGTAGCTGAGGCAGAAAAGCATGATTTAAAAATGCCGGCTAATGACGGTCCATGCAATGCGCTATGTGAGCGTCATGGCACAGCCCATGACACAGCTGGGACAATTTTTGAACTTTTCTTTGTCACTGGAAATAATCGATTATGTTCTTTCACTGCTTCAATGCATCAATTATATAATTAATTTCAACACCTCTAATCACAGGCAGTGGCGGTTCTACACTGAATTGCGCCCTGGGCGAAACTACCTCCTGCCCCCCCCCAAAAAAATATTGTATAGCCTATTATGATTTTATTGTGTTTTAAAAAGCATAGCAAGAAGGGGCCGTTGAACTGGTCCACCGTGGTCCGCCAGGGGAATTTAAAAAACCCTCCCTTGGCAAATGTAATAGGCCTATTTTGAGCAACCCTCCCCAATTCACAAGTCCTCAAATTTACCTTTTAGCCTACAATTCAAGAAATGTAGACACCTTCACAATATTTAAACGTCGGCAACTTCTGCATTCTGATCTTACACAAAGGCGGTGGCTAGGGTAGCCTACCGTAAATTAGCCGACCCGTTACACCACTGAATACCTTAATCATACAGAGAGAACATTGTTTGGATGTCTTTTGCCCGTTTCTTCTCATTTTCTTTTCTTTTTTTCCTAAATTGAGTACCTGATAGCTTTGGCCTTTTTCTCCATTGCTGTGTTTAATCGACAATCAACAGATTTTCCATCTGCGGTCACTCACGACTAAACCTGTTCACCTCCACATCATAATCGTTTTTATTAGGCCTACCTATTTTTAGCAATTTCACATAATTAAATGGTCTGTGTTTATATTTTTTCTCTTTTTTCCTAAGTAATATTTTGAATTAAATGTGCGTTATTTGTAATAAAGTCAGGTGTCACTGACATAGTTTAGCCCACCTTCTTGTCCGCTTCATTTGGGAGAGGTGAACTGTAGCCTATAGGCTACTCTGCGCCCCCAACCCCTCCCCTCATCCCCTCATCCCCTCTCGGCTGTATCTACCGCTATAGGTAGCTAACACACACAGGCATATATATATAACTGGAAAGAGAGGACATGAAGGTGTATATAATTTCTTGAGCTTGGATTATTCATACCTCCATAGCTCCTGGCATCAGTGAGCGGTATCAAATGTGATAAATAGAAATCTAATGGATTATAAATGAGTCCTAATTGCTGAGGAATTATCCCGCATTTGGTTCAGTGATGAATTGCTCTTCCTGGAGAAAACCTTGCAAAACATATCTGATGCCAACATTCTATTCATTTGATTTTGAAGATTCATCAACATTAGATAACAAAACCCAATGACTTTGTTAGTAGAGATTGCTTTCCGTCTGTCTTTCTGTCCGTCTTACTGTCTGCCTGTCAGCCTACCTGTCTGCCTATACCCAGCCACCGCAATATAAAAAGGTAGACACTATTTGGCTTGTTTTGTGTGTTCAATTGTACCGATCAACATTGCCCGCCTTTCTGGATACAATATAAAACTGCCCCTATTCAGGTTGGGATTGAATTTTTCCATAGATGGCTGAAATACACAGTTTCCATTCTACGCCCAAGTATACAAATGTAAAAGATATATTTATATACTTATGTAAAAAAGTACTGATTCAACCTCCTTACTCAAGGAAACGTGAAAAGTACAGGCTGAAATGTACTTCTAATATAAAAGGACAAAAAAAAAACACTTTTGCTTGTTTAAAGGACTATTTTGACATTTGTTTTTGTTGAAGGAAGCAGCCTGTAGCCTACAATATGCATGTGGGCCTCTGTATAAGGATTATTTCACTTGACTAATGGTATATCAGAAGTAGCAATCAGCCTTAATGCTGGGAAGGCACATTTATATTGCTATAAACTTTTAAAAATGCAATATTGTTGTTAAAATGTAGTGGGGTATTGATACCTAAAAATGTTACTTCAGTACAGTACTTGTGTCTCTGAATGTTTCTGTTGAACTCGTTTTAAAGCCATGTCTTTCATGGCATAGCAGACTTTGCCCTTGGTGTGTCCGCGAGTTTGCTGACAGAGTAAATGTGAGACGTGTGTAGTTGTAGACAGCCCTCTATGCCTGAGGACACTTCTTTTAACACCGCTTTTACGAACATGACATGCCTTTGAAGCATGTGCCTTAAATTCAGCATAAATGGTTACTGTGTGTGAACTACATGTAAGTGAGATCAGAGTTTAGTGTCAACCGCAAACTAACAAATGCAACACTGTTTGACATTATGTGCAGTCAAGACATTTTAATACAGTTTTGTGTGACACTGTGACCAAAGACATGATATATACCACTTCAGACAGGCATAAACTCTTATTATTGTTGCCATATCAACACCATACATTAATGCCATATCAGTCATGATGCCTGATGTATTTAACTGCAACTGCTTTTGCTATATAGTTCAAAGTCTGTATTTGTGTAGGTTGATGTGTTTTGTAAAAATCAGCAATGTCCCAATGCCTTTGCGACAAGTGCAGATTCTATCCTGACTGCTCTCGGGTAGCTCAAGAGTCACAACAACATTATTATTAAATCAAGCTGCTGTGAATTGAGTGGTGTCTGAGTGGCTGCACCATCACCATCATAATCCTATTTGAACACTCGCATTCCCATTTTCCCGGACCTCGGAGAATACTACTTCTCCACTCCCAGGCCTCGGGCCGAAGGGATGGCAGAAAATTGGGGATCCTGGGCTGGGTGCTAGCTGTGTATCACTTAGGAACATGTGTCCCCTCCGTGGGGATCCAAAGCAGTATTTTGCCTTAATCCTAATGTGTTTACACAGCTGTGTCATTTTCATTTCTATATTGATTTCTCTCAGTCCCAACCTTTCTTTGAGACATGTTTTTCTAAAACATGTAGTTAAACAGCTGTAGAATTTTCCATTTACTGCGTTTGGGAAAGCGTTCACTGACATGTCTCAATACAGGGGATTAATGGTCAAGGCAGCGGCTAAGAATGCCGCAGCGTTTAAGCGGGAGTGGTGTTTGCTTTTGCCAAGTCTATTATTCCTCTACTACAGTGGGCACTGACCTTTTTAAGCCCTAGATTCCTGACCGCAGCCCTGGCCAAAGACCAGATCTGCATCTGGTAGTTCTGATCTGATTCTGACATATGGAAATGTTGCAGGAAAGACTTGGTGTTATTTTTAAGCAAAAGGATTTGATTTACATAAAACAGGCTACGGTTAATTGGATGTCTGCAAGAATATCAAACAGCCAACCTTAGAAATGCCACTATAGTATTTAGTTTTAAATAAACAAATAAAGGTATGGGCCATGCTTTCTGTAAGGGTTATGATGATATTTAGCGAATTACAGTCACTGGATGACACTGGACACTGGAAGACATTGGACACTACCAATGAGTGCTGCCAGTAGCAGGAACAGACACCTTATCATAAAGAGTACTCAAATATCAAAACCAAATCAGCTTCAGACAACTTTTTTTTCACAGTTGTTATCTATCTTCACCATTAAAGTTGTTTTTATAGATTAAAATGATGAATTAATTAATTTGTTATCATATTATTAATATCTTTAATAGTAAGCCATTTAATACGTAGGATAATGTTCTATGTGGCAGTCATAACAGTAAAACAACTCCCTTCAGAGTGATTTGAGTGCCTGAATCCCTCTAGTGGGAGTTATTCCAATCACTCTGAAGGGAGTTATTAGGACTGCCTTGCAGAACGCTATCCCTTTCTCAAGGGTAACAAAAATCTTTTTTTTTCTCAGTCTTTCTTTGCCCTCCTCTTTCTTCCTCACCCTCTACGTTTCTATCTCTTTCCACATACTGTATTTTTTCACTTATTTACTTATCCACCATTTTCTTTGTTTTTGCCCCGCCCCACACACACAACACACGCACACACACACACACACCTCCTCCTATTTTCTTTAACCTCCCCTTCTTCTTTGTGTTTGTCAGGGCGGTGGTGCATATCCAGGTGGATGACGTGAATGAGTTTGCTCCGGTGTTCCGGGAGCCTGTGTACCACGCCACTCTGACGGAGGGCAAAATCTACGACAGCATCTTGCAGGTGGAGGCCTGGGACCAAGACTGTTCGCCACAGTACAGCCAAATCTGCAACTACGACATAGTCACCCCACACACACCCTTTGCCATCGACCGAAATGGTGAGTGTGACACACCAACACACACACACATACAATAAACACATTTATACTGTTTAGAATTACTTTAAAAAATCATTTGAAGTAATAATGCATATTGTTTTTTCTTGTTTGTATCATTCTAATTTGATTCCATTTTAATTCACTTGGCATTATTAGACAGTCAGTGTCAAGATGAAAATAAGGATAGTGCCAGTTCACACCATTTAAAAGCTCATGCTGATTAACCGCGTAATAAAAATGTCTGAATTTTGAAGAAAGTGTCTTTTTTTTGCCGTGCTGATCTCTTTTTTGTTTGTTTACTCTTCATCTTTCTTTGTTCTCTCTAAGTTACTTAAAAACACACAATCATGCTCAGAGCCAAAGAACACACACACACACACACACACATACACACACACACACAACCGCAGCGGCTGGCTGGCTCACTCAAGCGCCTCACATTCAATTTCTTGCTTGTCTGTTGATCTGGCAGTGAGCTTTGCTTTGCTTTGCTTTGCCGCTCTGCCGGCGGGCTCTGTGTTTGAGATGGATGGGTGTGATGTGAGCAAGGGACAGCAGCGCGTGTGTCCAGCGAGCACCCAGGCCTGGCCAGCATCAGTGGAGAGCCCTGTAGCATTCTTTGCTGTCTGTCCAGGTTGGGGCTTTCCATCCCCTCATGGGGACACTCAATAGCAAACATCAATCCGGCGTTTAGGGTTTGGATTAATTCAGAGCCAGTCCCATGTGTGCATACACACACACACACACACACACACACACACACACACTTGCTGCTTATGTGTGCATGTCAGGTAGCAGGAGTCTGGTTAGGCTGGGATGAGCTTTGGCTTCAAAGCTATACCTCCCTCCTACACACAAACACACACGCAAACACACACACATACACACACTCACATACACACCTACAGGTAGGCCTGCTGTGTATGTGTGCATGTCAGGTAGCAGGAATCTAGTTAGATTGGGGTTCAAAGCTACCGCAGCTACCCCTCCCCCCCAATCCCCCATGTCTGCACTTGCAATCTTACCTCCAGGTAGAGGCAAAAAAGGCAAAGAAGCTCGCCATTATTCATATGGCATTTATGAGCAATAACGCTCAGCCTGCCACCAGGAGCCTTTGGGGGTTCAGTGTCTTGCTCAAGGACACTTCAATGGGGTCAGGTAGAGTAGGGCTCGAACCTGCAACCTTGAGGTTACCGAACGGATCCTATTTTCCTCAAATTTGCCTGAGTGGCACGCCTTAGCACTGTGAATGGGCTTTCCGTAGACAACGGATTCTAATGTCAGTGCTGATGTCAGTGGACCAAAGCTAATGTCAGTACAGCACATCTAATAACTGATATTTGGCCGGCATTCAGCCGGTTGGTATTTCCATTCAGCCGTTTTTGGTATTTGGTTGGTAATTGACAAACAGGCATGAAAGGTATAATGTCTGCAATTACACTGCAATTACCTCACGATTACTCTCCGTGGGGAACAGGTCCCCACTCAGTCAGCTCATTCTTAAGCACACCAGGGCCAGTGGTTCAGGAGAGGGGCTATAATGCTGTTACATAGCCAGCGTAAACACATTTCACCACCTTAATGCTCTAACCATGGCGAATCAACAGGATAAATAACCTCACATACATTATCGCCCGACCTATTGAGTTCCTACCAAGCCTACCAAGGGATAGATGTTCTTTCCATGTTCTTTCCCCATTAACATCATTCATGTGTGTATCATGTATGTGTAATATAATGTAATGTAACTTACATGTGTATAAATACAGGAAAATGTTTCTGTTTCTTTAATTAATTTCTTAATTTGTTGGAATATAGTTGAAAGAGGCATGCAAATGCACATGCAAAGTTTTCAGTTCTTTCCGTGAAATTCAGAAGGTTCGGCTACATGTTTCATGCATCGTTTGAAGTATCAAATGTTACAAAGTGTGCTTCAGCATCACGGTCTGTAAAATGACCAGATTTTCCCCCCGCTCGTGTTTTCTGAAAAGATCTAAGCATGCAGCTTAGTGGGAACATAGCAGTCCACTCAACTCAGGGAGAGTTTTTTATCACAGCAGAGTGGAGTGCATGAACAACATGGCATACAGGGTTGTGAAAAGAGCAGTGAGTTAGTGTTTGGAGTAGATTGCATGCACAACAAGCTGCTTGATGTAGCAATTTAGAGATAATTTGCCCTTCTTTTCCCCTTTTAATTCTAGTAAAGGTTTGCTTGTATTCACTGCTGTTATAAATCAAATAGCTTCAGAAAATATCTGTTTAACAAAGATGATATGAACTCATTTCTAAAGAAGAAGCAAAGCACCTACCAAAGTCAAATTCCTTGCACACACATGCAAGAGCTCTTGGACAATGAAACCTGATTCTGATTCTGATTCTCATTCTCGTTCTGATTATAAGATGTGGGGGGTGCTCAACTGAGTGTGGCAAAGGGACGTAGATGATTGTGGAGAGGACAAAAGGAGAAGACAGTGATTCACAGACTAAACAGGTGCACAGAAAGGAAGGCTGAGAATGGGAAAATAAGTAGAAGGATCGGAAAGAAAATGGATGGATGGTGGACAGGTGGATTGGAAAGGAGGGAATGGGGCTGGAACACGGGAAAAAGGAAAATAATTACAGATATGGTGAATCATAAAGCTTTCTTAATGGTTTCCACATTACCATCAGCACTCAGAAATGTATGCTGGGCAATTTCACAATTCCTGAAACAGTGAGTCACAAACAAATTTTCTGCTTTTTTGGCATCTTTACAAGAAGGTCCCTAAATCCAGCTCCATCAGGTTTTTTTTCCTGCAGCTGAAAAGTTATCTGTTTCTGTTGAATGGATCAGTAGCTTCTTTATGTCAACTGGAACATCAGATTTAGCTTTTACTTTTGGAAGTTTAGATTGCTTAAAATAATAGAATTTTTAGCCAGGTAAGACGAGACTTTTTGAGTTGCTTGTTTCTTTGAGATAATATTTGAGAAGCACATGGAGGGCAAAGCA
>JAGFZM010002338.1:62912-91360 GCA_017657215.1 Limnothrissa miodon
TTCTTAAGATCTGGAAATCTGTCTGCCTTGGACCGATAGAGATCCAATAATTGAGGCAAATGTTAGCCAAGCCTAGTTAAAATGGACTCTGTCAAGTCAGTTAATGCGATGTGGGTAAATTCCTCTTTAACCTTTCAGAAATAAAAAAAAAAAAACAGTTACTTTCAGCTGGGTCTGAACAAAGACCTGAGGCATTTTGCCCCATAGAGCAATGACATTTTCACAGACAACTATTTTTTTATTTTTTATGTGGGCTTGAGTCAAGATGCATTAATCCACAATGTGAACAGCAAGAATGTCTAACCTCTTACTTGATTTACCCCTTGGTCTGTGAATAAAGATGGTCATGGGTTGGCACCTGTGCCACACATGGCTCTTTAACAATTTGGATTTTGTCTTAAAGAGAAGGTACCGGTATTAACCATCATATACTCTATTTATTTATCTTCAGATTCAAAGGTCCTCTGCTTTTTTCTTGATTGTGAGGAGCTGTTAACTTGTTCGTGCAACTTTTTTTTAAATTTTAGACTGAATCTCCAACAGCACCAACACTTAGCAAACTCAGACGAGGATGTTTTTCGACGAGACTTTGTGTAACAACATCACATTCCTCTCTGATGGCCAGGCATTGCATGCATACATTGTGTCCCCAAGTTTCAGGAATTTAATTTGTAATACCTTTGCATGTATGCAGCAGTCCCATCCTTCTGGTATGCTTCATTTCTCTTTAACTAATACTCCACATTAGACAAAAATCTTGGTATTTTAAATATTTTAGACCAAGACTGCCAGCTGGTGGAAATAGCCTCACAAAAAGATAATGTGGATAAGGACAAACTTACTGTGTCCAATGTGGAATCTGCGTGGTATGACTCAGCAGGCTTTTTCATAGTTATCTTCAATGTTGCCCTTTCCTCAGGAAGATCGGGCAAATTTGTCAAGTCGCACAACTAAATGTCAAAGTCTAGATCTTACAGTAATACTGGACTATCAGGTCACCTTCCGATTCAGGCTTTCTGTCAGTAATGAGACAAACTCATCCAGGGTCTCTAGCAAATATGAAATATTACCTAGCAAATATTCGGTATCATCCTGATATCATTTTTTGCTGTAGATTATTCGGAGCAACGCACTGAAATAAATGAATAATTGTTCCATACTGCAACACCAATCTCACTCGACAATATCACTTATCATAAGAGAAACAAAGATGTTCCTCACACACACAAACAAAGAAGAAAATCTTAATAGCTAAATAACACCAGGAGGCCTACGGCAGAGTTCCAGTTTAGGAAGCTGAGAATGGTGAAAACATGTAAATGTTTTAAATGAAGCAAGATACAGTATAAGAGATAGGAAATTAAGCTAGATATAATGAATTATCTCCTCTATACGGTAGTATCACTTTTACACTGTTTCAGCTTTAGGTCACATCTTGTCAGAATC
Organism: Limnothrissa miodon; assembly: GCA_017657215.1. NCBI lineage: Eukaryota > Metazoa > Chordata > Actinopteri > Clupeiformes > Clupeidae > Limnothrissa > Limnothrissa miodon. The sequence continues at coordinate 64,359 of JAGFZM010002338.1, forward strand.
AACACATTTAACTCTGACTTTATTCACATTATGCAATAGAAAGAAATTGGCATTGCTCTGCACTGTGCATGAAATTCAACCAAATGGAAGGTGGGGGTTTATTCTGTGTTGATGCCCGTATCTCACGTCTGACAGGATGGCACAGCTTTAGACACACACTCTCAGACTTAACCATGAAACACCTCCTGGGTATGTGTGTGTGTGTGTGGGTGGGGGCTGGTATTGGTGAAAATGGATGTGATAGGTCAGTTTCTAGCACTCTTCTACCATGGCATCTCCATTTTCAAGAGTGTGGCAATAAAAATGTGTTTTTTTTTTTCCGTTCTGCAATGTCTTTATTTCCACAGAGTGGATTGTAGCTTGTTACCATGGAGAAGAACCCATGTCCCCCCACTCCCTCACCCCACTTCACCCCCCAGGCTAAAGGGCAGACTCCTTTATAACACAACGAAATGCCACCTTCAGCCAGATTACCTCAGGACCTTTTAATACTACAGTGGCCAGCAATACTGATGTGCTTTTGTTGTTCTGTGTTGTTATGTGCTGCGTCGAAGCGCACCCAAGTTCAGTGATCAAAGCCATCCTTTTTGCTGAGCTGCAATTTCCCTGCCACCTGCACAATATCAGAGTTCATTTATTCTGTGACAGCTTGTGGAATATGGGCCTGGCATCTGCTGTTTAGCAAATAGACACCTCTATTCATTCATGCTTTTTTTTTTTTTTGTACGAGAGAATGTATGTGAGAGATATCAGAGCGAGAAGTGAAGCGTGGTGTCTCCGTTATGGCCGCTGACAGACACTGACAGGCCGAGAGGCACAGGAGAATGAGCACAAATGGTGTGGCCGCTCGTCAGCCAGGTGACTCAATGAATATGAAAGGGGCTGTAAATATGAGCTGAGTGACAGTCGTGGCAGCCACAGCTGGGAGAGGTACTGCTGGGGAGGGGGGTGGAGGAGGGGTGGAGGGAGGTGGGGGTGCCGGTGGAGGCTGGATAGGAATGGAATGGGTGAGGCACCAGGCGCCTGTCCATCCTTCCATACTCTCCCCCGAAGCTTCTTGGAGCGTGTAATCTTCAGTGCTGTAGTGCCACCTCCCTCTTTGTCTTTGATTCGATTAATTCTCTCTCCACTCCTGTCTTTCTCCGTCTCGCTCGTCTCTCACTCTTTTCTGTGGTCAGATTCATTCCTGCTATCAGGCCTGATCTCTCCATCCCACCCTCTAAGAGCCTGGGCGTGTCTCTCGCACCATTCAGCGTGTCTGTGCAGGAGAATAGCACGGGTCTCACGGCAAGCGCGAGCGCAGGAGAGAGCGTGGCAAAGTGCTTTCTGAACCCATCTGACAAAGAAGTGAAACGAGACAGGAGCGTTAGCCCCATTTCCCTTTCAAAGGCCTCGCGCAGCCTTGACAGTCTGATTACAGTTCCGTGGACAACCACCACCACCACCTCTCCGACAAGAAAGTTCTAGTCACCCGCGGAAATATAACATCCTTCAAAGTTGCCACTCATGCCATACTGTATTGTGGAGGCCTGTCTTTTCCAAGCGTTAAACAAACTAATGATGTTTTGTTCCTCGCCCACCTCCCACCCCCCGTGGCTTTTGAGCACCCAGCACTCTTGCCGATGTATAATTTGTATGTTTAGCAAAGTCATTTATCACTGATGGCAGTTTTAATGAAATAGCATTTTTTTTTGTCCATATTCAGACCCAACAGAGAGTGATGGTGGAATTCATTTAAGTCATTTAATTTGATGTAGTGCACTTGCTAACAAAAGCATGTTGAAAGCTTTTTGAGGCGGCTTGGAACCTCAGGGCTTGATTGGGTCAATTAGAGAAATGGCTGCTCATGTAATCATTACAGAGTTTTCTAATGGCGCCGATGACATCACTCTCTGTGTACTCGGGTCAAGTAGGCCACCTAAGTGCTGTCAAAATGGCTGTTAAGTGGACAGGCAGGGGGACATGTCCAGTGGCTTTAAATTGACATATTTTTAAATTGATTTAAAAGCATATTATTATTTCATATTTCAGACTAAAATGTCATGTAGGGCGATCTGGTTCACCAGCCATTTGCACCTTTTGAAACAAATATAAGCACAGACCATTAAAAACATAGTCAATCCGCAACAGACGAGCTTGTTTTGATTTCCTACTGAGGCAACAGTAGCACGTTATTTGTCATTCCGTAAGGGCATGACTATGAGCTTTACTTTAAAGCTGGGTTTTACTCCTCTCCTTTTCCCTCTCATTTTTTTTCTCTTACACTTGTTCTTTTTTCCAATAGATGTTCTCTGGGGAGAGAGTGTGTTTGTGAAGCCATGCATGTCACACTAGTTGCGTTTGGTTGTGTAGTCTCACCTACTTCCTCCCCCTGTCCAGTCTGGTTGCCCTCACATATATAATTGTTGTGTCCAAGGTTATTTCTTCTGCCGCAGAAAGCAAAAACAGAAAAACAAAAGGATATGCTATATTCATGAGGGATCATGAGTAAGACAGACAGACAGATAGATAGATAGATAGATAGATAGATAGATAGATTTTTTTCTGCTGGAGATACTGTAAGTGTTTTGTTGATTCTTTGGTGGCTAATTCAGGTGGTGCACAAAAGCCTAACTCAGGTAGCTCTCAACAATGGTCGATGGCAGACAGAGGACATCAGAAAGGGCCAGCAGTCATCTCAAACTAAACTTTATTTCATTGGGTTGAAAGTTAGAGAAGTTGGCATCTGACAACAGGTGTTGTTGGTAACAGAAGACCGATGAAGTTGGAAGGTGCTGTATAAATGCAGCCCATTTACTATACATTACCCACATTACCCACAAGCTTTGTTGATTTGTTTGACTGTTCAAATGTTTTCAAACCCTTCTGGACTGAGGGCCACAGCATGGCCATCATGTTTTTTTTTATTTGTGTACCAAATGGAGATACATATAAAATGCCCAAATGGAGATCAAATGTTAGCCCTTCTAATCAGCAACCTGGCGGTTTATAAATCTGTTATAAATGAGAAGCAACTAGTTAACCTCAGGTAACTTTTTTTTATTTCCATGCAAACATGAAACATGATGGTAGTGATAGTGATCAAAAAAGATGCCCGGATGTGGCTCCTGGTGGACACAGCATGTGTTCTCAGATGTCTGCAGATTGCTCAAAGAATATGCCTCACAGAACTTCTCAAACTCAGACTAGCTAGTGGATGGTAATCAGTGACAAAAAAATCTTGAACGGACCATTACACTAAAAGCTTTTGTACCTCGAAAAACTGACTTGAATAATCCATCATGTATTGAAATCATAGGGTATTTTCTTTTTACATTGTGTTTTTCCCTCTCTTTTTCTGTAAGTTCAATTGCATGAGTCAGGTGTTAATATCCCATTATTACACACCTGAATTAGCCTATGGCCTTTTCATCTCTCCTATTCTTTTTAAAGGAACAAACACAGTATTGAGACCAAGGATAGGATGTTAACAACTTCTGTTGAAGTCAGAGTTTGAGTGTTTGCTTTCACAGCGCCATTGCTTCAAAGCTGCTGTGGCATACAGCACACGCACATGACATGATCACAGACCACAATTATCATTAGTATAAATGGCTGATATCACCTAACCATAGAAGGAGGTCTGACTATTGTCTGCACTTTTGTATGGGCTTCATAACAGAGGTTGAGATATTAAGAGTAGACATTTAAACTTAGTCTCATGATAATGGTGTACAGTTTTATTAGAAATGGTTAAATAAATTATAGTAAACCTCTATCACAGTATAGTCATGGAGGTTTACTGTAGTCATGAATATTTTCTGTAAATAGTAAATAAAAATAAAATATGAATAAAATAGTGAATAGGACTGTGATGTTTTGAGGTGACTAGTAAAGAAAGAGAAGATATGGGTTTGGCAATGCAGCACATACAGTAGCTTTCACTGCCAATTTATCAAATGCTGTGCTGTCATTGGACAAACGCTATTCACAAGCACCATTGAGTGAGTGAGTCAGGTTTTATTTCTCCCCAATACATACTAGAATTATGTGTCATTTTGTAAGGGAACAACACACAGGACTAGGAACAAAAGGAAGCCACAATCAAAGTGCAGACAAGTAGCACGTTAACAGTCTCTGTGGGAGTCAGAGTTTGAATGTCGGCTTCCACTGCTTCTCGGCTGCTCAGGCAAACGCGGCACATAGCGATCACTGATTGCAATTACCATTAGCATTGATGGCTCATATTACACTACCTGAGCATTAAAGGACGGCTGACTATTGTTTATTATCTTTATGAGGCCCGTTTTAAGCCAGTGGGAGATTGGGACATTTATACACAACCGCATGGGCTTTTACAATTATGATGAATATATTGTGCCATTTTTTGCGCTCTGTGAAGCACCAAGAGACATTATTAATTATTACTTAACATCATAAATCTACTCTAAATGAAGTGGATTATAAGACACGAGTCAAATATTTAAAGGCCTCAGAGAATGCTTTGTGTCCCTCGGCTCTGGACCGGGTTTCTTGATAAAGATAGATCATACATACAGTACATGTTCCTTACCATTAATATTAAAAAATGTTGGCTTGGCTTACTCGTCTATTTCCCAAACATTGTCACATTGTGTTAATCCGTTGATGATGTGTAGATCTGTGAGCATTTTTACAATGTTTTAGACGACATAGAAATGGTTCTTGACTTTAGGATGTTAGGATGAACATTTTTGAAGTAACTACACTTAATGAGATCTCCCTGACCACAAACATAGAGAAGTATTCCATTCGATTAATTTACCGTTAGAACATAGCATTGTTGGCTAAAGATGAGCTTCACCTCACACTGCATGTACCTTCAGCTGATATGACAATGCCTCGGACGGGTTCTCAATCATGTGGCTCGTCTGGCCCGAGAAGTCCATGGCCACCAGCGAGTTCTCCGAGATGCTTCTCTGGAATTGCAGCACGCACACACACTTACATACACACACACACACACACACACACACACACACACACACACACACAAACTCACCCAAACACATACATACCGTGACACACATACACACACACACACAGACACAGACAGACGCGTGCACACACATTGTTATTTTCTTGGTATGCTGATATCTCAGCCACAGATGCCAGAGGGCAGTTGACTGCCAGGCGGTCTGTAGACGAGAGTACCCTAATGTAACCTAGCACAGTAAAAGCCACCTGCCTAAAAACATCCAGAGGTTAGCTAGCCTGCTAACCCCCCTTTGACTTGATTTTTTTTTTCCTTGAGGGAATTGCAGGTCTCTATGTGCCCCACACTCAAACCACTTAGACCACCTAACTCTGCCTCGATCAGCTCTTTCTTTTAATCTAGTGGCAGGGCCAGTCAAAATCGAATAAGATGTTCCATAAAGGCAGTCAGGACCCGGGGAGGGAAGCACTTGCTTTCTGCTCGAGGTGAATACAAACTATCAGGGCTGCTGAATTATCAAGCAGCCGTGGCAGAGATAGGAGATGACTCTGTACTGTAGTGCAGCTCCTTTGGCCCTGCTTCTCAGGCAGTCACACTGTAGCTGAATACCCAATGTGTGCTCCGTGGTGTGTGTGTGTGTGTGTGTTCTCCGTGGTGGATGTGTGTGTTCGTGTGTGTGTGTGTGTGTGTGTGTGTTAATGTGTGTGTGTGTGTGTGTGTGTTTGTGTATGTGTGTGTGTGTGTGTGTGTGTGTGTGCATGCTGAACTTCAGGTCTTGTATACCAGGCTTCAAAATATCTATAACTGGTAGATGAGGATTATTTTATCATCAGTCATCAGTACAGCTTCTTATTTTGCCATACTTCTGTTATTCAATACATTTACCATAACTAATTTCACAATTTCACTGTATGAAGAAAAAGGTAGACTGAATTAAGCTGAACATATTACTATTTAGTAGTATTTACAAATTTACTAACTCATGTAGGAAGCTTTAATTAAATACAAAAAGTTGTAAATGTAAGGATGATTAAATTATGTGTGTGTCACCAGACCTGTGTATGTGTGTGTAAGTGAGTGTGTGTGTCTGTGTGTGTGATTTTTATTTAATAACTGAGATTAATACCTTGATGCTGCTAAATTTTTTCATCTATGAGGTTAATTATTGGGTGAAGGCCATATACAGATTTGCATTTCCTTTTTTTCATTCTACTTTGTCATTAGTCATGATCTAATTGTTATTCAATAGGCAAACCGTACAGATTCATCCCTATGAGTTATATATTTACTTTTCTCACACACATTCACAATCTAAACATATCTGAAATCTGAAACATCTGATTTATACACATGTCAACACGCATATTTACTTTTCACATGTTTACAATTTGAACATAATGGTTTGTGCAATCAACCACAAGTGCTGAAAACATCCCCGCAGACCAAAACAGCTTACAAGCCTTGAGTGTACCAGGGCTACACGCCCACCAATCTTCATTAAGCTTCTATTGTATTTCTTCTTTATTGATTTGCTTTCATTTTGTGGGGGGGCCTGTGCAGTTTTTAACATGAATGTTTTCATTAGATGCACTCTACCTGAGTTAGCCCCTGGCCTAATTTACTGGCAGGGGACACAGTGGGCACATCTATGGACATATTCAACAACACACAGAGCACACATAATGAAACAAACACCCACAGTAATCCCATGGTACACACAGTCAGCACCATTGTGGACAAATACAAATAAATGAAGTTCCCCCAAGGGCACCTGCAAAGGGAAGGATCTGTCTATGGGGACCGAAATAGCCTATAGGATTTATGAGCACAGTAAAATGATATGCCCAGTGAGTTTGAAGTGATGCACTGTTATGGTGTCTCGGGAATCACACATCTTAAAAGTCAATGTAGCATCCATGATACAGTAGCATTGGGTGCATGAGTAGTTGTTTGGTGCAGGTGCTTAGAACAAATGAATTGTACCATTGAAGGTTCAGTGGCTCAGGTGCTGCGGTTCTTGAGTTTTTCCACAAAAACTGTGTCACACAAACTCATAATCTGTGGGGTCCAGCACAGGTGGGGAGCAAACTCTGGGAATTGGACTTTATTACAACCTACAGTATGGGCCAGATACGGCTACAAGTCGTCTGAGTTTCAAGCCCACTGGCGTTTCAGTGTCTCCAGACAGTGTTGTAGAAAGCAAGCTCAAAGTTTTGTCTTTAAAGAAAAATGTTGGGAATAAGATAAAAAGTAAAATTCATGGTAACAAGTAATGTAAGTACAGTAATTATACTACCATTTCTTTTATGATAATGCTCTTACAGGTACAGTAGCTATCCAACTCTGTGTGCTACATAGCTAAAAAAAAAACACCAGTCTACATGTACATCAGACATTAGCCTACATCCAAATTAACAATATGGCAAACTGCATATCAAAACAGAGATTGATTCTAAACAACGTGTTAATCCCAAGTTGTTGTCATGCCAAGTTCTGAAGTGGCTGAAGTGGTTTTAAAAGTAAGGAGGGTTACTAGTCAATAAGTGGTGCTACTCCACGCAAGGTTGTGTGAGTGCTTGTTTGATATGGCTCTTTGTTATACTGTGTCGGACCACCCATGTTCTGGTGATTACTTGATGCAATTATTGGGCTCACAAAGATTTCTAGGAACTTTTAAAATGGACTGTTATTGCTTTAGTTTAGGGTCATTGTGTTAACAATCTGGAATGAACACATTAAGTATGCTTCTTGCACAGCATCATTCCATGTTGAAGATAAAACAACATGGAAAAAATTTAGCATCTGCAGTCTCAGTGGGTTTGCCATCAGCCGCAGCACAGTGAAATGCTATCGGCTCTGAAGTGAGGAGCACACAAGCATATTATGGTCCTTAGTTCTCTGTATCAGTGCAATACATGGAGGCTTCTGGAGCCGCCCACTCCCCACTGAGACTCTTTCATTTGCTCCCGCAACTCATTTTGGTGCCCAGCAGGTGCTGAAGTGATGGTTGCTGCCCCAGGAATTACTGCCGCTGAGGCTCCCACCAGATGGGGCCTGGAGTGAGCTGGGCCCAGACCAGGCCCGGATCTGATGGAAGCCCAGCCTGGTTGCAGTTCTGTAACTATTGTAACAGCATTTGAGTTTTTCTGTCTCAAAACTAGGGAGCTAGCCATTTAAAAGGCACAGTAACAGCCTTATCAATAGATACATAGAGAGATAGAAATTTCTTTTAGAAAATTATATTATCCTTTATGCCTTTAAGTTCCACAACATGGCTTGTTTTAAATGCAGAGGGAAAGAAATCCATTTTGCGTGTTATTTAGGCTACTAAATTGTTTAGTGTAAAAGAAGGGTGGAAGGTGCAGGAGGATGCTATGGAACACTTAAGGCAACTGTGCAATTTCCTGTGCAGATTCTGTTCCAGGTAGAATATAAGTAGATTACAGTATAGATTATAAAACACAGCAATATAAAAAAGCAACACACAATAATTCAAGAAAGAGAAATAGAGTTAAGGAAGCACTGCAAACACTTATAGTAGTTCAGTCCTTTGCAACAACCTGTACAGCTCCAGTTCAGACTTGGCCTGAGTTGGGTAGGTAAAACAGAAAAGCAATAAGTCAACCAGGTGAGGTCAAGGCATTGGGTGTTGGAGTGGCTTCCCCAGTGCCATAGCACAGGCCTTCAGCAATAGTGCACAGTCATGATCTGGCCCAGCAGTACCTCCTCGACTCATCTCAGATCTGGTCTGCAGTGATATTGAGAGTTAGGTGGTGGGGGGAGTGAAAACACAAAGGCTAACAGTGAGGACATATCAAAAACATGTGAGCTATAGCAACTAGCTAAATGGCATCATAAATGGCAAAATAAACCAAAAGCCCAGTGGACACTGATTAGTACCCAGTAGCTGGGTTAACGTACAGCATCCAATGCTACTTCATAGCCCTAGCGTCTGCCTTCCTCCTTCCTTCCCTTGGACTTTCATATAGGTCATAATTCAAATTACTTTCCTTATTCATATTATAATGAAGACAAGTCATTTTAGGTTGGGTAACATTAGTGTCAGTGGCAAGAAATAGGTCAGCAAAGAAAAAAAATCACTTTAACTCTACATCAGTCAACAGATTGTCAGTGGCTAAAGGACAAAAATGCCAAATGACACATAAACTAAATTAAAGACAAGTTGGGAAAAACAGTCTTTTTGCTCAACTTTCAAATAAAACTGCAGGTCTACTGTAACTCTTCCAAAGTCGATGCCAAAGCCGATTTAAATGACTGTTGTTTCTTGGCCACAGCTGTTGTGTTGTTGTTTTGCACCATCACATTCCTCTCATCATCAGGCTAAATCCGCCCAACGACTCTCGACAGAGATAAAGCATTTTGATTGGCCAGAGTAAGCCTTGGTAGAAACCCTACTGAGGTCCTATGGGGCATGGATAGACATACAGGCTCAGCTACACTGTTTTGCTACGGTTGCTAGGGTACGTCTAGGTTCCTAGGGTAGTTCTCTCCTCCTGCATGACTGGGGAAAAACACACTGTTATATTTGAAAGTATTTTTTTTACACAAAAACCATGTTATTCCTATCTGTGTTGTTCTATCCAGCCTTTTGCATGTACATATTTTTCATAACATTGCTTAGCAATCTATGTATGTGAAGATACACCTGGTGATTAGCAGGGGTTTAGCTCACACAGAGCAGTTGCTAAGTGTTCATCTTTCTGTCCCTCCACCCCCCTTCAGGATGGAACAAGAGAGTAGACTATGAGCCAGGTACAGGGAGCAAGCAGCTGTTTCCCAAGATGCACCTGGAGACCTGTGATGGGCCACTGTCATCTGTCAGAGTCACAGTGGAGCTGCAGACGAGCCACATCGGGAAGGGCTGCGACCGGGAGACCTATTCCGAGAAGTCCCTGCAGAGACTCTGTGGTGAGTGGCAGCGCTGACAAAAGGAGAATACACTAGCTCCTGGCAGCGCTGACAAAAGGAGAATAGCTCCAGGTGGAGGCCCTGCAAATTACCTAACTACACAAACTAACTATACAATTTCAACTTCTCTCCCAAGAAACATCAAGCATAGAGACATAGAGACAGTGATGTTCTGTGAGACTGCCCCATTGCCAGACAGGGGGTAAGCACTGGAAGAAAATGCCCCATTTAGAGAGTGTTTGTATTTCAAATGAGGCTGTTTGTGTCTTTGGAGTTGTCATTATACTACGCTGGTGTAATTATGCTCGGCATTAAGGGCTCAGTCAAGCAGAGCACCACAACACATCATGCAATGTTTCTTCATCAGCAGTTACATGCTTTTAGAAGTTGTCATGGTTACGTATCTCATCCTCAAAGGTTGTGTGGTCCCTGTGGGGTTAGATGGAACAGTCCTCTTGTCTGCTTATTTGTGATGATGAAGATACAGTTTCATGCATTATTCAAATGAAGTAATTAAACTGTCTTTATATAACTCCCCAACACTGATGTTATAAAGACGAAAGAGGTTTTGACTGCATGTATCCAGAAAAAAAAACGAAATATATAAAATAAAAAAGTCATTTAAGCTGTGAAGCAATCCATGACCTCTACTGTTTGAGCCGTCGCAGTGAAAGGGCCCTTGAAATTGAGATAAGATTAAGTCAGTACGTTTCTTTTTTTATATCTGGATTATAAATCATTGTTATGTGAGCTAAATGAACCCAGGATGAACTGAATGTTGAGTGATAGGTCCACCCGCCCGCCTGCCGTAAAGGCTGTTGATTTTTTTGCCTCTCTCATTGTCTCGCCAACACCGCTGTGTTTATATTCTTCCCTAGCGGGTAACTGAGATGTCAGAGGCAGTTGCCTCTAAATATGCAATATGCAGCAATAACAGTTTATTGGTCGAGCACGGGCCGAGTTCTTAAGTGCTTGAGTTATGGCCCGCTAAGCCTTCTCCATACTCTCATCTATATGCAAAAGGTCTCTTTCCACCTTGCTTAGTATGCAGGCTTGGCGTTTCTCAAACCCCCATAATAGTTACCTAATATGTGATAAAACAAATTGTAATTGTATTTTTTTTTTGTTAAGCAACATCAATTTGCGGAAGTACACAAAAAACTCTTGGAGAGCACAGGGCTTTGCTCGAAATGGGCTTCCTTTTCTTGCTTCGGGACTACTTACTGGATAATTGAATTAGATCAGAAGCTTCCTGCCATGAATATTCACAAATGGGAGTAAATCTCATAAATCCATTCACTGGTGTCGAAAGTTGAACAAAGAGAGGGCGAAACAAGGGGTTTTGTCACTCCTGTTTCACCTGTGCATTTTCATTTGTCTTTGACTCAAGCTTCATGGGGAAACAGATCGATGCAAACATCTGATGAAAAGAAGACGTGGGTCATTGCTAAGGCCAGATGAGCCGCAGCGAAAAAATTGCTTAAAGCCGGGTTTATTGGATGGAATCTCATTGACCCGTCGTTTCAGCATTTCGAGAAAATAACCTCCTTTCTCATGGTGAGAGAGCGGTCCAGATGCTTGGTTGACGCCTGGGTGTATATTTATTGGCCAGTATCGATTGGAGTGAATAAATATTGCATACGGTAAAAGCAGAGGGCACATCAGTCTTTCTCTGACGAGGGGGTGAGGGAGGAGAAAGAGACCGCTGGAGTGGGCGCATGACCGGGGCCCATCGCTCAGCGCGTCCCCTCGCTGCTGTCACATCACACCGTGGCTGTGGGGGGAGGGTAGAGAGTGAAGAAAGTGGAAGGGGAGAGAGAGAGAGAGAGAGAGAGAGAGAGAGAGAGAGAGAGAGAGGGGAGGTAAGGGAGGTTACTGGGAGGTAAGAATGGCTGTGGAGTAAACAAATAGACATGGAAAATTATATGAGAGCTGCTCTTTTCCTGCCCCCTGTGAGACAGACAGACAGACGGACGGAGGGAGGGGGGTGGGTGTTATGAAAAGGAAGAGAGAGGAAGTAGTCAGTAGGAGAAATAAAAGTAAATGGAACAAGGTGAGAAGGAGAAAGAGTGGAGAAATGGGTAAAAAATATGTGTAAAAAGGGAGAGAGGTGGTAAAATGCCATGGAGGAGTGGTGCAGAGTGTAGAAGAGGGAGAAGGCCACAGAGAGAGAGAGAGAGAGGGAGAGAGAGAGAGAGAGAGAGAGAGAGAGAGAGAGTAGCAGGCACCAGGCTGCTGTGATCTGAGATGAATATGTCTGGTCTGTCCAGATGGGTGTCTGCAGCGGGGCCTGTGCAGCCCTGCAGAAAGTAATCACATCTAATGTAGGCTATGGCTGCATCCAGGGGGAAGGCTCTGCTATTAACATTTCAGCTGCAAGGCTGGGTAGCGCTCTCGCCTCTGCTCCTGCTCCATTCCCTGAGCCCGACGTGACTTCACTGTAGAACAAGCCGCTGGGGTGGGATAGTGGCCTTAAACCACACTCACTAATGCCGTCATTTGCACCTTGTTTATTTTGAACATTTTTATTCAAACACCCCCATGTTCCTCAAAGCGCTGGCATTTTGCAGTATAGGATGATGTTATACAGTATAGGTGGCTTTTCTAATGCAAGTCATCCATCTTAATTAGAATGTTATTTTCTAAAGCTATTGTGGGTTTACATTAATTAAAACACAAGGGTGTTTGTGATTCTTGAAAAAAAACTGTTTGTGAGTCATGAGTAATGGTTTCTAAAATTCTCTGTCCTGGGGTTGCCAGTGCTCAGTGGCTCAGTTGGCTAAGAAACCGTAGCATAAAATCTGAGGCCCCGGGTTCAAGTCCAGCCAGAGGTCATCTCCCAATCCTACCACATCTTTCTCTACTACTAATTTCCTGTCAATTTGTCCCACAGTCCTATCTCATTAAAGGCAGCCTCCACCCCCCCCCCCCAAAAAACAAAAAAAAAAAAAACTTATAAAAATTGTAAAAATAAAAATTATGATATTAGTATAAAAGTAAATATATATATTTTTTTGATGTTGTTAAGGCGCAGCTTCAGGCAGTACTGATCTGCTGCCCGCCCCCAGTGCGTCGACCAATTGGACGGCCTCCCTCCTGACAGACAGTGGCCGCGACAGTGACCTCATCTTCCGCTTCGACGGGCGGCAGGCGGCCAATGTGCCAGACCGAGTGGTGCCCAACAACCTGACGGATCAGTTTACCATTGCCACATGGATGAAGCACGGGCCCAGCCCTGGCCTACGCGCAGAGAAGGAGACGCTGCTCTGCAACTCAGACAAGACCGGTAAGGACAGAGGCTAGAGAGTGGGTGTCAGTATGTGTGTGTGTAAGTGTGTGTGCATGTCTCTGTGTGAATATGTGGGGGTGCCTACACATGTGTTTGTGCCCGTGTGTCAGTGTATGTGTGTGTTTGCGTTTGGAGGGAGGTCGAGGGGTGATTGTTTAATTTCATTCTCATACTGCCCCCATTCTTGTCATTTGCAGTAGTAGCTTTTCCTAGGTTTTTTTTTTTTTAAAGCAACTCTGATGCATAGCCTGACATACTAAAACCCATCATGGAGTTCTACTTTCGAAACCTTGCACACGTTAGGTCATTTTATAGAGAGAAAAAAATCACTTTGATTGCGCAAAACCAACCCCTGAATAAAATAAAACCTACATACACCATCATTTGTAAAATCAGCCCGCAGAAAAGTATAGTTATCTCGGCCAATGACATTTACATTTACATTTACATTTATGCATTTAGCAGATGCTTTTATCCAAAGCGACTTACAAAACGAGGATAACAATCAAGCTACATAGCAGAAACCTTAAGGAGCATAGTGCTAGGGGATAGTGCTTGAGAGGCGAGGCCATGAACAGATTGCATACATTTCCTATTGTCCATTACTGAGGGGGCTGAGAGGCTCCCCCACGGGCGGCTAATCAAATTGCCTGCAGGGTGGAGGGGGAAAGGCAGGCTGGTGCCGCCGGCTCTGCTTCCTCCGCTTCCAGCTGGGTGTGAGTGTGTGGCGGTGAGGGGGCTGGGCTGATTGGCGCCGGGCCCCTGTGGTTCTTGGCCGTGGCCTCAAAAGGGCCTTTGTGGGGGCTTGGGGGTTGGACGTGGGGTTGGATGGGCACCATGTCAGGCTGGCGAGGGTTCGGGGAAGGCAGGCCGTGCTCGGGTGGCTACCGCTGGTGCTGATGCTGCCGAGAGCATCGATTGGTGCCATCATGCTGAGCAAGGGAGAGAGTTAATCAATTTATACAATGAAGAAGATGGGGGGGGGGGGGGGGGGGAGGGTCTGTGTGTGTGTGTGTGTTTGTGTGTGTGTGAGGGGGGGGTGTGCCACTGTGTGCGTGTGTAAAAAGGAGTGACATGAACAGACTTCAGCTGAGATGTGTTTGGTCCTGACCAGTCAGGGGGAGAGAGTTTATCGCTCTCTCTCTCTCTCTCTCTCTCTCACACACACACACACACACACACACACACAGGAGCCCCAGCATAAAAAAGTGCATGTTCTTGTGGCTACTGTTTGCATACTCAACAGAAATATGCACATGTACACACACCTACACACCTACACACACACACACACACACACACACACACACACTACACACAATTCACTCAGTCAGCCCTGGTCTTTGTAAATGCATTCACGTTGCATGGCCTTTGATCAATCAGTCTCCACACTGCTCTGTCTCTCTCTTGCGGTTCAGCCGCTCCGGCTCAGAGACTCCGAGAGGCAATGTGTTGGGGATCAGGAAACGGAGGAGATGCCCTGACTTGGCCGAGAATCCACATTTAATTCAAAGTGGCAGACGTCAATACCACTCAGCTAAGGTGTGGCCGCTAACAAACCCAACAGCCCATAATGACAGCGCTGATGCCGCCATGCCACATGGCTTTATCCCCCCTCCGCACCCCCTCGCATGAAAGCTTTACACATGTTGTTGATTTATTGTGTGCGCCTTTGCAGATTGCAGATGCTGGCCCGTTTGATTGTCGGCGTGGGCTTTTAATGGCTTCTAGAGATGCTCCCTGATGTAATGACGCTTGATTTGTGAATTGTTCAGTCACTGCCAGATTTCCGCTCCAACATGAAGGATTGTGTGTGTGTGTGTGTGTGGAGTTGGGGGGGAGGGTGTAAGCGTGTCACCTTGAGGATATCCAGAACCCGTGCCGTGTTATTTG
This sequence comes from Limnothrissa miodon, assembly GCA_017657215.1. Taxonomy (NCBI): domain Eukaryota; kingdom Metazoa; phylum Chordata; class Actinopteri; order Clupeiformes; family Clupeidae; genus Limnothrissa; species Limnothrissa miodon. The sequence continues at coordinate 79,424 of JAGFZM010002338.1, forward strand.
TGCATCAGAAAAATGGGAGATGGAGGCGCCTGGCAGATGTTGGTGCACCGTTAGCTGGTCCTGATCAGCTTTGTCTGTCATTGTTATGACTGCTGGAGAATAACAACTTGCCCGTGCCACTGCCAACATTGTCTACTGGAGGTGCTAATGAATCCTTCAGTTTGCTGTTTGTTGTCATCTGGTATTTTCTCAGAAGTCCTCACCACCTCGTTGGGAAAATGCTACCAGTTATTTACAAAGAAGAATCCCATTTGGAATAGGCCTGTTAAAAACCTCAGATCTGTCCTTATCTGTCCTAATTAAAAACAATAAAGACCATGTAAGTCCCAGTACATAATACACAATAGTCTTGTTTACATGCACAGGGTGGGACTGGGTATGCTACCGAAGGCACATTTCAAATCTGCCTGAGCTGAGGAAAGGGGGAAGGGGGGTGAAATTGTTGTCGTTTACTCTGCAAAGACATTGTGACATCTGGGTTTACTCTTTTGTTTGATTTATGACTGGGCCAACTGTGTTTGATGTGAGATTTATGTGTCAGGCCATTGTTTCATTTCCAGTTCTGTTGACAGGTTATTTGCTAGCGATAAGTTACTCATTGCTAAGGTCTTTTTCAATTTGTTTGTTACTCATTGCTAATGTCTTTTGCCATTTTTCTGTGTGTGTTTGTGTGTGTTTCTGGATCTGTTTTGATGCCCTGACATTCTCTCTCACGTTGCCTTTGCCATTCTTTTTGCGTGTGTGTGTGTGTGTTTGTGTGTGGGCGTGTGTGTGTTTCACAGAGATGAATCGGCACCACTACTCTCTGTATGTGCACAACTGCCGTCTGGTCTTCCTGCTGCGGAGGGACTTCACCCAAGTAGACACCTTCAGACCTGCTGAGTTCCACTGGAAGCTGGAGCAGGTAAGAAACACACACACACACAAACACACACACACACACAAACACAGGTAGACACCTTTAGACCTATTGAGTTCCAGTGGAAGCCGGAGCAGGTAAGAAAAAGATCTCTCTCTCCTTCTCTCTCTCCTTCTCTCTCTCTCTCTCTCTCTCTCGCTGTCTCTCTCTCACACGCACACACACGCACACACACACACACAAACACGCACACATATCAACTAAGTTTCTGACAAAGATCTCACATGCACATAGATGCATTCATAACATAAACACAAACATGCATGCAAACACATACAGTACATACCTTCACTGTCATGCACAAACACAAACCCCTACAGTCTCCTACTGGATAACAAAGATAAACACAAGAAACCAATATTGAGATGTAAGAGGACAAGGAAATGGTGAATGGATTCTCTCTCTCTCTCTCTCTCTCTCTCTCTCTCCAGCTTTGTCTCTGTCACACAAACAAACAAACAAACAAACAAACACACACACACACACACACTTGGACCTTACACACATGCTAACCTTCATGTGAAAACTGTTTGCCTACATGACAGTATTATTGCTGTTTGGTCATTGTCCCAACCATGCATATCTGCATATCTGTCTACATATACTCATACAGTCCCACTGTATATACAGTCAATGGTTCGAACGGCATTGCAGATTTACACTGACATTCGAACACAAGTCAGTCGAGCCCCGCAGGCACACTCTTGATGGGATCATCAGGGGCACTAAATCTGCTTATGTAGGTGATTCAAGCACGCAGTGTTTGACCTCTAATTAATTCTTGGTGTAATTGTGTTGAGAGGTCCTCGCACAGGTATCAGATTAAAAATAACAGTGCAGCAGTAACTTACAATAGTGGCTCCCAGACCAAAATAATCCTATTAGTGCAATAGAAAACCTGCTCCGTTGCTAAGCGATGCCAGGCGCTGTGCAGGAATGTCAAACCTAACAAAGATGTCTACTCGTTCAGATTGTTTGAATGATGACTTGTTTGTGGGAGCCATTCAACTGAAATAGATGAGGACCATGTTTTTAGGTTGAGATAGATAGATAGACAGACAGACAGACAGACAGACAGACAGATAGATAGATAGATGGATGGATGGATGGATGAATGTATGATAGTGAGATAACTTACTGTTCCTCAAATTTCTCAGTGGAATGGGTGCAGAAACAAAGCTTTTTTGTAACTGTGTTGTAAACACACTTTACTAAACTTGCTTTGCTAAAGCTTTAATATAATACAACCTTTGCTGCTTACTATGTCAGTAGATGTCTAACTATCTTAAACATGTCTTAACAACATGGCCCTCTGGGATGAGTGTGGGGCTGTGTAGCGATGGTATATTTTATGAGTGCAGTCCCATGGATGTTTTTGCATCTGCATTTGTTGTGACTCCTCCTTAGTTCTCCCCTGAGGCAGTCGGGCGAATAATCAAGAGATCCCGGTGCCGGCGCCGCAACTGGCAGCGACATCTCACACAGGCGCTTAGAGAACCTTAGAGAGCCTGGTGTTTACAGCTGACAGGCTGTTTATTTGGACCGAGCAATTCATTTGCCTTTAGTGAGTTTTGTCTCTAGGAAAACTGAGAGTATTCTTTGAGCCATGCATGGGAATTAAAGTTTTACGTGATAACAGCCAGGACCTCTCTCTCTCTCTCTCTCTCTCTCTCTCTCTCTCTCTCTCTCTTCCCCCCCTCTCTTTCGCCTTCCTCCACTCCCTGTCTGTCTGGCTTTCTGTCTGTGGCGCCCTGCTGACTAAGAGAGAGTCGATGGCACCGACAATCAGCTGGGAGGACTCTCCACTGTAGTGACCTCTTACTGTGATGATAGTGTTTCTTCAAACCTTCACTTATAGCTCAGTTCTTAGACTCAAGAGTAAACATAGAGCACACACACACACACACACACACACACACACACACACACACATCCACACGCATACAAAGCTGTCAAGAGATAATAAACACACACCTACACTTATATCTCTCTTCTTAGAATCAGAGTAAACATACAGCACACGCGCACACACACACAGACAAAGCTTTGCCAGAGATAATAAAGACACACACACACAACCAACCAATATTGAGATTTTGCACATATTGTCCATACGTTCAGAAATAGATTTTCACCTACAGATGCAACATGGAAACACACAACTCCCATCTTGTGTGTCCTACTTTTTATGGTGAATGAATTCTACAATATTCATACTCAACACACCATACACACGTGTGCACGCGCGCACACACACACACACACACACACACACACGTGCGCACACACATACACACACACACACACACACACACAGATTCCCAAAGATGGATTTTTGTGCTGTCGGCTGGAGCTGATAAAACAGCCCAGTTGGATAGTCCTGCTGAATAGGTTCTTATCAGCACCGGAGAAAAGGCGAGAATTCACCAGCAAGGCCTAGCACAAAATATAACCATTGATTAATCCCATTCTGTTTAAGGCACTAGGCATAAAGGAAAAACAAAAAGAATTTCTCCCTCTCTCTCTCTCTCTCTCTCTCTCTCTCTCTCTCTTTCAAATTCAAAGGGTGCTTTATTGGCATGACTGTTTGATACAGTGTTGGCAAAGCAGTGACACAAACAAGAAAAATATTCTCTCTCTCTCTCTCTCTCTCTCTCTCTCTCTCTCTCTCTCTTCCTTTCTCTACTTATTACTCTTTCTTCCTTCTCTCTTCTCTCTCTTTCCTGTTTCCCTGCTAGGTCACCACATCTGAACACTGTACAAATCGATATCTTTAATCCATTATGCAGAGCACTTATCTGCTCAAATGGCCAAATTACCAGTGAGCTCCATTCAGGCCAATGCAGCTCCACAGCTGGGGAAACCTTGTCCTGGCCACCCGTGCAGAAAGGTAACATTTAGGGGGTTGTAAAATGGACTGATTGCCCGCCGCAGGTTGGGTTTCTTTGCTCTTAGTGCATGCGGGGATGCAGTGTCTATGGAGAGGCTGTACTACGGCTGATTAAAGAAAAGTCAGAGCAGTTGATATAACAATCTATGTTGTGTGTGCGTGTGTTTGTGAAGATTTGACATTATTAACTTTTTATCTGCTGTCTTTGACTGTGTATATCATAGTATTTCCACAAGCATATGCGTGTTTGCTGTATGCGTGTGTGTTTGTGAAGATTTGACAGTATTAACTTTTGATCTGCTGTCTTTGACTGTGTATATCATAGTATTTCCACAAGCATATGTGTGTTTGCTGTATGCGTGTGTGTTTGTGAAGATTTGACAGTATTAACTTTTTATCTGCTGTCTTTGTGTATATCATAGTATTTCCACAAGCATATGTGTGTTTGCTGTATGCGTGTGTGTTTGTGAAGATTTGACAGTATTAACTTTTGATCTGCTGTCTTTGACTGTGTATGTCATAGTATTTCCACAAGCATATGTGTGTTTTGCTGTATGTGTGTGTGCTTGTGTGTGCATGCGTGTGTGTTTGTGAAGATCTGGCAGTGCTGTTTTTAACAGCTGTCCTTGATTGTGTATATCACAGTATTTCCACAAGCATATTTGTGTTTTGCTGTGTGTGTGTGTGTGTGTGTGTGTGTGTGTATGTGTGTGTGTGTGTGTGTGTGTGTGTATGTGTGTGTGTGTGCCTGCATGGATTCATTCACAGAATAATATGCACACATATTTATAGTTGCTATATAGTTTGGGTCAGAGCAGGTTTAGAGTTGTGGTTGTTTTAGCAATGTTTATTTTTTTCTTTGAAATTAGCAGTTACCAACAAATCTAGCAAGATTTTAGCAGAACATTTTCATACAGAAGTCTTTGTTGGCAAGGAGATACGGTGGGGAAAACATGTTTAGCCTCCATCTGCGTGCACTTGGTTGTGTGAATGATCACATCTGACCACACATCTGATCTGCTAGATTTCTGTAAATGCTAGATTTCTTCAAATAGCTAAGGCACCATAATGGCAAATAACCTACTGTTGAGGGAGTTTGTCCACCTCTGTAGAACAACGCATGAAACAGATTAAGCCTATCAGAACACACATCACCAACCAGGTAATGGGCTCACTCACTATGGTACACAAGCTCAACACTCCGACCTTTAGACAAATACAACCAGTGCTGATCAGCACAGGCAGCCAACTAGGTAATGGGCTCACTTGCTAAAGTACATAAGCTCCAGCATGCATCTGTTGCATCTGTAGACCAGTAAAGAACCAGCAATAGTGAGGAACAGGAGAAACCTGCCTCGGCACAAAACAACAAGCTATCTTTTATCTATTCCACTGTCGACATCAAGCTAACATGGAACATCTTAAGGAAAAGTATGTCTATTTTATTTATTTCATTTTTTGTACTTTCAAGTCATTGTTTTTCTTTGTGCTGCTTGTTTTTTGTCCTGTTTTTTTTGTTTACTTTTTATATCTTGATGGCAGGATGCTGCACATTTCTCTCCTCCTTTTTTTTTATCTCTTTTCCTTTCTTTTTCTGTCTGTGTATTTATGTATTTTTACCTGGCATGGTACACAGACGCGTGGGCAGAGATGTGTTGAGCGGCAGAGGCAGTTTTGCATGGGCCCTGTGTGCTGGGGCGGTAGTAGGCAGCAACGTTTGTTTCTCGCGCCTCCTCTTTGTACTTCCTGCCTCCATTCAGAGAGACTAAACAGCATGGCGCCCGCTTGATCTCAGCACATTCGGCTAGCACTGACTGCATCGCACAGCATACCTGCTTGTGTGTGTGAGAGAGAGAGACGGTGTGTGCGTGTGTGTGTGTTTGTATGTGTGTGTATGAGGGACAGAGAGACGGTGTGTGTGTGTGTGTGTGAGACGGTGTGTGTGTGTATCTGTGAACAATAGAGAAGTACAGATACAAAGAGAGAGTGATATTGTGGAGGCTCAGGATAAAAAGCTGATAGAGACTGAACGGACCAAAATGAAGTAGATAAAAAGGCAGCCATGTAGAGAGAATGTAACAAAAAGAAAGATAGAGAGAAAGAGAGAGAGAAAGAGAAAGAGAGAGAAAGACAAATGCAGCACTAAAGAAAGAGGAAAAAAAAAGGAAAAGTGAGAGAGAGAGAGATAAAGAGAGAGATAAAGATTTATTGGGCATTTCTGCCGAGTGCTGTTTGGTGGTTGGGAGTTTCACAGGCAGTGATTGATGGCAGGCCCAGAGATTAGAGGGAGTGTGCTTTAACTCGTTCATTTATGACTCATTAATGCCAAGGCGGAGACGGAGGGAAATTGCAGCACAGTGGAGCATGGCCATTTTAAAGCAATCCATTACATAGCATTGGTCCTCAGTTAAGAATGGAGCGCACTAGTTCATCAGATGAGTGGCCACAAGCACTGACCTGGACATGTAAAACATCGCCAGTGCATGTCTTTCGGTCGGTCAGTCACACACACACGCACACACACACACACCAGATACACACACACACACACACACAAACACACATAGGCACACACACATACACACACAGGCACACACAAACACACACACACACACAAACACACACACACACATCTCCCCTAGTGACAGTCTCAAATCACCACGGCTGTCACTCTAATCTCCAGGTGCTGGAGGATGAATGAAGGGGTAGTGGGGGAGTAGTGAGGGGGGGGTTGGGGAGGAGGGGGTCAGGGGGACTTTGATTGGCGTCCGCCCCGGCGGCCGTGCGCTGCTTCGGGGGAGCCCCCTCACCGCTGGTCAGAAAATGTCTGACATTGATTGGTTCAAATGCCTTTGTTTTGATATCACACCAGCTTGAGGTGTGTATGTGTGCACACACACGTGCGTGCGTGTGTGTGTGTGTGTGTGTGTGTGTGTGCGTGTGTGTGTGGAGGGGTTCAGGTCCCCCACCCCAATCCCACACCACGCCACCCCACCCCTCTTTCCCCTGGCCCATCAACACTCTGAAAGGACACTCAATGGCTTCCGCTGCAACTCCATTTAGCCCTATTGATTTTGCAATCTTCCCCACTACTGCCTCTTTCTTCCTCGGAGGCGGAGGAGAGGAGAAAGATGGAGGGAGAGGAAGAGGTATGGGGAGGGTGGGCGGAGAAAAGATGGAAGGAGAGAAAGGGAGAGAGGGAGATAGAATGTGGGATTGAGAGAGAGAGAGAGAGAGAGAGGAGAGAGAGAGAGAGAGATGGAATGAAAGGGAATTGTGGTGTGTCTCTGCATCGATACGTCTTAACAGATCGAGGGGACGCTCTCACTATTCCAGCCCTGTTAATGGACTTAACGATGGATCACTCCCATCTAAGTGACTATTATTCAATTCACACCCGCTAAACAGAAAAGCTCACACACTCACACACACACAAACAATTACAGAATACCTCACACATACACATCCTGGTACAACAGTCTCACATACAAGTGTATAGACAGAAATACACACTCTCTTACACTCACTCTCTCTCTTACTCACACACACACACACACAGTCCCCAGGCCTGTCTTCCTCAGGCCCAGTCCCTGAGGTCACTTCCTGCAGCAGATCCTCCCTGGCCCCTGGGGGAATGGCAGCCATTGATCTAACCACCAGGCAAATGAGGCATCATGCATGCCCAGTGTGCGTGCTTCTCGTGGGAAGAAAATCCATCCTGGACGAGGCGCACGATGATGACTCATTAATCACAGCATGCTTTGACAAATGCTACGGGGGAATCAATAGCCAAAGATTTGTCTGCATTGATGCTGCTGCTTATTGATTTGTTTTTTTTATACTTTCATACACTCTTCTTTTGTATATCTTGCTCTCTCTCTCCCTTCCCCTCTCTCTCTCTCTCTCTCTCTCTCTCTCTCTCTCTCTCTCTCCTTATCATCTCACTCTCTTTTGCTTTCTCAATTGCTTTTGCCAGGATGAGAGTTGCCACTCTCCACATGACCCAAAACAAACAAACAAACATACACTTCCTTGCACAAACAAATACACACCAACACACACACACACACACATATATAGACTTCCTCATCTTCAAGGGCAAAGAAGAGCACACATACAAACACACACACACACACACACACACACACACACACACACACTCACACTCACACACACACACAGAAACTCTAGGGCTTGGGTCACAACAGGTCAGCCAATCACATTCTCCGAGTGACGCGGTTGCCGTTCCTACACCATTTATCACCATATTGTTCTCGACTATCGACCCACATTGCTGCGAGAAAATTACAGCCCAGCCAGCCAACCCCAAAGGCAGGCAGGAGGTAGCACTGAATGCTTATCCCTTTTAAATGCTACCCAGAGACAAGGAGAGGCAAGCAAGTACTGTGTGTGTGTGTGTGTGTGTGTGTGTGTGTGTGTGTGACCCCCTCCCAGAGGATGTTTTGCTTTGGATTAGATTGGATTTCGGTAAGTGGCTGCTCGTCGAGGAGGTCTAATGATGGCAGACTTAAAATGAGCTCATCCACTGTCTGCTGGGAGAGGAGAGGAAGAGCAGAGATGACAACAGCTGCTCCATACAGTGCCGCAGAATGTGCTAGAAACACTGAGCGAAAATCAGCATCATGGATTGCACTCAACGATCAAAAAGCATTGTTAATGTCACAGGATGTTGTGCATCCGTGCAGGCTTTTAATGGAGGACCTTCCACACAAAGGCACACACAGACAAACACACACACACACACACATACACACACACACACACACACACACACACATTCCCACCTCCCTGAAGCATTTGCCCATTTTGCCATTTTGAATTTCCCACGGGCACCCATCTAATAATTAGATATTTCACCCCACTTAGAATTTTCAAACTAAACACATCTTCTACTCAAAGTCTGGTCAATGGGAAATCATTATCTGCTTGTGTAAACCCTCTCCAAAAACCATTTTGTACTTGCGCAAACTCATAAAGTTTAGACTGCCTTAGCAATGTTTCCCGGCATTTACCGGTTGAGAACTCAGCCTACTGTAGGTTTGAAAGGCCTGGCACAGATCTGGGACCAGCAATGACTGGAAGGCATGACTTAATGACTGCAAATAGGCTGGTAAATCTCTTCCCTCTTTTAATGAAACAACAACAGCCTGTATCTGTTTGTTTGGCAAACACAAACAAGCCGGTGAAAAATGTGCCCTCCAAACCTCCGTCGGTCTCATTTTGTGCGTAAACATTATAGAGGGATGCTCGCTCCGCCCCGGCTTGCTCGACGTCTATAAATAGCGCACATTATAATGCGCATGGTTCCTGTCGTCGACAGCACTATCATTTTTCCTCAAGGGAGATGGAGACTGACGATCCCTCTGACGCCTCTTTTCTTTGCACTTTACTTTGTACAACAATGGACATTCCTTCACTGGTCCGAGTTCTCTACGATTCTAAAACATCTTCCATCTCACTGAGCATAGCCTTTCTCTTTTACTGTAAAAAAAGGGGAATGAGAGAAGAAGAGAGAGGGAGAGGAATGACAGGCAGAGAGAGAGAGAGAGAGAGAGAGAGAGAGAAAAGAATTAGAGCATTTTGAGCTGCTGTCTTTCCTCAGGGGACTCCTGGGTATCCCACCCCTCAACCCCCCTCACCCCCCCACTGCCGTGTGTCTTGGCAGGCCGCAATCAAGGCATCGTTTGCGGCTGAACCTAAAGGCTGCTTTAGCACTGTGAAATAATCATGAGTTTTGAATTATTCATCTCTATGGCTTTACTTGCACATTAGCAGAGGAAAGTCAACTCCGCCGGCAGAAACGTCCGCGCCCGCCATGATCCTGTGTTGGGGACACACACACACACACACACACACACACACACACATGCGCAAATATGCACATTCACACACGCACACACACTTTAACATACACACATGCGCATACACACACACACAAACACACACACACACGCACACACAGATACATGCACATGCACACGCACACACACACACACACACACACACGCACACACACACACACACACAGACAGACATGCGCAGAGACACACACACATTGAAATACACACGTGCATACACATACACACTACAGCCAGAAGAAAAAACTAACAAACATATGAGAGATGTGGTTTAAAGTGGTTTAAATTCTACATCCAGAAGAAAAACAAATTCTGTTGTATAGCTCAGTGGATAACATACCGAACAAGAATGCTGTTACTCCCAAACAAATTCTTGTGAGCGGCTGGCCTTAGTGTCATGTGCCGTCTCTGCTTGTCTTTTCTGCACCATAGGGTGCCCTTGCTGGTGCATTCCAGGCCGCAAGCCTCACCCATAGGGCCTTGTAGGTTGCCCATCAAGCTGCCAAGTCACCAGAGCTTGTCGCTGCGCTCGCTGCATCACGACAGAGATCAAACAAGAGCGTTGGAGTAGTGGTAGAAAGAGTTGGTGGGAGGAACAGCAGGGAAAGAAGAGGGGGTGGGGGTGGGGGGGTGAAAATGAGAGCATGTTTAATGTGTTTATATCCATGTAAGTACATTGCATCATCCCATTTCGTTTTTGTATGTGTGTGTGTGCGTGCATGTGTGTGTGCATGTGTGTGTGCGTGTGTTTTTCTCCCAGAGCACTTTCCAGAGGCGAGATGATTGCTTTCCCATCATCAGCCGCCCGTGGAATGTGCCTAGGCGTCAACTCCATCTGCATGTGTATCCAATGCCTCCACCATCAGCGTCTGTATTGCAGCAGCACTCTTCTCTCCTCTGCTGTGTTGGTGGAGATGAGGCGCTCTCGTACCCCGTGGCACTGATTTCCAAATCTACCCTGTCCCATTGCCCTCCAATGGCAACGGAATTGCATCAATAATGCAGCCTCACCGAGGAAGGGCCATGCTGCAGGGTGGAGAGCTTTATACTTACATATTTGTGTGTGTGTATGTGTGTGTGTATGAATGCATTGAGATGAGGGCTGAGTGCATCTGCATGAAAAAGAAATAGAATGAACTCAAAGAATGCATACATTATATTTCCCTTTTTTCTCTCTCGCTCTCCCTCCCGATATGTGTGTTTGAGAGCGCGAGAAAGAGATTGAGCATTTTTTTTTGTGTGTTTGTGTGTGTGTGCAGTAGTGTGTTACAGTGAATGCAACCTTGCTTTTGAATGTATGACACTGTTGTATGCACATGTATGTGTGCACATGTTTGGAGAAGTGTGCACATGTTTGGAGAAGAGTGTGTGTGTGTGTGAGTGTGTGTGTGTGTGTGTATGTGCCTGCGTGCTTGTGTCTGTGCATTTGTGTATGCACGTGTGTGTGTGTGTGTGTGTGTGTGTGTGTGTGTGTGTGTGTGTTTGAGTTATGCGTCCAGTACATATGATTGACACTTTCTGAACCCTCCTATCTCCAATCCCAAGGGAGAGGACTCTGATGAACAGTGCTCAGATCACTCACCTGTGTCACCTGTCCAATCTGTCTCTCCTATCTCTCCCGTCTCACCTGTGTCACCTATCTCTGGAATATGCATGGAAGCTTGTCTCCTGCCTGGTGTCTCTATGGGTAAATTGTAAATGCACAAGTGTGTGTGTGTGTGTGTGTGTGCTTGTGTGTGTGTGTATGCGTGTGTGTGTGCGTGTTTGTATGTGCAAGCGTGTGTGTGTGTGTGTGTGTGTGTGTGTGTGTGTGTGTGTGTGATGGACAGCTGTTGGCCTTGGTCTTCACTTCCACCCCCACCTCATCCTGGGAGAAAAGCACTCTTACAACTCTGCCCATCTGTGATTTGCTCTTCTCCTGTCTCTTCTCCTTGTCTATCTCTCTCTCTTCTTCTTCTTTTTCTTCTTCTCTCTCTCCTCCTCTCTCTCTGTAATGCCTCTAACATGCTTTCAATTATAGACCTCTGCTCTGCTATTTGTTTTTTTGTCCTCTTGTCTTCTCCTTCCTCTCTCTACTCACTCCTAAACAGCAGCAACACCCGAGCACAGCTCACAGCAGAGAGACAGAGAGAGACGGAGAGAGAGAGAGGGAGAGAGAGAGAGAGGGAGATAGAGAGAGAGAGAGGGAGAGAGAGAGAGAGAGAGGGAGAGAGAGAGAGAGGGAGAGAGAGAGAGAGAGAGAAAGAGAG
>JAGFZM010002338.1:91460-96460 GCA_017657215.1 Limnothrissa miodon
GAGAGAGAGAGAGAGAGAGAGAAAGAGAGAGGGAGTGAGAGAGAGAGAGGGAGAGACAGAGAGAGAGAGGGAGAGACAGAGAGAGACAGGGAGAGAGAGAGAGAGGGAGAGAGAGAGAGAAAGAGAGAGGGAGTGAGTGAGAGGCATCTCTGTGTGTGTGTGTGTGTGTGTGAGTGGGTGTGTGAGGGAGGGTATAAAATGCTCTCAGGGAGGGAGAGGCTGAAAGAGACTGAGAGAGAAAGAGAGAGAGAGAGAGATGTCTCTGTGTTTGTGTGTGAGTGGGTTTGAGAGAGTGTGTGTGTGTGTGTGTGTATGCGTGTGTGTGTGTGTGTGTATGTTTGTGTGTGTGTGTGTGTGTGTGTGTGTGTGTGTGTGTGTATGTCTGAGTGTGTGCGTGTCTGGGTCTGTGAGGGAGGGAGATGCTGATTGACAGCACCCTTTAAGTGCATGTGGAGCACTCAGCCCTTGTGGGCCCTTTTGAAGGGAAAGAAGCCACAGATAGTAATCATCTCATCTTGATAATAAATAGCAACTCTGAGAGCACTGACTCCACATTGGCCTTCTCCCTTTCCAGTCTGATTTAACACTAATTATTACACAGCTCTACAGAATGCCTCACGATATTTCATTGCTATTAAACATTCAGAGGTAACTAATTTTCGTAAAATGACTGCTGCAAAAAGTATAATGACCACTGTCAATGTTTTTGCTTTTTTTCCCCCTGATTTACATCATCATGTCATTCCACGAGAGTAGAAATCATTCACTTATCCCAGTAGAACTCTGCTGAGAGTGATAGATCAGCTGCCGTCTAAGGAATGTTTTAAGTATTTATTTATCAACAGTAGCAAGGAAATGTAGCAGGAAACGGGGTCATTTTCTCTTGTCATTTTGTCCAGCAGCCATATAACAAACAGGATAATAATTCCAGAATGAGACAAGACCCCTCTGCTACTGGTTGGGGTCCTGTTTTATCCTGTCAGCAATAATTTTCTCTTAATGACAAGGGGACATGTATTATGCCTGACAGACAGACCTGATTCAGTACTTTACTGACTGACTGATTACCTGATTGATATATGGCTCGTCTTAAGAGTTGCTGACTGATTAGGCAATTGATTAATGTCTTGTCCTAACAGCACCTGAGTAGTTGATTGATTAATGACTTGTCTAACAGGCGTCAAATAAGAAGGATTTGACATTTTTGTGTTTTTCTTGCTTTGGATACTGCACTTTAGTGTTCACCAAATGTTCTTGCACGTGTAAACACTTTCAGTATCTCAGTTCTTGAGCAATGCTATAACATAGCTCTACCTAATGCTATTGCCTCATTCAAATTTCCAATTGCAGAGAAAGACTCAACAGCCAACATGAGATGAATTGCTGATATCATCACAAAAAAAAAAAAATACTATTGAGTGGACTTTGAGAACAGCACAATAAAAGTTTATTATTATAATTAGTAACTGAATACTAGTATTATTTCCCATGGAAATAATAGGACCAGGATATTAAAAATAATGAAGAGCCTGGTTTCATGTAAACACCTCTCTCATTTACAATGAGAATTGGAATAAGCCTCACACTGGGAGAGGTGAGTTGCATGCAGTCACATGACTGGCCTGGGTCCTGCTGGGTACCTAATGAGTGGAAGATGCAGTACCAATCATCACTGGCTAGCCCACCGCAGCTGGCACTGGGGTGCGTGTGTGTGTGTGTGTGTGTGTGTGTGTCGGGTTGGCGGCGGTGGCTGAGGTTGGAGCAGGAGAGAGTAATTGAAAGAGTGAGGAGTGTGTGTTTGTGTGTGTGTGTGTGTGTTTTTGTCGCCTGTGACAACAACGCTGGATGTCTTGCGGTGCAATGTGTTGGTGTGGGGTAGGGTGGTGGTGTGGGGAGGTGTGGCGCGTGGACGCGTGCTTCGCTTTCGGGAGGCTGGCGGCTGATTGTTGCTGCAGCCTCCCCAAACGGCAGCTCGGTGACTCATTAAGCCTCTGCTTCACTGTCTTATTACTTACACATTACAGCACGTTGCCTAGGAGAACACCAAACACACCACTGCAAGTACCGTCGAAACAGAAAAAAGCAAACACATAAACAAAGACAAATAAACACACGTTTAAATACACACACACACACACACAGACACACATACACACACACACACACACACACACACACACACACACAAACACATACACACATACATAGATGTTAAATGCCCTCAGAGATACAGCACCCTGAGACAGAGACAGAGTTGATAAGATAGAAGGAGTAAGACGGATACACTTTGTATATTAAGACAAAGAACTACTCTACACTATAGTACATATACTCCTGCTTAACACACACACACACACACACATCCATACAGTAAATACTCAAACACACCCCATAAATCACAGTCACACACATACCATAATTTATGTGCTACTCACAAACACAGATGTGCAGATTCACAGTCACATGCACGCGCACACACACACACACACACACACACACACACACATACATATGCTGACATTCACACTGATTCACAGTTGTCTTAGCGGAACATGCAGTACTCGAGAGATATAGAGGGTTGGTTGGGCAGGGCAGGGACTTGCTGATTATTGACATGCTAATGGCTTTGCAGCCGAGTGTGACTGCAACCCTCTCTCTCCTTTTCTCTCCCTCTCTGTCCCTCTCTCTCTCTCTCTCTCTCTCTCTTTCTCCTTTTCTCTCCCTCTCTCTCCTTTTCTCTCTCTCTCTCTCCTTTTCTCTCCCTCTCTCTCCTTTTCTCTCTCTCAATTTCAATTTCAATTTCAATGAGCTTTATTGGCATGACTGTATACAATATTGCCAAAGCATTAAAAAACAGTATAATGTAATAATAATCAATAAAATAATAATAAAGAAATAATAATAAAAATAATGATGATAATAACAATAGGCAAATTATATAAAAAAATATATAAAAAGTATAAATAAAATAATACAATAGATTAAAAAAAAAAAAATCAAATAGATTAGATTAATAATAAAATACTCTCTCTCTCCTTTTCTCTCCCTCTCTCTCCTTTTCTCTCCCTCTCTGTCCCTCTCTCTCTCTCTCTCTCTCTCTCTCTCTCTCTCTCTCTCTCTCTCTCTCTCTCTCTCTCTCTCTCTCTCTCTCTCTCTCTCTCTCTCTCTCTCTCTCTCTCTCTCTCTCTCTCTCTCTCTCTCTCTCTCTCTCTCTCTCTCTCTCTCTCTCTCTATCTATCTATCTCTCTCCCTGTCGCTCTCTGTGCTGATGATGCTCAGTAACACGTGCATAGACTATGGCCGTATTCATTACTGTGGCAGCCGTGAGCTGCAAAGATGGTGACCATGCGGGCTTTGCACTGACCTGAGGCCTGTGCCTCCCCAGGGCCTCAATTCCTCAATACATTAACCTCTTAAGGCACACCCCTATTTTTCCTTTTTTTCAAAACAACGGCATACCCAAATTGAAAGCTTGACAGTTCCTACATAGTTTTAGACTCAGGGATGAGTCCATTGGAAAGGTGACACCCTCAAGTTTTTTCTAGAGGAATATGTATGTTTCTGTGACATATGGACACAGAGTTATAGAGGTTGGAACTAAGTTTTTTTTTTCCGCTCATTTCAAATGTCTATGAACTAACTAAGATATGAAGGTACCATCCATATGATACCCCCAAATAAAAAAATCTAAGTCCATCTCTCAACCTGTTACACAAAAAAATTGAAGTAAAAAGACCAAAAATATGATTTTTGAATATTCATTTTTGAAAAATATGTTTATGCGTTTTGATTGGGACTCCTATGTAAATTCCCATAGAGACTTTTTGTAAACAAGAGGGCCTACTGACATTCAAAAGTTTATAACTTGAAAACCCCTTTGCCTAGAAACATAAAATTTTCATTTTCACTTTACATAAAAGGTTTCAAATGAAAGCCAAGACCCTGGGCTTTTATGTCAGTTTGCTTGATTTGAAGTTATTCCTTCTGGCATTGAATGACACAAGCATAACCATCAAAAAAACAAAAAAGCGGGGGGGGGGGGGGGGTCCCAGATATGGGCGGGTGTGCCTTAAGGGTGGGTGGGTATGTTTGTGGTTGTGGGCTGTATGTAGCTATTATACACACACACACACACACACACAGTTCATGATATAATCTGTGTGTATAAGTATCTGTTCACGTTCAGGCTAACACTTGATTTCATCTTGTCTTCTTCAATCTCCGTTATGACTTAGACCTGTGTTGTATTGTATGTCTTATCTATGTAATAATTGCTTCGGCAATACAAATGTCTAACTATGTGTCATGCCAATAAAGCATGTTTGAATTGAGAGAGAGAGTTTGCTGTATGCTGTCGAAAAGAGTTTAGGGCTTTTTGCTTAGAACTCAAGTATAGAATGATATTTTCTAAAGCTATTTCGTCTAAAAATAGCCGGTTTTCCACAGAGTGGTCAAAGTTCCACAGCAAGTTGAGTTTTTAATCAGAATAGTAAGCAGCCTGAAGTTATAAGTTCACCGTAATTAATCTAGAATGAATACATGTACGATCTCAGCTGTGCTATATGAAGGAACATGCAACGGCATTGAGCGCAATAAATCACGGACTGGAAATATCTGTTTTAGAATTGACTCCATTGTATCATATTCCATCACATTCTATTAGTGTTTCACTGTACCATTTAATATCATATTGTAGTGCATCGTTTTAATCATACCATGCAATCATTATTTACGCACTTATTTACTGTTCATCTTTGTCTATTATTGACTTAATGATTTCTCTCCTCTAGGCTACAACACCATGCTTTCATGACATGCCAACAGCCCTGGTCTGGGGAAGGCTCTGTATTTTCTGCATCAGATGTTTCAATCTCATGCATTTGAACTGCCTTTCCTCTTGAATAGCCCCATCGTTAAGTGTTTTCCCCTCAAGTGTTTGCAGGGATTTCACTTGTCAACCTGCTTGTCCGTGTACCTGGGAACTGATAAGGATGTTCCTC
>JAGFZM010002338.1:101460-103467 GCA_017657215.1 Limnothrissa miodon
TGTGTTTGGGGATGTGATTTATGTTACTAATAATGACTCCACAACCCGCCACTTTTGCTTGCAACCGCAGTGTGAGCCCAGTGACAGACCCGAACACAAAACAACACGCATTAAAATACACTTTTCAAAAGCCCACTTGAAGAGGGAAGAAAATGGTGTCACTGGCTCAGATCCCGGTTCAAGCAGTGCTTCAGGAGTGCGTCTAGAATAGTAAACGGGGTTGATGGGCCAGTGGAGTAGCGAAGAGGGGGGAAAAAAAGCCATGCGTGTTTATTGCTGCTTGTTTTTACAGCGCCGCTGGATCAAACCCAAAAATTAGAACATTTTTGCTCATTAAGAGCCGGTCTCCTGGCATAATGGGTGCGAATCAAAAACCGGGTATTAAGTAGAACTGAGTATCCAACGCTTTAATCTGCTGGAAGAATCGTACATCCCTGACCTTAGCAATCAATTGTGGAATTTTATTTTTTTTTTATATATATCATGGCCAGCTGGTCTTTTTTAAAGCAGAATTGAAAGGCTGAAAGACACAATGCACTTCTTCATTTTAATAAGCCTTTATAGCCACATTGGTAATATACGCAATATGATAACACATTATAGGTCCATGTTTCAATGCTAAAAACCTGTGCAGACTACTTTCTACACTCTACACAATTAATAAGAGAATTGATAAAGAATTAGAGTGATAAGAGGGATCGACATAGGCATCAATATTGACAAAATTCTAGCAATCCCCAGCCCTGTCTAGGCATGATCCCAGGATTACAGGAGATGAGATGACTAATGATGAGAAGAACCATACAGGCACATGTAGCAGAAACAGCTACACACTAACGGCTAACGCTAATGCGGCTAACGCTAATGTAGATAACGCTAATGTGGCTAACGCTAACCTGTGTTGTGCTGCCTTGATTTCAGAACAGCGATTACAGCGAGCATTGCATGTTGACTTGACAGGCCTCCCATAGCGATAAGATTAATGCACTGTGAGTTTTTCATTTCAAGCAGCCAGAGCCTGCGAGCGTGTTCACATTAGCACAGAGCAATGTGGTGCGGTGGGGTGGGGTAGGCTGAGGTGGGGTTGTAGTGGTAATTTCAGCCATAAAATAGGGTGCCAATGTTTGCTCGACACGAGGTGTAGAAACAATGCTGTTGTCAGGCACAGATACCTGCGCTGTTTGTTTAGCTGATGTGAGAAGGGTGTAGTGAAAATGAAGGGGTATGCGCTGAAGGATTTTTTCTGTACAATGTTGACAGGAGACAAGATTCCTAACCCTACTTACCTCTGCTAACAGAATGTATCTCTCTCTCTCTCTCACACACACACACACACACACACAGACAGACACACACATACATACACATACATACACACACACACAGACACACACACACACACACACACACACACACACACACACACACACACACTCTGTGTGCTTGCAGTTGCCGTGGATATCTTCCATGCAACCTGTGACTGAACAGTTTGTCCTCCAGGAATCGGTGCAGGTTTCGTTGTCACCTGCTGAGATATGTCCGTTTCCCGGGCCATATTTCTAACGATTGTGTAAACACAAATACGTGACAGCTCATTAAATTCAATCAAACAAAGAGGAAAAAGACTGATGAGGCATTGCTCCGTAATAAATTCACACACGCACTGTGCACCATGCAATTTGTCTTGCCAGCTGTCATAGGTAGACGTGCTCGGGAGGAGCCTGCGGGTAAGACACTCCTGTCAGGTCGGTTCCCTCAAACACAGCAGTGTAGCACTGCGTTTGTTTGGACCGCGCACATCACAGCTGATCTGGAGTCAGTGCTTCCCTTTGATCAGCCCGCATTGACAGAACGACAAAGGGGATCAGAGTGGCATCGAGTGAATCTTCCCTATCCAATCTGTCTGTTTTAACAGCCCCGGCAGGACAGACGCGAGGGCGAGAGAACAGGCTCTTCAAAAAGCCCTTCCAGCCACATTCAGATGCACTAGCGCACCCCCCCCCCCCC
>JAGFZM010002338.1:134310-146228 GCA_017657215.1 Limnothrissa miodon
TTCTCTCTCTCACACACACACACACACACACACACACACTCAAGACACATTCTCACACTCATACACACACACACACACACAATCTTTCTCTCACTGACACACATACACACATACTCAGACACATTCTCACACTCACACACCCACTCTCTCCCTCTCACACACTGACACACACACACACACACACACCTTGCGTACACTCCACGTCAGACAGGTGTATAAATGAACTGTGGAGAACACAGGCTGTTCCATTCCCTGCAGGATTGGAGGCTGACCTTGTCAAGAGTGGTGGTATGCATTATCTGAAACCCTTCACTCCTCTCGCCACCAGGGGGCAGGCCAGCCGGGGTGTGACGCAGGCTGTCGTTAAGTGACCCCGCTCCGAGATAAATTTTTCCAATTTGACACTAACTGGCAATGGCGAGCGTGCGCGTAGACACTGTGGGACGCCGTAGCGTCTGTCGCTAGTGCACCGGGGGGCTGATTAGGTTGTAATCCGGGGGTTTCAGTCATGCCTGACGACACAACCAGCGGCGCTAAATGTCAATAGCCAGTGTCACTCGGGGCTAGCGTTTCCCCCTCTGTGTGTTTCCACCTTGAGTATGCCGCTCAGGTTTGTGTGTCCAGGCGCAAATTAAAGTCGGTTGTGACACAAAAGGTCTCTATTAGTTCATATCTCTCTCTCTCTCTCTCTCTTTCCTTCTTTTCTCTGTATGTCGTGTAGGCCCCCCTCCTGCTGCCACTGTGGTGATTGTGATGTGCATCGCCGGCCTGGTGGTGATCGTTGTGCTGGGCATCTACCGCATCCACACCACCCATCAGGACGGGGCCAAGGGGGAGGAGGAGGGAGGCAAGGAGGCCGAGATGGACTGGGATGACTCCACGGTCACAATCACTGTCAATCCCATGGAGGTGAGTTCAGACCACTCTGGCCCCAGTGGCAAAAAGGTTCATTTGGGTTCTGACATCAAGGAAAAGATTTCACTTTCAGATTTCAGACTTATAGAATCCTGATACTGTTTATAGGTAAAGTCAGTGGTGCAACGCAGGCTTGTGTGTTGTTTGGTATCTCGGGTATATATTGCAGTAGCTTTCATTGTTTCATTGTTTGTTAGTATTGAGACAAGGAACCAAGAACCAGGAAGTGTAATCACAGACACACAATTTTTACACAAAATGTCAAACTGTATATACATGTAGAGGAGTTAGTTCAACCCTTATACTGTTGTTAAGGCAAGGGGGGAAAGTCAGAGGTACAACGCATTCTTGTGCGTTGTGGTATCTCGGTTAGCATTTATTGTTTGACCTCAGTGTTAAGACAAGGAACCTGGAACCAAGAAGTGTAACAAAAATTACGGTATACCGGTATATAGGAGTTTTATTCCTAATCAGACAAAACACAGATGTGTTTTTGTTTTGTTTTGTCATAATGTACCCATGAACTTCCATTAGCAAGTAATGGCTTGACGATCAAAAGATTTTTTTCTGAACTGTGCCGCTAAAATGCTCTGCAATTAGAATCAACAAAGCAAAATCTTAGGCCTTCATGACTCAGAGAATTATTGGAAAAGTTCAATGAGAAAACAGAAGTCAAACACACACACACACACACACACACACACACACAGACACACACACACACACACACACACAGGCTCATGAGAAAGCCAGCAGAGCAGCTCATTCCCTGTGTCTGGATCAATGCATATCAATAGATCAATATGTATCTCACCAGCCCGGTTTACTGATCCACTTCCATTAGCAGGACTCTGTCCGTCTCAAAAAGCGGCCACGAGTGTTTCCAGTCAGCAGCGAAGGATGTGTCTGAATGGATCAGAGTGCAGGAGAGGGTCAGAGGTGGATGTTACCCTCATAGCAGTTACTGTGTGTAATGCATGCGTGTGTGTGTGTGTGTGTGTGTGTGTGTGTGTGTGATGTCAATAGGGATACTGCTCAGGCCATGGTGTTATGCGTGCGTGAGTCTGTGTTCAAAGGCTCCTGAGGGACCCGAATGCTCTAAGTGCTGCTGGCACCCTAAGCGTTTTTTAAACACGAGTTTTGAGTCATGCTGAAATTGTGGTCTCTCTCTCTCCCTGTGTGTGTGTGTGTGTGTGTGTGTGTGTGTGTGTGTGTGTGTGTTTGTGTGTATGTGCGTGTGTGCATGTCTGTGTGTGTGTGTGTGTGTGTGTGTGTCTGTGTGTGTGTGTGTGTGTGTGTGTGTGTGATCTAGAACATCCAAGCCACCGAGGGAGCAGAGGAGGCAAGAGAGGAGGAGCAGGAGGAGGAGGAGGAGGAGGAGGAGGAGGAGGAGGACGAAGATGAGGAAGAGGAGGATGAACTGGCAGGGGAGGCCTCCAGCGGGGAGTCGGAGGAGAGCGACGAGGAGGAGACAGAAGCACACAAGGCCAAGGGGAAGGCCAAGCTGGAGTGGGATCACACTACATTATCATATTAATCAGTCACATGACACGTTTTGGGTTTTTTTTTTTGTTCACTCGCTTACTCACACACTCACACACACAGACACACAAACACACACACACACACACACACATGAATACATTACACAAATACATCAAGCATTACACAGGAAATACATGCACACTAACACACACACACTAACACACTAACACATACACTTTGGAGTCAGCGTAACCATGTTAAAAATTAAAATCACTAATTTAATTCTAACATGACTGATCATGGTACATACTATTTTTGTTTCACTCTTATATTTAATGCAATATTGCCCCCTGCTGGCTTCTCTGGGGAATTGCACTGGAAGTCCACATTTCAGCCTGGACATCAAGGCCATATTCTCCATTAGCACAAGCAAGCTCTCCAGTCCAACATAAAAAAGTGAATACTGTTAGCAGAAAATTCATTATTGGACACATCACACTGACACTCTAAGTCAAAATAGCATTGTTGTTAATAATATAGCTGACTATGAATTATTGACAGCATTTTTACATTAGAAGTTTTTATCATAACCTTTCAGGATAGAACGCCATGTTCTCTTTTAAAAGTGAAATCGCTTGATCCCACATGAAAATACATTCACTGTTATATGTTTTTTGCCCATATAACACAAAAATGTTGCATTTATTTGCAATGTTGAATACCTTAAAAAGTTGTTTTTTGCAATGAAATATATGATGATATTTTTTTCATTTTAAATCTAGGAGAATATGTTTATGTCAGATCTTCAGAGAGATTTTGATTGACACATTGTTAACAGAGATATAAAGATAAAAAAACGTTATTTCAAAGTGAAAAAAACTCTTTCAAATCTCCTTTTGATAGGCTCCTCATATAATTTTCATTTATTTTATTATCTTTATCTTAATATTTTTTTTCCTTTCTGTTTTTGAAGAAGTTATTAGGTATGAAAAGGAGGGAGAGTGTACATTTTCTATGCCTGTCTTCTGTATATAGCAGTAGAGACTAGTAGATGAACAGTTCCCCCCCTCGCCCACCCCACCCCACCCTACCCTACCCCAGCCTCCCTCAACCACACACACACACACACACACCTTGTTCTTCACATCCGCTGGTCCATCTGGTCGTGTTCACTCTTGCTTGCCTCTGAGAACTGCCTGTCTGGTTTGGTCTGGTCTGTCCCCCCCCCCCCCCCTCCCTCTCTCTCTTTCTATTTCTCTCTCTCCCCCTCTCTCCTCCACGTGTTTGCAGTTGACTTCTGTCCCATTTATGTCCTTTACTCTGGCAGCGGCCGACACTGAGACACTGACCCAGGTCAGGTCCACATCTACACTGGGCCCAGGGTGTCCCACCGGTCCAGAGGATGTCAGGGTAGAGTTATGTCCCTCTGACCCAAGTCTGACATCCCAGCATCACCCACCCCCTTCCCTTCCCCTGGGTCCACATTCAGGATGTTGTTCTTTTGTCCGCTGGAGAAATGAGAGATGTCTCTTCTCTGTTTAATGGCTTGGAAACACCAGTGGCGGTGGGTTAAAACATAGGCCCCATAGGTTAACCTTAAATATAGATGTGCTTGTGTGTGTGTGTATGCGTGCGTGTGTGTGTGTGTATGTGTGTGTCCCAGAGAGACTGCCCATCATCGCTCCACAGGGAATCCTGATAGAGCTTTAAAGTGCAGTCAGTGCGTTTTGTTGTGTGGAAAAAATGTGTGAAAAAACTCCAGTCCTCGCAGTGCATTTGTTGGCCTGTTAAGTAGAAACAAAGACATGGCAACAAAGGCTGTAACAGGGAGGAACACTGTGGAAGAATTGGGTTCTCTTATCGCGTTCTCCCTCAGAGAACCGAGGTTACGAAAAGTAACCGCGACGATTTCTGTTTATGCTTACTGTATCTTTCACACCATTGGAGTTAGATCATCATGTCCTCTTAAGCGTTTTTATTTCTGTCAACAAAACACCTACTCACTGTTTGTGTCTATGAAAAGTAGGCATGCGATTAGAGGAAAGAGCGCTGATGGACAGAGTGTCATCTGAAGCCAGGCTTTTGTCTTGTTGGCCACATTCAGGGGAGGCTTACAGTCCAAGCAACAAGTAACTTATAGTCCAAGCAACAAATCTTGACACTTACACTAAACTGAAATGAGAGTGGCAACAGCTCAGCATTAGGTGGGCTTTCATAATCAGTTGCTAATGACAAATTGACACCTTGCCTGGACTACAAATGGGCTTTTACTGACAAACGAGAAAAGATAGTGTTAGGGGGGGTTTCTGTAACTGAAAAAAAAATTGCTTGTTTTTTTCTTAATCTTACCCTCGGATTTTGCAACTGCATTTTGAATCTGTGCATTTGGTTACATGTAATGTCTGTAGCAGTGGTTAGAATGTACCATTATGCCATGTCTCTCCTCTCTAAAAACCTGTGCTTGTGATGTCATTATTGTGAGACGCCCTTCAACCCAACAATTCCCCCTCTGTCTCTGTAGAACTTTTTACCACTTGTGTTGATGAAGGGGAAAAAAAATATTTAAAAAAAAATCAGACCTGTACGATCATGTCAGACTATTCTTTTATATGTTTATTTTTCTGTTTTGTTTTGTAATTTTTTTCTTTCTTTGAGTGGTCACTGCAGCACTTTCTGTACATTGACCAATAAAGACTTTCCTTAGAATGAGTGAAGGCTGAGTTTTTCTCATCATCATTCACTCCCTGCTTGCATGTGTGTGTGTGTGTGTGTGTGTGTGTGTGTGTGTGTTTGTGTGTGCATGTGTGTGTGTGTGTGTGTGCCTGGCAATGGTAAGTAATCATAAGTAAAAAATAAAATGTAAAATTAATGTCAGTGACTGAGATCAATGCTCATAGCACGTAGCATCCATTGCAACTGCAGTAAGGAACCTAAAATATAAAAAGACTTCATTACTATTCTTAGGGCTGCTTAAGGTCTATCCAAACATAAATCTTAACGTTCATTTTGCACTCTGTCTTACATTACATTGTCGATTATTAGCATTGAAAACAATTCAGCTTCATTGTTTTCGTGATTTCCAGCCAGATTTAGAGTGTGTCAATACACTGAAAAGTCATTATAGCAGTAGTGTCTACCCGAACTTTGAGACAGTAGCACACATAGCAATGATGATATACACCATGTCTACCTCTTACCAATAGAGTACTCCGAGTATGTACAGAATGGATACATACATAACATATTGAAGGATGAACCTGTGGTCTATGGTCATGTCTAGTGTGTTTTTGTTTTTGCACAGTGTCTTTACACATTATTTTCTGCTGCTTGAACTCTATTTGAACAACTCTATTTATTTTTCATATCAATGTTATGATGAGACATATAGTAATGTTGTTTAAACAAGAGACCCTCAGAAAACGTAGTGAAATACTAAAACACACATTAAGCCACCCAGAAAAAAATTCAAGCAGTGATTTTTTTCCCCCACTAATTTGAAATTAAACCGGCAAGCCCTTGGTTTCAAGCTCAACGCCAAAGTCCTTAATGCAACCAATTTGCTTCTAATAAGCATTTACATTTTGTGTATAATTGTGTTTATTTATGCAATAATGTGTACTGTTTATGCAAGCAATCCATGAAGTAGAGGATGTTTGGAGTTCTCGGTAGAACTTGTAGAGTGGTATGCAACTGTTAAAATTTACTGTTGTATGGAATGACTTCATAGACACACACACTATAAATGAGTTTGTTAACGAACAATAACAGTGTAGCCCTACTATATTTCTGGGTTTGATGAATGAAATTACAGGGCTTTCATTTACACCCTATCTCCACAATACCATTGACATATAGGCAAGGGCAGACCCTTCTGAACAGCAAACATGCTACACTCAAAGTTAATTAGCGTTGGCGAGATTTGGCAACACTTGGCGAGACGTTGTTCTTGGAAAACATAATTAGACTGTCTTTTCTGTTGATTCAACTGCAGCTGGAAGCAGCCTAATCTCATCATAATGTGACGATGTTGGAGGGAGATGGAGCCGGACTGGAAAACATAATGTACCATCCATAATTAAGTTTATTGAGAGCAGCACACCACCGTGGTGACCAAAAAGGTTAATTAGATTGTAGAGGACAGGTATATTGGAATGACAAGAGCATGGATGGGTCAACTAATATCCGGTCCAGATCAGGTCCGCTGAGACAGATCTGGATCTCTGGGTCTGATCTAACATAGATG
This sequence comes from Limnothrissa miodon, assembly GCA_017657215.1. Classification (NCBI taxonomy): domain Eukaryota; kingdom Metazoa; phylum Chordata; class Actinopteri; order Clupeiformes; family Clupeidae; genus Limnothrissa; species Limnothrissa miodon. The sequence continues at coordinate 140,954 of JAGFZM010002338.1, forward strand.
AGGGTAGACTAATCAACTTGATAGTACTCCTTCTAGGCCTACTTCTATTATTCTTTCATGACTAATATCTATGCCTTTAAATCTCCATTGTGCTTTAATAGCAAGGCTGACATGGCGAACAGCATTTGTAATTTATTTCATTTAAATAATGACTACTATGCAGACAGGCTAGTATGCCATAGAAATGGTTAATGACAATGTGGGTTTGATGCCTTTACAACACATTTTGTGAATTAGCAGTACTGTAATTATTATTTTTTTAGCCAATCAAAAAAAAGCATACTGTATAGTCCTAATTAAGTGCTTGCCAGCTCGTGTCTTACTTGTATTATGTTGTAGGAAACAAGGTAAGTTTTTAAATACTTTCCTGTAAGAACAAAAGTGCAGATAGAGAGGTATGTTCAAGAACTTGAGAATGCTTGTCATATCAGCTGCCTCCATTAGATGTATACTTGCTTATGTTTAATGTGAATTGTAGGCTACTATTTTAACCACACAGAAGGGGTTGCTTAAAATAAACTTAAAACAATAATAAAAGAATAGCCTACAATGCAGCCCAACAAAAATACAAATTAAATTTTTTAAATATAGTATCTACAGCGGAGAGCTCTAGAATGTCACCAGAAATTGCATGATGTCATGGAAATGTGACATTACAATGAGACTGGTGCTGTCATTACCTGCTACTATGAACATAAAAACTACGTAGAAAAAAGGAAAACACAATCCTAAGGACATAAAGCAGAAGAAATAAATGTTTATTTACACTAAATGCATGAAACTAAATACCTGGGCACTTGTACGTAAAAATGAAGCACAATAATGTACAAATTAAGTACAAAGGACTGCAATACTCTGCCACAGTATCATTTCTCCATTCTATGTCAGGCCACAGGACTTAATCTACATGACAGGCCACATTTTCTCTGGCCAGGCAACAAGCATCCCATATCCGTAGCTGTTATAACATGATTGGTATGTATGTTGCTAAGACAACACATTGAAATGATGTGATAGATGGTGGGCTAGAAAGATGATGGAATGGCCAGTAGATGCTACCACAGATGGCAACATTATGTCACAAATGTTTTCTTAAAATGGACACGCACATTTTTGGGGTAAGAATCTGAAGAAGAATCTGGACAGCTGACTGGAAGCGAATGGCTGTCAATGCTAAAAGTTTGCTGTGTTGTTTCCTACCCTATTTACAGCAAAAGCCATCCCCATATCTGTTTTTTTTTTTTATGCTTCCGAGATCAGGAAGAGAAAGGGAGAGACGCAGATTATTTGTGCTACTTGTTGACAGATCAGGCAAGTGACAAGGGGTTAATGCTAGGGCCTATAGAGTAACGATGTAAAATACGACAATAAGCAAAATTGTACAGTATATTACATTATAAAACATTTTATAGTTTATATTATAGTTTATATGTTTATATGGGTGGCGCCATCAAGCCATCTGTGGGACAGAGAAATAATGTTACACATGAAATGCTATTGGCAGCAGAGAAGACTGAAGTGGCTAAACATTTGCTAGCATCTGTAAAGAGAGTGAGTGGTTTGCAGTCAAATGGACCTGTTTTAGTAGATGGACCCATTGTAGCTGACCCTTTGAAGGCATCAGTGCTATTTGGTTTGTCTCCTTTATTGACCCACCCAACTGATGCCGAATTTCAGATAGAGGAAATGGTTGAGTTCAGAGCCAGAGTGGGAAAAAATATAATTCCCATTAGAAGTTAGATACAGTTACTGTATGTCGGAGAGGTTTTAAACGATTCTTCCTATAGCTTTTGTACCCCTCAGCTTCCTCTGTTAATCAGCACCCATCACAGGATAACCTGGAGGCCCATCTTCAGAGATCAAAAGCACTTGGAATTACTTCACCAAAGGTCACTCAAAGTTCAGGGTTACTTGTTCTGCTCAGCTGGAGGAAAATGGAACCTCACATGATGATGTCAGTAGCTTTTTGTCCTTCCTTATGGAGTCCAGCAGTGACTATGCTTCTTTGGTGCGAATGTTAACTATCCAGCTCCTTAAGAAAATCAATAGCTTACACCAAAATACTGAGCTACAACCGGACCTCCAGATAATGTCCTGGATGTGTCCAAAGACCTGATTGAGACTGTTCTGCTTGAGCTCAATCAGAGCCTGTCTACGGGGAGCCGGTCCACTCTCTATTAACTCCATTGTACCGGATTTTGCCTGCAATCTGTTGAAATTCCGCTAGTTTTGCTGTCGAGCAAGTGAAAAATGAATTGTGGTATATGGAGCTAAGCGGCTAAAACTCATTGTTGTCACAGCTGACAACTTAATTTCTTAAAGCAACACTAAAGAGTTTCGCACCATCTACAGGTTAAAACCGGAATTACTGCTGTCGTAAATAATTTAGCATGCCACTGACTTTTGCCTACGTATATAGTCACCGCAATTTGTTTATCAGCATCGGCTTTAGAAATCATGTCTACAGACAAGGTATGTACGTTGTTGTAAAAGTATGATTTATTTAGACTTTTGAAACAGAAAAAAAAATATATATATATACATATGACATCGCTTGCTGTGCATGTTGGCAGGGTCTAGCGTAATAGCAAGAGATATGTTTACACTAGGATGTTCAAAAAAAAAAACACGTCAAACATTTTAGTATTTAGTTGCCTGTATTGTCTCGAGTGATAATCCCCCCTAAACCACAACGAAAAAAAAAATGAAGATTTGCCAAACAGACTGCAAAACTGTAGTTTTGAAAGCCAAATAGATAGCTTCTAACCCATCAGACTGTCGCTGGACACCGGCAGCTGCGGTGGCTGTGAATGTGTTGGCTTACTTGGTGTTCACGCTACTTGCCGTGTTGGGTAACGTTACACTTACAACCGTAACATGGATGTGTCCTCAATTTTCATTTCATTTCTAAATCCATGACTTTCACAATCAAATATCCGCCTCACATATAAATCTGTTCACAACTTACGGATGAAGGCATGCTTTCAAAAGCGCTAAAGCTATAAACAACTTATATAGGAAGCGTACCAAGCATTACCCACGTTAGCGCCTTAGCTAACACAAACACTTTAAAATTCATCCACTGTTTGTAGCTATCACAGGCTAATTGATAGATAAAACAATCAATGATAAATATTGTCGGATATACCATTATCACTTACAAGTCCAGCAGCAACGTAGGCTCAACTCCAACCAGAGCTTTCCCCGCCTATGGCTGGCCGCAAAGCCAATCGACTGTAGTTTTTACTTGGACTACAGAACCTGGACCCGACTGGGCGAACTTGTTTAGTGCTATTACAGCCGATAGAGGGCCCCAGAGCAGATGCACAAGGTAACGTTCATACTATTATGAGTTGATGGACCACCAAAACGATTTTGAAAAAATTATTTTAAGGTTTTAAAAACTCTTTGGTGTTGCTTTAATAGACTATGTGGTAGTAGCTACCTGAGTACAGATTTTCCCCTAGAAATGAAATAAAAAGTCACTCATGTGCTTTCTGCTTGTCATAGAATGAGCCGCTTTCCGTGTAACATGCTAGCATTTAGCGCATGGCTGCTGGTTGGTCAGTGAGAAATCACGACTGATTACGACCGTCATAGGCTGAACCTGGCACCGGCTGCCGACTGTCACAGAGGCAGAAAGTAGCGATTGCTGTAAAGTGGTTCACTTTTGTGTCACGTGACATGTAAACTTTAAAAGGGTTTTTAGGGATAACAACACATATTAAAAATTGTATTGGTCAACTAATTGTCAATTGGGGGGTGCAGCTCCATTGCCACCCATTCATTAATCACTTGCTCGGGAGCTCCTTCTTGTTGCAGTTCCACCCGGAAGGATTCTGAGAGTGAACATTCTCCCCATATTGAAAATTCTCTGGCTCAATACAGCTTGTGGCATCGCATGGCATCTCAGGGGATGACCACAACCCACAAGGTGTTACAGTAATTATATCTAACTAGTAGCGGTCATGTGTGTCTGGTAAACAGGCTTTTAAAATTACAGTTTTTCTCAATTGCTAAAACACTAAACCCTATAGTCTACTGCATGAAAGAAGCAGAAAGACTAGAATGTGCTTTTGATGCTGCTTTTATTGATTCATTTAGTAACAGAGAGAAAGAGAGAGAGAGTAAGGGGATCTTGAGCAGGTGTGCCATCAGCAGCAGTCACAGGTGGGACTGAACTTAACAGGGATAATAAACACCAGCCTATGAACATTACAGATTTCACAATCCAATCCAATAATCTATGCAGATCTTACATAAGTCACACTGTGTCACCAGCCATGACTGCTCTCTGATGCACTACTCTTCTGCAGTTTATTCTGGGTTAAAGTAAAGATGAAAAGCTTCAAATCACAGATAGTAGGTGAACTCTGTATCACACACCCAATTAACTGGCACATACAAATGGTTGTTGGGTGAAACAGGCCAAGTCATTCCATTTGCCATCTGTAAGAGAATACAACAATTATAGCATTCATATTATGATAAAAATGTAAATAGTAAACCAACACATTACACAACATGACACAAGGATGCCCATAGGTTAAAGTGGCACCAAGGAGTTTTGAAAATCACACCCTCCATATATTGGAACGTACACATCCCATAAGGCAAGTCAATTGTAGTTTCACTTGAACTACAGATCGCTACCCGATTGGACAAACTTGTTTAGTGATGTTGAAGCCGATAGAGGGCTGCAGAGCAAATGCAGCAAGTATTGCTCACCTTGTTACAAGTTGATGGACCACCGAAACGATTTAAGGTTTTAAAAAGTCTTTAGAGCCGCTTTAATAGAAACAGAACTGTAACACCATCAAAACAAAAAACAAAAGATTTGATGACAGAGACATAAACTACTAGTAGAAGAGTAGTACCTCCATAGACCTCCAAGCATTGCTCATTCCACATCCAGTTGTTAGGCTCACCAGATGCCCAGTTGGTTAACACAAAAGGGCGCTGATCAATCCAGTACCAGTCAGGAGCCTACAAACAGAACCAAACTATCATCTCTACTAGACTAGCTTAGATCAGTGATAACAATAACAAGCATAATGTTAACAGATATCTAATAGAATTGCAAGTGACTTACAAGCTTCCTGCAAATGGTTAACTAATGTCAGTAAAGGATAGCAGCTGTTAAAGGTGCTCTATGAGATGTTGCAGGATGTTAGTGCAGTTTCATACAAACCTAAACAAAACAAACCACCAGCAGAAAGCTAGCCAATCAAGAGGAGATGCTGACAATTTGAGATAAAAATGAAATCGCGCTAAA
>JAGFZM010002339.1:0-12523 GCA_017657215.1 Limnothrissa miodon
GGTAGAGATGCGCATGAATGTACTGTGGTCCAGAATGAGGTGTGTGTCAAGGTAGTAGTGCAAATGAGTCCAGTAGTTACTGCTAACCTAGGATACTAATAGCCAGAGACAAGAAAACTACTTTCGCAATTCCACACTCCTCTCATACTTTCTTTCTTATATAATACTCGATGTATAATACTCTACAATACTGTTATCAACAGCTCTCTCTCTCAGACAGAAACAAAAAATCCCTTTCCAGGAAGTTTAAGACACAAGGCCATGCCCCAAATCCATTCCAACATTTTATCTCTTAAATTCATTTCCTGCTTTATTCTCATGGCAAAGCCGGCCACTTCATCCACTTGTCACCTTGATTAAAGGCTAGTGCTCGCCTTGCACCCCTAAAGTCATCCATGGCCGTGATGAACTGCAATTAGAGGCAGCATCTAACACATGTGGAAACCAAGGCCATATGAATCAACAGCTACACATATAGCTCACCTAGGAGGGAAGCAATGGGGAAGATGGACCCAGCTGTTTGCCTCCCAGTTAAACATATCGCCTCATCCCGATGCACTTTTTCACCGGGCGCTCTCCTGTGGATTCTGCCTGGGTGGCACTCAAGCTCACTCAAAAATGATTTGTTTCGCTTCCAGATGGGTAACTGCGATTGATTATTATTTCGTCAGATGGTTGCCGGCCACATATATAATTTCACTGAGAGACAGACGTTATATATTTTCTTTTTTGTTGACCCTCCTCTTTCATCATAGCTTTTCTTCATCATTCCATCATTCCATCATCCCTAATGGCCTGGGTGTGTAAAAGAATCCATTATAACTATTATTTGCACAACAGAATGCACTGCAAAACCTGAGTTAAAAACATGACAACCTAATACAATAACAACACATATACATATAGCCCAGACAAAAAAAAATTGAATTAGGTTGCAAATTTACAGAAAGAATCATTTGAGAATGTGAAGAAAAATGCCATGATTCTTAAAGTTGGATAGAATTAAAAAAAAAAAAAAAAAAAAACCTTTTAACAAATGTGTGGCAAATAGTTTCTAATGCTTTGTCTTTTCTCAGTTTGTATCTGGTAAAGAGAATGGCATGCTTGTTTTGCTAATATGTTAAATGTATTAGAAAACTGCTTCTGACCAAAAAACCCAACCCCCGTTGCTCTCTAGTTATAACTCTATGGATCAGACGCCCTTAGGCAAGGCACCTAACCCCAAACATCCTCCGACCATATATAATAATTCTCTGTGTGTGAGAGTGTGTGTCACTGTATGCTCAGTTTGTATAAAGGCCAGTAGTGTCCTTGCATCTGATAGTTACATTGTTTTAATTGTTGGGTGTGCTTTTCTACGCAGACCTTCTCACATGGCCATTAAATTACATAAATAACACCTGTTGGAATTCTTGGATTTTGCACTACTGAAAAATCTAATTCTTTCACTGTCATTTCTTTCATACTGTAGCAGTTTGTTAATTCAGTTCCACATGTCCCTCTTCAACTTCATGTGAAAAGAGGATGCAAAGTTATGGTAAGTTGTGTGGTTCCAGCATTACCCTCCATTAGTCCATTAGTATCCGCAGTAAAATTACTTAAATCTAATCTCTCTGAAAGAACTAAACAGATCTACTGTCACTGGGTTGTAGAAACAAAGCTTAACCCTTTGCCTAGCAAAGACTTATGGAGTACAGAATCTTTCTTGGCAATTTCATGACATAAAAAGTAGGCTACTTATACAGAGCGAGTACTTATTGTTCTTAAAAATGTGGGATATGGTGACCTTGATAGGATTTTATTACAGAGCAAAGCTGAGTAGATTTATAAATTAGACTCTCTTTCCCTCAATTGTCTTAACAATGATTTTTATTAAGATGTTATTATAATATCTAGCAACTTTTGAATTTGCATTTATAAAAAAAAAAACTCAGAACACATGATCTACTGCTGTGACCCTGTGCTATGCCTCACACCGACACATACAGTCTATGGCAGACACTGGGGATTCCCCTGATTGGATTTGTGAATGGACATACACGTGTCCAACTGGACAAAATTGGAGTTTGTTTGTTTGTTTGACCCTGATGGATCATACAGACAAAACAACAAAACTAATGAGCAACTATCATTCTGACTTTTGCTTATGTACCTTTGACTCAATATTTGCTTTGAGTGTTTTTGTTTGTGAGCACCTAGAAAACATTTACTGTACATTTACTTCTTGATGTTATGTTTGTTTACGAACCACTATCTGTGGATGTGTTAAAGGCAGAAAAAGAAGTCTCTCAGGTCAACGATTCCAAAGAGATAGATCCATCTAGAGACAAATCCATCTAGAGACAGATCCATCTAGAGACAAATCCATCTAGAGAGAGATCCATCTAAAGACAGATCCATCTAGAGAGAGATCCATCTAAAGACAGATCCATCTAGAGACAGATCCATCTAGAGATACTGTAGATACACCTAGAGACAGATATAGTGCATCTAGAGAGTTGCCAAGGCCTCTGATCTGAGGCCAGCCTCCGAAGGAACTGCATTAGACCCAAAGAGCACATGACATCTTTCTAAGATTCTTTCTCTCCTTGTTATGTGGTCGCAAGGCTGAGAGGGGAGGGGTGGGAGGGTGGGGGTAGGCTCTGTCCTCGATTTCTGCTAAAAATGGTACATATCGTGTCCTGCTTGTTGAGGAAAAGTGTGAAGGACTATTACTCTGTTAGGTAGTTTTAATATCCCATGTCATGTGAGAACCACAGGGTGGCCCCTGAGAATGAGGGGAAATGGGTGATAAATATATTGACCATAGAAAGAGGCCGATAACATTTACTGGAACCGGTGACATCTCTTTAAGATATTCTTACTGACAGATAATACACTGGTCTACAACTGGTCCTGGAGAACTTAGATCTACACCATGGGTGGGGAATCTGGGGCTTACACCCACTTCCATACCATCATCAAACTAAATCACACATGTCCCTCCCTCCATTTATGTCATCGGTAATGTAAAAGTGTGACATCTGGGTGGGTCAAATCACTGAACAAAAATAATTTGCAAAAACTTGGAATAAACTAGCTGTAACACTATTAGTATGGCTGTGTTAAGCATGTTAGGATTCAAATGCATGTGAAAAATATTTCTCTTCTACAAAAATGAAAGATACAAAAACACACTAGCACTTACACTTAAATGGTAAAAGCCTTAATGAATGCAAGTTATTTTCACTGAATATGAGCCAGCATAAGCCACAGTCTCTGGTAGGCCTAATGGTTCATTTTGCCATTGACATGTTAATGATACTGTAATTTTGTGTTGTGTTGATACCGCTGGTGGTACCTGCATGTTGTTTAATGCAAACCGAAGGACAGTGGGATAATAGCTGGTGGTGTGTAGCCTACATTGGAAGTCTAGGGTGTTATTTCCATTTCAAACTAGCATATAATGTAGGTCTACTAAAACACTGTTGAAAACATTCATTATATGTATAAAATATCTAAACCTTGAGTTACACTTGACTTAACAATCATTATGTGGCTCTTCAGATAACTAAAATAATAATTAGGCCAAAATAGCTCTCTAGGCAAAAAAGGTTTCTGACCCCTGATCTAAACTCTGGTCAGAGTGTAACAACATCTGCTCCTTTCACCTGTAGTTATTATTATTTATTATTATTATTTTAATTATTATTATTATATTCTTCTCTCTCAGTGTCAACGCTGGAACTGCAGATCATCATTTAACTGTATGTTACCTTCCAACTTAAACACCATATTATAATAATACAGATTTTCGCAACATCCATCAAACATTAGTGCCCTTTGGGAACAGATAGGAAGTGAAAATACAGCACTTTTGTTATCCTCCAAGGCTGTGATAGAATCTAGTTTCTAGTGGGCGGATACAGAAAATAGCTTATTATCAACAGCCTACATTGTAGGCTCATAGATTCACTGCTTTATTGGGAGATACAAACATTTTTCATTTCTGACAGTAGACTCTGAACATGCAATAGCTAATCTCCTCAGGTCAGTCCAACTGAATCCAGTGCAACCCTTTCACACCAGAGAGAGAGTCTTAATGTGCAAGAGAAGTGTGTCCAACCTTCCCCTTTCTGAAGAGCCACAGCACACGCTTCTCATGCTCCTAAGGCTCCTCATGCCTTGCCCATTGAATCTATGACCATTATCATTTAAAGGCCAAGGGCTTTTCTCAGCACTTGAATGATTTCAAACCATCTCCAACTAGCTTGCACTGATTGCGCGGCCAGTGGTCCGATAGTCCTGGCACATTATTTTAAATGTTGATTGTAATGAAGTGGATGGAGTAGATCTGACATGAACATGCTCTCGCCCTAAACTTGGCTGAACCATCCACTTAACTGCCTGTTTTGGAGATCATCACTTCAATAGATGTGGGCCACTACAGGAGGTGAAACATTTAAGATTAAAGATTTAAGGTTATAGATTCAATATTCGGTGTTTGTGTTCTGGAAAATGAGATATCATAAGCCCTATGCATGGTCAGTGCAGCAAGGAAAACCAACAGAATTTATACTTAAAAATCAATCAAAAAAAAAAAATTGGGGTTAAAAGCAACAAATCACTAGAGACAACAAACAGGATACGTAAGACAAAAGAGTCTGAATGTTAGAGTTACAAGCTTAAAGTGTTTCTAAGGAGTTGTAGCCTGGTTATAGAGTTACATTTTCATATTACTCATTTTATGTCATGATTCTTTTATTTTTATTAATAAATTCAGTCCAGTCATCCCACGGTCTGTAAAGTCCAGGGTGAAAAGGAGTAGCAAATAAATTCACAAAGTCATTTATACCCCCACACCACCTCCGGGCATTGCTTTGCCTTAACAGGCTCTTTTGCGCTGTCTGTATTTATTAGTGCCTGACCTTGCGGGTGATGTAGTCGAGGGAGCATCAGATTGATCAAAGTAGTGGTTGAGGTGGGCCAGTAAAACGTAAAGCTCACCATGCTAACAGAGGGAAGCCCAATAAAAGCTATATGGTATACGAAGCAACTGCAACAAGCCATACACGGTAGAACACACTGAATGTTCTTTAGGGGCTGTGACTGCACCTTAAGGATTGTCAAGGGCAAGTCAAGTAAAATACATTGCTTATAAATAGCTCATAAGACATAAAGTGTCAGGTTTGTTAGTTATACATATAGCATGAGGTGTTGGGTTTGAGATGTACATAATATTTAGTGGTAGAGAGTTAGTTAAATATGTATTACTCCTTTCTTATCTATTTTGATGCTGTTTTACAGGTTACCAATCTAACACAATATGTCTACTACTTATCTATGTTACAGCCTCATATCCGATACAGCAGTTTGTCTATAGTAGCTTTAAATTCATTTCATGGGTTTGGTTTATGTGTCTCTCATTCCTGAGGGTGGTGTGCTATGATGCCATAAAATACATCTTGTATAGGCTACTCAAACTGGCTACTGCAACAGGCAAACTGGCAACTGGAATGGCATCAGGTAGAGAGGGTTGTGTCTGCCCACACCACACACATTAATTTCATGCTCAGGTACACACTTTACCTCACATTGCTAGTCAAATAATCATTTAGACATACATGTTTTGGTGAGGGTCTATTAGCAAAGCAAACTCTCTATTTTTTTGGTTAGCAAGATATTTTAAGGTTTCTAAAACAGTTTATAAATCAAATATCTATTCCTGTTTGGTGCTTAATAACAACCACCCTAGACCACCATCTGTTATCAGATTTTATAGACAGTTCTGAGGATTTCAGGATTGTCAGTGTGTGTGTGTGTGTGAGGTTGCTTCTGCACTTATCAGTGCAAATCAGCCATGCGGCCTCGTCACAGGATGTTAAACAGTGACAGCAGTGTGTGTTTGTATGGACTCGGAGCAAATGGAGGATCTACTAAGGCACTGATTAACTGTCTGTGGTCTGCATGCCCGGGCTCTGGCCGTAAATAGCAGGCCTACTAAGGCACTGATGAACTGGTCTCTAGTCCACCCTGATGGCTCCTGGTCAGCAATATTGTAATGTTCTCATAGTGTAACATGCAATCTAGCAGCAATCAATTATCCAGTGATCCATGAACACAGAAATACATGCTAGTGGGAAAAATTACAAGCTGTAATAGTGGCATTTACTTGAACACACACACACACACACACACACATCTTGCATCTTGACACACACAAGTCTTCAGAACAAGTATTAATAGCAGTGGAGGGTGCTGAGTAGATGAAAAAGTTCTGCATTATTGATGTGTCCTTCACCCATGAACTGTCAGGCCCGTCCTATTTGTCTCCAAAAGCCTTCGTCGTCACACATCATTGTTAACGACAACATGGGGGTCTCATTCAATATATTTGAACAGCTGAGTAGGGGGAATGTAGAACAAGGGGTTTTTAATATCACACATGTCAGACAGCAAGATTAAAAAAAACAACCTACCCCTGCTGGTATTTGGTTCAGTTTACTGCTCATTACTGAAAGAGCATCATTTTATTACAGAATATCAGCTCAAGAGTAAAGAACATGCCCACATTACAATGTAGCACAAGAGTAAGGGACATTTGCATAAAAAGTGTCTTTTATCATGTCATTGAATGAACAAAAACCTCTAAAGTGTGCAAAACAATGCTATATAAAGCTATGATTATAAGGCACATAACAGACTTGAGTCTGCAATATGACGGAGGCAGTCTTGACTTCTTTGAAGGGGAGAGTGCATTCTGACTCAAATGAGCACACATAAAGCAATGAACCACCACCTGAGGCCACAGGATAATGTCCTCATTCCCCAAGAATATCATCCCATAGACAAATGACACCACTGATGAACTGTTCCTCATGACTCGTCTTAACCTTGCTCACCAACTTCCTCTAACATCTCTACTCTAGTAAGAAATGCAAAAGAAAGAAATAAATGTGGAGCCATTATGAAGTTGATACTTTCTGAGGAAAAGTTAATTGGGGACCTATTAGCATTCAGAAATATCCTGAGGCAAAAAATGTTTTGACTGACATGCTTGATTGTATTGTTAGACACGACAGTAGATTTCTGTGGAGTTATGCTATTCCGACAACTCTAAATCTAATACTGCGATGAGCAACAGATGTTGAGTTCAAAGTACTTTTTGATGTTATGCTGCCATTGATCAGGACATCTTTACAGATTACACTGTTTATTACATGCAATCTTCAGGACTCACTTCCAGTCAAATAAAACTATTGTCTCTGACTCTGCAGTCTAACTTCCCTGCCAATTCTGAGAGGCTGACGGGGAACTGAGAAGCTTATTAGAAATTTATCAGAGAGACCTTGAGGGCAAAGTTTTGTTTGTGTAGCAAAGGACAATATGCAGAAAGCAACTTCAAAGCCAGGCTAGCACCATCAAAGCCCTCGCACCATCATACGCTTCACAGGAAAACTAAAGAAAGACCAAGAAAAAAATGATTATTTGAATTTAAAAATATAATTATTTTTTTAAGATCAATATTATTTTACTGCAGTGAAATTCTTTTACACCTTTTTTTGCGCATACATTTTTTAATGATGCTTTCTGTTCTGTCGTGACCTCTAAAGATGACCTGCAGTAGTTAGTTTAATGTGATATGCTGGGACTGAGATATATCTGATACAGTATACTGTATATATTGGACTTGTAAAGTAAATTTATTTATAGCCAAAATATCTACTGCAACAGTAACACTCTGTCACCAGGCCATTTGAAGTAAAATCCCTGGAGACAGATTGCCTGTAATCTGCGGAAGGTACAGACAGTCCATGTTATTCTTTCAAAGAAGGCACTCTGCATCTTGCAGCGAGGCTGGTTTCTGTCATCCCTATATTACAATCAAAGCCATTTGGTAAGATATGATCGTCATTTAGGCTTTGTGCACTGTTCATTTTCCTAACAATGAGTCATATAATGTATACTTGTCTGCCTGTCTCTCAGTCTGTCTGTTTCATCATCTGTCACCGAGACTTTCTGCATCTATGATTCAGAGCCTAGTACTAATGTAGATATTGCATAAAGCTATTGTTAATACGATGAGTCAGATTCAGACAAGAGAATAAAATATACTGAACAGAGTGTGGAAAACACTGGAAATAGTCCAAGCGTTAAAAGTCATCATCTTGCCAAGGGAGTGTATGACTAGATGTCAGGGGTTAATGACACCCTCATCCATCATCACGCCGCTCTGGATCCAACACACAGCACATTTCCAATTGCATTTCCACATTCGTTCACCCTCATGCCTTGTCAAGATGCCACACTATGACAATGTGGCCAGCGGCGGAGGAACTGAACAGAGAGAGAGAAGTATCATTTGATTGGGGGACGGTGAAAATAGGATCACCTGGCTGGCAGGTGTATCTGCTATGGAAATGAGAGTGGTGAGAAACCCTCAGTGAATGAATGAATGGATGGATGGATGGATGGATGGATGGATGGATGGATGGACAGTGAAACCGAAGCACTAGCCAAAGACGTGAAGCCAAGTCTGTCTGTCCATTTCTAGCCCAGTGTAAAATGTGTAAAAAAAAAAAATTAAAAAAAAACCCATCAGGACATTAGATGTCAAGATGCCTGGACCTAATAATAACTGACCATGCCTCCATAGCTGCAAAGAACTGGTATTTACTCCGAAAGAGAAGTCATAGCATTGAGAGATAGTAAGCTGGTGAAAACAGCTATAGGTATGTAACTAATTGACAAATCTAACTGCTCAGCCTACTTCACAAACGGAAGGCATACAGAAATACCAACATGCCTACAAGAGTCTATTCTTGATATTACTAAACACTAATTGGATTTTTTTAAGTAAAGAGGTCTTTTAGAATTAAATTTTATAAATAAATGGTTAACCCTCAAGCTCAAAAGATGGAATGTTCCACGAACAACGATTTCTTTCCAGCTTCTAGACACTATAGGCTAGTTCTCATTCAAACTGACCATGCAATCTATTTAGTGACTTTTAGAACCTGAGTGCAGTAGGCTACATCAATAATGTAGGACAATTTATGAGAGATTTCGAGTAAACATGGCCGTTATTAACATGGTAGTAGACATTTTCTGAAGTCTCAAATGTAAGTCTGTCATGTTTAGCCCTTCTGACGGGCAGCATGAGCTAAGGCAGTGGGACACCTAATGATTAAAACAACAACTAATAGGATAACTAATAGGATACTCAAACACTTAGTCAAACACGCCTACAGCACACGGTTCTTTACTAATCTTGCAATATTCATGTTGAGAATAAATGGATAAGTCTATATTTCTCTATGACATGTATTAAAAATGATAAGCATCATTTTGATGAAGAAAGCTGACTTTCTCCTATTTTTTTCTAAACGGAATACCGCTGTCGCTGCAGACCGGAGATCGCACGTTATCCCTTACGTGCAAGGAGGTGACATTACAGGCCAAGAAATGACAAGCTCGAAAAACCAGTTGCGTATATTTACCGGAAACATTTGCAAATTTAGGTAGCCTACATAACGGACACAAGAAGTAGATGACGGTTCTCCCTTGAGGGCCAAAACGTTGATGTGACGTGATGTCATTAACCAGAATTGTGGGTGCACGCGCAACAATTAGTTTTCTCGCACCCTTGTGTCCTTAAAATCCGAAATGAGATTTTGACATCTGAAATCGACACTTTGAGGTAAAATATGAATGTTGATTGATGGTTAACCTTTCAAAGACATTCAAGACAAAGTCATGATACGAGGTAGACGGTGATGTCGATGCCTCAGGAAAGCATATAACATGGCAAATAGTTCATGTTGCAACGAATATTGGTCTGTTATAGCCAGCCTTGAATATTCACTATAATCTATTGAAACAGGGTCATCTGGGAAATTATCAACTTAAGAGTTTAGGCAATGTAAAAACATAATGAATAGAGAGCCTGTCTAACAATTTTGGTAATATCAAGGGCAGTAAAGACCTTTAGTGTGAGATATGATCACGGTTTGTGAGCTCAATTTGTTTGAAGTGTGGAAAACATTAATAAGGATAACTGCAGCACCACTTTAAGATGCTAGAAACCACAAGTAGGTACATTCAGGAGATTTTACATAACTAAAGATGTGCTTGGAAATAAAACGCGTTTGCGTATGGCTTCGATTTGTTTAATAGACATGATTTTTTATTTTAAAAATGTGCGTTTTCTTTGCTTTTCACTTTGAGAAAGAGCTGCGACGCATTCGAATGCATAGCCTATACAGCAAGAATATTTATTAAGCTCTTAGTCAAAGCCTGCATTGAGCGCTCAGCCCTGCAAGTCAATTCGTTCTCTAAACTCGCTCCTAAAATCCCTTGCGTTTAGAATGTCTGCCGGACGTATCAGACACCAAGCCTGGTAAAAATTCAGAGCAAAATAACACACTCACCATGTACATATGTGAACATCATTGAAAATAGAATATTCCAAATTATAAAGCTCGCTTTTATCCTCATCGTTTTATCTTGAACCAAGTCCGTTCGTCCACATTTAATACATCCTCTGTTGGAAATAACTAAAAATCCATTAATGCCATCGACGTATCCGGCCTTATAAACTGATTTCATATTCACAAAGTGTACGCTGCCTATTTATGGGATTGATAGTCCTCGGTTTGAGGCAGAGTGTTGTCGTGTGGAGGGAGTGCGGTCACTGCGCGATGTGAGCTCTACGGTGATTTTTAGGATATCACAGCAACCTTGATGAGGACTCAACCATCTCGCCAACAGGGGCACAAAGTATACTCTGTACTCCGCTCGTATCCCCTTTTCCACCGCTTGCTTTCACTCGCATCCTCTCAAGTAGACCCCCAGGTTGTGATCCTTACAGCTTTCAGTGATATAACAACCGAAATCGACACCTTAAGAAAAAAGGCTTTCGAAGAGTTCGTTTTACTGTTTCATTTCAGCTAACCATCGGTCCAATAGAGTTCTGTCATCACAATTTATATTCAATGTTTGTCTCTCAAATTAATCTGGGAATGTGTTAGAGGACAAGAGATTTAACTTGGATTTTCTTATATTAAAGCAGTCTTCGCAACATAGTTCAGACGATCCACTGAAACTAAGAATTTCTCACTATACTGCTTTTCATGTCCCCTTAAAACCAGTGCATGTCAACAACCTGAAAGGCAAAAGACTAATAACAAACAACTTCGGGCTAAACTGAAAAAATGAGTCGACTTGTTTTGTAGCGTCAATCTTTTCATTCACTATTGTAATATATTAAAAGTGGGACACGGTCCCTTTGGAACGTCGATCGAATTTTCTTCTCGAATCTGCACTTCAATGAGCCTGTAGCGTTGTGTTTCGGAGGGAGTCTTCTGCCATCTATAGGTTAGAGCCTTCATTTCTTAAAGCGTTTGCATTAATCTCTCTCTCACTCTCCCCCACTGTCTCTCACAAACACACACACACAAGCACACACATAGGCTTTTCTACTTTTTCTACCACTGAATTCTGTGTGTGTGTGTGTGTGTGTGTTAGAGAAAAGGAGAGAAAGGAACGACTAAAAAGAAAAATTAAAGCTCACGTAAGTCACAATTACACTTACACACACTCTCGTTTCCAATTTGGGAACTATCCATGGTGCTGAAGCAGTGAAACAGTAGTAGGATTAGCCAATTGGAGAACGGCAGTAGATAATTCTTTACGTAATCGTAGCGTAATTACTGTAAATAATATCTTCTACCTTCTCTCCTCATACCGCTGCATTTCCTAAAAACGCAGTACAGCATCACAAATAGAACTGTTTTTAGCTTTAATGATTTTGTAGCCAATAAATTGCAAATTATCACAGGTTACAGGTGTGGAGTTCTGTTCTCTACTTTATCAAATTCAAGCATTTCATCACTGTTACCTACTGGGTTTAAATAATACATGGTGGAATATTTTGCCTTTCCTTTATCTGAACCTAGAAAAGGAACTCTAGGCATACCCTAGTGATGGAAAATGTTTTTTGTTCTTCAGTGATGCTGCAGTCTATGCATTAAACATGTTAGACAAATAAATAAATTAATATTATTAATTTAAATCAATTCATATTCTTCATTTAGCACATATATTGTTCTACATATTGTACTATTGTACTAGTTTATACAATAGATCATGATCCATGGTGCCAAAAACCTTATTTGTTTAATGATAAGTATTATTTCTTTAATGACAGAAGTATTATTTGTTTGATGATGAGAGAAGTATGGCATTTTAGTGATCCTCCACTAGGCCTTACACCATCATGGAGTTCAGAGTGTATAGCCAACATATTAGATCTCTCTCACTGTCAGACAGATGTAACAGGTCTTTTGGTTACCCATCATGTTTGCAAATATTATGCTAATAAAAGCATGCAATCATCTCCCTCTAACCCACATACGGTAGATCATTAATCTATGAAGTTCATGTAATTACAAACAATTTACCGCATTACCCTTAGCCTGGGATCCGCATCCATTAAGACATAGGATCTGGCACCATGCATTTCCTCGGACAGAAGCAGCATGAA
>JAGFZM010002340.1:12632-24283 GCA_017657215.1 Limnothrissa miodon
CGTGTTGGGGGAACCGGGCGGCAGATAATGCAGATGACGTCATAATGAAGGTGGCAGAGAGTGCAAGTGGCAGAGAGTGCAAGTTCTGCAGCCAGACCCTATTGGGTGCCCTGGTGGAGCTCTGCACTGCTCTATAGAAGAGAACCCACGGCAAGGCCGTGACAACAGCTTTTTTCATTTCCTATAAGACATCCAAAATCCAATAATGAATGAAAAACCAGACACCCCAATGCTCTTGTAAGCCTATAGAGCATTCATGCATCACCATCACTCAACTTATTTCCAATATATTTGTTTGGAGTTTCATGTGGGTGATAGTACAAAACACCTTTTTTATTAAAGGTCTCATTCCATGGTATTTCCATTAATTTTGTCTCTTTTCTAAATAATGTCATGAGAGTTGGTTTCGACAAAAATATGCTGTGGTTGTCTTGTTTCAAGCTATTTTAGTTAGGTGAAAACAAGAGCAGGGATAGCTCGAGAGGATTCTTATGAATATTGAAGGTGTCATCTCATCGTTTTTTCGTTAATTTTGCGGTGATCTGTAGTACTAATGAACTCCCTGAGAGCCGGTTTTAGATGAAAACATGCTTTGTTGCGTCTGTTTCATGCTGTTTTAGTCCATTGGGGAAGGTGGGAGGGGACGAACAAAAGGATTTTGCCTCTTAACATGAATATGCATGACATGCTAATCTGCTCGCCTGTGATTGTCTAAGTACACTGTGACGCTACCTCCAGTTCGTCACTGAGGATTCCGCTGCTCCAATTTACATTACGAGACTCGCAGCTAGTCAAGAATCGAGGCTCTTCTGTGGCGCAGCATGTCTTCGAAGATACAGCCTTATGTTTATGATTCTGAATCCGAGGAAGAAGAAGAGGTAGCTCAAGAACCGCTTTCTGATCGTTTGTCAATGAACGTTTCAGAATGGTAATGTTTTCATGTCAACTCAAAATTTCTTATAAAAGAGGTGGACGTTTGTGGCGATTCTTATCATGCTTTCAAGTTATAATAAACACTTGGAAACGTTCAGAAACATAGACTTGTTTCTTTACACTGTCGACAGTCTTTGCAACCTTCCAGGTAGACATTTTACTTCACAACAAAGGGTTAGCACCCTGCTAAAGCAATTTAGCCACTGATGTTGCTTGCTAATCCTATGCTAGTAGATAAGATATTGCTAAATCATTGTGCTGCAAAGAGACTCCCCCGGTAATGAGAACTAGCAAATTTGTTGGTAAAGGTTGCTCATGTTGTTTACATACAAGGTAACATAAACCATCTTTAGCCTGGGGGGGGGGGGTGCTCCTAAGCCAATGTACAAACCTGGGGTGCGTTTCTCAAAAGCATCGTTGCTAACCAGTTAGCAACTAAGTTGGTTGGCAATGGACAATTGCATTGCAACCAACAAAGTTGCTTACTTTGTTAGCAACGATGCTTTTGGGAAACGCACCCCAGGTCCTTTTTCATCAAATAACCTTTATTTACAGAGCCACACCCTTGGACTCCAAAAGATGTAGGCTTCTTTTGAGTCCCTCTTTCTCCATGTTGTGGCTCCCTCCAACCTCATTGCTCTGTAAACAAAACACAAAGGGCATACAAGTTGTAGGAGTTTGTGAAAGTCAAGTTTTGATGTGTGTACAGTTATAGTGGACTGGTATTCGTCTGTGAGAGTGAAAGAAAACAGATACACTGATAAGCTGTGCACTGTGTAACATTGATAACTATTTATCTTACATCTGTGAATCCACTCACCTGGACTAGCTGAATGTCAATGATGCTGTTTGTCTCCAAATTCATCAAACTGTAACTGCTGTATTTTGCACTGTGGCCTGCAAATACAAAATGGTGCTATTAGAACTAGGTCATATTACTTTTTCAATCAGCATGAGGGCCATTTCCTTGCTATCCATCAGACCATGCATTAAACCAGGAACTATAATCTACAAATATGCCAGAAGTCTGAGAAGATAAATATTGCTCAATCTAATTGGAGAGTAAGATTTGGGTACAGTGTACTATACCTTTTGTACTTGAAAATATGAAGAGCCGGTGAAATATATGGAAGCAGATAGTTGTATGTTGCCTACAGAAGTGCTCCCAATCACTGGCTGGCTCCTCCATTGCTTTGAAAACTTGCAGTGATGGCATTTTTGGTCGACAGACAAAAATGTTCCTCGTCTGTAGGTCCTCACATCCGACACCCGACTGCAGACTGGACATGTTTCAAAAAGTTCTATAAGGTTCTTCTCAAATACGATGTACTTGGAGTCTTTGTATCCAGTTGAGGCTGCATCACTATGAGACAAAGGCCATTATAGACATCCAAAATGTTAGTTTAACAAGCAAAACAATAACAAAAATATTTGTCAATAAACATGGTAATTTAGATTAAATCATACGTTGGCTGTGATGTTTCAGTTAAAGTGCTCATTGACTGAGCTGGGTCATAGGTGGAGTCAAGGGGTTCTGGTATGACTGTGGAGATGTCACTTTCATCATCCTCCTCTTCTTCATCAACCCAAGGTCTTTTAGCTGGCCTTGGATGGACAGACTTGATGGGCGTAGAGGTAGCAGGCCCCCATGGTGCATCAGAAGTGCTAGTGGCAGTACTTCTACTTGTCATGGCAGGTTCTGTTTGGGTACCTAAAGTAAATTAAGGTGTTATACTTTATAATGACAGTCATTATTTCAAACAAAACCATAATGGCACAATGGAGACAAAAAGATTTCAGAGACTGTGAAAAGATGTATGATTTAAGTTGCACACGCACAGGAAGACAACATTTGGGAATATCAATTCTTTTTGTAAAGCAATAAACTATCACAAACATTGAGGAGCACATAAGCACATGGCATTGCTAGACAAATACAAACTAGCACAACATAAATTGAAACAAGAGTTAGATCACAAACCTTTACTTCTGACGCGAGGAGCTAATGTACCCATAGAAAGCTGTGTAGCCTGTTAAGACAGAGGGGTAGGGGTAGGGCTATATGCCTTCCGAATCTCCAGAAAAGTTCACAAATGTTAGTGTTTTCTCCATTATTGATGGTTTAAAATGTTTAATAACCGTTGTATTGTCTTAAGTTTAACGTTATTCCAATGTGTAATGGTCCTTTTCTCCATAAAATGCACACGAAAAAAATCACTAATACAATGAGTAGTGCAACGTTATTTGTGACTTGAGGGATCGGTTGGAGCATTGAGTTGTGAACGAATTACGAGCGTCCGTGTTAAAAAAGTGTTGCCAACGTAATAGCTGCCAGAGAGCACTGATGATGTATGCAATTGTTGAAGGGGTGTCCCAATTCGTAGGGGTTGACTTTCAAAACCTACCCCTTGTTGCTCTGCTTCAAGGGGCAGGGGGAAGGGGAAGGGGTAGAAATTAGAAATGGGATTGGCCCTAAGGCTAACGGCAGCGTGCCAGATTAGAACAATGGCTGGGCCAGCAACAAAACGGTTTTGCACACTTATCTAACTCGGGGGACTGTGGGTAATGACCCAATTTCATCTAAGGGTGGCATATTCCTTTAAAAAAATAGTACATGGTTTTGTTAACTGTTTGATATATTTTCATAAGACAAGGACTTAGGGTCTCTCCTAGACTAGACTCAACAAATAACAAGTCCCACTATGCTCTTTTATCTAATGTAACAATCTGTAGTGCAAATATTAAAGCCACTATGTGTAGGATATGTCTTCTATTTATCTTTGTCTTTTATTAAAAATATATTTTTTATTTTAAAAATATAGTGTAAAACGATGGTAATTACCTCCATGAATAAATTGTAGTGTTCCCGTAAACTTGGTAATGTCCATTTATATGTAGATGTGGTTGGGTACCAAATGAGAATATTAATTTTCCGCCGCCATTTTCAAAATGAGGACCATGGGAAATGAGGACCGTGGGAAGGGGAGAGCTAATACATTGTATTCAAACGTGTGCAGTATACCACTTCGCCAATAGATGGGAGAAATTCTCATACGAAAAAAATAAAACTTACACATAGTGGGTTTAATACCTCTCTTTTATAATTTTTCATCTATAAGAAACATTCTGCCATCCACACCTTGGTGCAACCAGGCAGTCTAGTTGCATTTATAGCCTTACTGACTCATTGGGTTTTAAATTTAGAAAGAGGTGTAAATCATCCAGCATCCCTGTTTCTATTCTGTAGGTGACAGTGAGGATTTTAAACTGAATAAAATACATGCTTATTGGTTATTGGCATTACGTGCTTACTGGTTATTGATTATTTGACAGATATTCGGATATTCACTGAATGGTGTTACTTTCACAGACATTACACACAGACATTTATTTTTTGTAATGTTGGTTTTTACCTCCTTACCTAGATATTTGCTCATCTTACACAAACCTCTCTGACCCATGGCGGAACTCAAACTTTGTCAGTTACCGGCCATATACAGACGCTAACCTCACAAGTGGTTGGTATCGCTTCACTGGTGTCGGTGGAGATGTCCTGTCACCTTACCCTTATGATGCCAGAACCCTTAGCCTTTGTGGTTTTGACTACTCAACTCTTTTGGAGAACCAAGTTCGTATCCCCAGTCTTTGCTCTGGTAACTTTGGTTCTGGAGGGACTGTGGATGTGCTCCGATGCCCGGGAGGATTCTATGTGTTCAAACTGTTTCCCACAAACAAAACCTTCATAACTGGTAGGAGAACAATTACCACTTACATTGCCTGTGTATTTCATACTGATACATTTTTGAGGACTGTATGACAGGCACAATTCACCTGCTTTTTTTTCATGTAAGAATTAGGCTTAACATTTTCTGCCTTTGGTGCTTCTCTAATTGATTTCCAGAACATAAATTATGTGGATTATCCTCATGTGGAATGAATGCTTACTGCTATGGTTACTATGGTTTCCATAGTTACTATAGTAACTATGGTTACTATGGTTACTATAATTACTGGTGTAGCATCTACTGGTCCTGAGCCTGCCCCTTATTCCGGCAACAGGATTTAATTAACACTACTACTACACTACACTACCACTACTACTAACAACACTACTGCTGCTACTAATAATAATTATAATCACCATCATCATAACCATCATCATTGTAACTCCAGTGTTGAAAGGATTGTTATATGGCAATCCAAGCACCTCGCCCAAGAAAATCCAGACCCTTTTCATGTGCCATTCCATACAGTGCATCCAAAACAGGGGCCTGCCTGCCCAAAGCTCTTGAAGTCCCAGAAAGCACCTTTTGTCCCAGCGCTTAAATGACTTTTCACCCCACTGCACTTATGCTCTCCTATCCCCCTAGTAGGATTCTCTCTAAGGTATCTTCTACAGTTGCCTTGGTTGAAAAAAGATAAATACAGTACATATATTAGGTATTTATATTGCATGTGAGGACATTTATGGTTGTTTTCTTTATATAGTCTTATATTCTTATATATATATATATATATATATATATTATTTATTTATTCATTTATTTATTCATTATATATATATATATATATATATATATATATATACACACACACACACACACACACACAGGGATGGGCAGTATTTCTAATACATGTGATTCAAATACGTATTTCAAATACAAAATACTATTTTGTAATTTGTATTTTATTGGGATGATGAAAATGCCTTTGTATCAAAATACTTCAGTGTTGTGTATTTGTGCATTTTCAAAATACTGTAAAATACTTTCTGTGAGACACTAACATCTAACCACGAAATCTGTCTGTGCCCTTCACATTGTTAAGCCCCTGTGATGTCACTCTTGGCCACTAGGGAATGTTGGCGCTGTTTCACATTTCCTATGGGAATGAACATTTATTGCACTCACAACACAAAACCTGTTTGTTTTTTTTGTCGTGCATTATGATGAATCTCACCAAATGTGGTAGCGGTGGTGTATCAAAATAAATCATGCATTTGGATTGTTCATCATTGAGTTATTGTCACTGATTCATAGTGGGCAATCTATTACAAAAATAAGTTGAAGGGAAGAAGTTTATACTGGAATGTCTAACATTAGGTGTCTGCATATCTAATCTGTTGACTGATTATGGAAGGAGTCTCTTGCCCTTAAGGCACACCGTCCCACCTGTTTTTTTTTTTATGGTTATGCTTGTGGCATTCAATGCCAGAAGGAGTAACTTCAAATCAAGCAGACGGACATGAAAGCCCAGGGTCTAAGCTTTCATTTGAAACCAATTTTATGTTTCTAGGTAAAGGGAATGGGAATTGGGAATATGGGAATTTACATAGGGGTCCCAAGCAAAACGTATCAATATATTTTACAAAAATGTATATTCAAAAATCATATTTTTGGTCTTTTGACTTCAATTATTTTCTGTAACAAGCTGAGAGATGGAATTAGAGCTTAGATTTTTTGATTTTGGGGTATCATCCGGATGGTACCTTCATATCTTAGTTAGTTCATAGACATTTGAAATTACAACCTCTGTAACTCAGTGTCCATATGTCACAGAAACATATTCTTCTAGAAAAAACTTGAGGGTGTCACCTTTCCAATGGTATGAGGCACATCCCTGAGTCTAAAACTATGTAGGAACTGTCAAGCTTTTCATTTGGGTATGCATTTTTTTTTTTTTTTGTGGAAAAAATAGGGGTGTGCCTTAACAGGTTACGGATAGACGAAAAAACCCTTTTGAAATAAGTATTTTGAAAAATACAAAAATACAGTATTTTAATTTCATACATTTGACTGTTGTATTTTGTAGCTTATTTTGATAGATTTTTAATGTGTGTATTTTGTATTTTCTTAGGAAATACATTTTGATGTATTTGTGCCCATCCCTGTATGTATACAGTATATATATTTACATATTTTTTATTTCTCTTTTTTCAACCAAAGCAATGTGTGTGTGTGTATATATGCAATATAGGTATTTATATGAATACATAAAGATGTATATAAGAATATATAAAGAAAACAACAATAAATGTCCTCACATGCAATATAAATAGCTGTTATTCTAACCAAAGATGAAAGAAAATTAAACAAACCAACAAAATGAATTAAACTTAACAGTGTGTTGCATTGTCACATTCTTGCATAAGCCCATGGACAGCATGTGGTGAAGATGAGTGTGATGAAATAGTTCATTCCTGCTTAATGAAAGCCGTATTATACAATCTCATTTTGTGATGCCTTTGTATACAATCTCAATACACAATAATACCAAATATAAATCTTGATTTTACAGGTGAAGGAAGTTGCCCATCATATACCAACCTGTCTGATCCGTGGCGTAATGTTGGATTCAGCTCTACAAGTTTTCCTGGATGGCCAAATAATGACAGCTCTTTAGGCTGGGGATGGTATCGCTTCACTGGCATTGGAGGGGATGTTCTGTATGATAGCTGCTCCAGCACTGCTGTTGGTGGAGGCTTATCGAAGCCTATTGTACTCTGTGTCAGGAACACATCCTATTGGGGGACCCAATACAGTGATGTAAAACTTTGTTACTGGCCCTCAGGAGGATGTACTGGACAATTTATAGGGTACAGACTCATGTGTCCAGAAGGATTCTACTTGTATTCTCTTTCTCCACAGGCGCCATGCAGTTATGTCACACGTGAGTATTTAAATGGTGAAGTATTTAAAGACCCTGAACATTACTTATATAACGGGGATGGAGGTGTATTGTTATCCAGTTAACACAGAGTGTTACAACATCTTTAATTTTTTTTTACCTGTCACAAAACAGTTTTTTAACATTTTAAACATTTTAAAAAAGGATAGGTCTAAATGAATTTGGGTAAGGCCCATTGGGCTAATGTGGAAATGTAATAGGCTACAATTGTCACTGCCTACAATATTCAATAAAAAATGAACAGAGAAATCAGACTAAATTCAAAAAGTAAGTCAATTTTAAACAGAATTGCCTAAACCATGAGCCAATGCTGGATAGAACTGGATTATTGCTTATTCCATGCCCTCCCTTTATTAGTGCCTGACCCACAGAACTTTGCTTAATCACTGAGTAACCATCACATAAAGATAAGAAGTAATTAAGCTTAATGTTAAATTGATTCATTTTCAGGGAAGCATCAAATCTGTCTTTTTTGCAAACAAAATGTTCTTGTTAGCTTTCATATAAGTTTCACCATTTACTTGTATCACGGTATACTGAAACTGCCCAGCTTTTGAACTGCACAGATTTTCTTCTTTTGATGTTCTGCCACCCCCACAGCACTTACATTTCTTATTCTTGTAATTTTTTAAATAATGAACCACTGATCAATTGACTGAGTGTCAACTATCAACTAGACTGCATTTTCTCGGCAGAAACTGCAAAAGTGGACTTGCCACCAACACCGCCCCACCCCCTTCAACCCCCCCTGCCACACACCCACCCACCAACCCCATACACACACACACACAAGCATTTCCCCCATTCTTTCTAATGGAGAACAGTCAGGGTTATCTGTGAAGCTGAAGGCAGACCGCCCAGGAAGCCAGAGATGCAGGATCAGGCAGTGGAAGGCAGGGGTGACCCTCAGCAGGGAGGCAGTGGCATGGACAGTGGAGTGGGTTGAGGACCATTCAGGAGTGCCGCCGGATCACGTTGGAAGAAGGTCCCAGGAGAACCCAGGAGGTGCAGGCGCAGGCAGTGGAAGGCAGTGATGACTCACAGTAGGGTGGTAATGGCATGGAAAATCAGAGAGGAGATGAGTTAGAACAGTCTCCATCAGATTTCAGAGAATGTGAGTTATATTGCATGTGAAACCATATACAGATGTTGGCCAAGTGAAGAAGTGGAGAGGAAAAGGGAGGAGGAGAAAGACTGAGTGAAAATTGTACGGGTTAACAGATGGGTGGAATGTGGCCGCATTAAACTATAGCAGCATAACTAAGGTATGATGTATAACAAGCCAACACCACCAAAGGAAATGGTCAGTGGCCACCAAGCCCTGGACGGGAGCTTACAGCAGAGGCAGTCCTTTCCAATAATACCCTGAGGAGGTGTGGCTTACCATACACCATCCCTAACTAAAGGGGTCAGTAAATAGAAAGGTTTTGAGTCTAGACTTAAAGGTGTTGAGAGTGTCCGCTTGACGAATGTTAGAAGGGAGTTTGTTCCACAGGACAGGCGCACAATGGCAGAATGCTCTTCCTCCCATTGTCGATTTTGATATTCTAGGAATTACTAGGAGACCAGCATTCTGTGACCTTAGGGGTCTAGAAGGGTGGTAGGGAACAAGTAAGTCTTTAATATATGCTGGAGCAAGGGCTTTATATGTTAGGAGAAGCATTTTAAAATCAATTCGGCTTTTAACAGGAAGCCAATGTAAGGAAGCAAGGACAGGTGTGATATGTTCATATTTTTTTGTCCTAGTGAGTGCTCGTGCTGCAGCATTTTGTATTAGTTGAAGGTTTTTGATGCAGCTAGTACCACATCCAGAGAACAGTGCATTACAATAGTCAAGTCTGGAGGTAACAAATGCATGTATTAGTTTTTCTGCATCCTCAAAAGAAAGGAATTTTCTGACCTTAGCAATGTTGCGTAAATGAAAGAATGAGGTTTTGGAGATATGCTTTACATGACTATTTAAAGAGTGGTCTTGATCAATATACACCCCAAGGTTCTTGACCTTTGTGTTAGGTGTGAGTGAAAGGTCACTAAGTAAGCTCTGATGATGGGGTAAAGTGTTGGTCAGGTTTTTAGGGCCAATCAACATGACTTCAGTCTTATCAGAGTTTATGCAAAGGAAATTATTAGTCATCCAGTTTTTGATGTCACTGAGGCAGGCAACAAGTTTTGTTACTGGCGTACAATCATTAGGCTTCATTGAAAGGTATAGTTGGGTGTCATCTGCGTAAGAGTGGAAGGTAATGCCATGTTTTCTAATAACAGATCCCAAAGGTAGCATGTAAAGGGAGAATAGCAGAGGTCCCAGTACTGATCCTTGGGGCACACCATACTTGACTTCAGTGTGGCATGATGCTTCATTATGTGCATGTACAAACTGGTAACGTCCAGTAAGGTATGACCTGAGCCAGGCTAATGCAGAATCTTTGATGCCAATCATATGCTCAAGTCTATGTAGTAGGATGCTGTGATCAATAGTGTCGAAAGCAGCACTTAGATCCAGTAGGATTAATAATGAAATGCATCCTTTATCAGATGAGATAAGGAGATCATTGTAGACCTTTACTAGGGCTGATTCTGTGCTATGGTATGCTCTAAAGCCAGATTGATAGGGTTCCTGAATGTTGTTTGCGTCTAAGAAGGTACAAATTTGCTTAGACACTATTTTTTCAAGAATCTTGGATATAAATGGGAGGTTGGATATAGGTCGATAGTTAGCCAGGACATCAGGGTCAAGGTTGGGCTTTTTGATTAAAGGCTTAATGACAGATGTCTTGAAAAGTTTGGGAACATGTCCTGCTACAAGAGAGTGATTTATAATATTAAGTATCGGCTCAGCTAGGTTAGGGAGAGTAGCCTTAAGGAGATCAGTAGGAATTGGATCCAGTAGACAAGTAGAGGCCTTGCTTGATGAGATCAACTTGATAATTTCAGATATACTGGCAGGTGTAAACGAGCCCAGGTATGCTATAGGTCGGCTAGGACTTGCTGTTTCCATTATAGGGGAACCAGCTGAATTTGAAGTTTGAATGGTGTTATTGATTCTACCTCTAAAAGATTCAATTTTATCATTAAAAAAAAAAAAAAAAAAAAATCATGAAATCATTGCTGTCTAATGTTATTGGAATGGAGTGTGTCACTTCATTCCTACTTTTAGTTAAGCGCGATATTGTGTCAAAGAGGAATTTGGGATTGTTTTTGTTATCATTTATAAGTGAGGAGTAGTATTCTGTTTTTGCATTATTAAGTGCTTTCTTATAGTCTTTTAGGCTGTCTTTCCATGCAAGATGGAACACTTCAAGTTTGGTGGCATACCATTTTCTCTCAAGTTTACGTGCAGCTTGCTTCATTGAGCGTGTCTGTGCTGTATACCATGGGGCAATTTTGTCTTGTTTTCTAATTTTCTTTTTAAGTGGCACGATGGAATTTAATGTAGTGTAAAGTGCATCTATAACATTATCAGTTAATTGATCAACTTGAGTAGGGCTGGGAGGAGGGCCTTCTAATGTGTATTGTGTCATTAAGGGTTCAAGAAGAGATGGAATTTTATCTATGAAGTCGCTTGTGGCTTGGGGGGTTATTTGTCTAGTGTGGTAGCAAATAGAGTTAGGGGCTGTAGAATCTATTGTAGTCTTTAGAGTTATAAGGGAATGGTCAGTTAGTGAAGGGCATTGAGGTAGGATAGCAAGTTGTTCTATTTGTGCCCCATATGTTAGAACAAGGTCAATAGTATGACTACCTTTATGTGTAGGTGCATTAACATGTTGGAAGAAGCCAATGTGTTCAATTAAGGATTGGAATGCTGATGCAAGGCTATTATTTACATCATCCATGTGGATGTTGAAATCGCCCAACACTATAATATTATCAGTTTTAATGACTAGTGAGGAAAGAAATTCTGAGAATTCAGTCATAAAGTCAGAATAGGGGCCTGGGGGTCTATATAATGTTACAATCGTTAAGGGTACATTAGATCTAGATGTTTTGTCAGGTTGCATAAGATTGAGAACAAGGACCTCAAAAGATTTAAA
>JAGFZM010002340.1:39413-71778 GCA_017657215.1 Limnothrissa miodon
CGCCCTCTACAGTTTGGCTTCAGACTTTATTTCTGTGTCAGAACTCTAGAATTTTCATTCTGTATGCGGTTGTGTTCTGTTGTCAAAGTAGCAGAGTAACACAGCAAAGTAGCATATGTAGTAGTGTGTTATCAAAGTAGCATAAGTAGTAGTATGTAATTAATGTGTTATCTAAGTAGCATGGTTTCATAGCAACATTGCATTAGTAGCAGTGTGATATTAGGTTAATGTTAAGTTTTATTGAAGTAGCATAGCAAAACGTAATTCCTTTGGTTTACTTCATTTGAATATGTTGCATAGATTTATGATACTAAACATTATAACATTTCTTAAAAATTCTTATGCTCCTAAATATCTGCACAAAACTGTTTATTAGTTATTTTTGTATATCACTCTCAGGAATACTAAGGACACAGACATTTGTACACTGTTTATTTTTTTGTAGTCTAACATTAAGATGTTGGTAGTGGGTAATGGGGATAAAACAACAGTGTGAAACAATGCAAACTAAGAGTGTACTTGCTACCTCTATCTGCTTCCTTCACAAACAATATACTTGTTCTATTAAAATATTGTTGAAAGTTATGTCAAGCCAATGGTGGTATACTTTTTATTTAAATGGCCAGGTTAATGTCGAAATAAACATCACAAAAATAAATGGTCATTCAGTAATCATAATTGTCATCACTCTTTATCATATAAATAATATGTTGACTAAGCATTCCAAACAACATGCACAATATAAAAATAGCCGTTCGGTGACCGCAATGTTGCAGGTTCGAGCCCCACTCTACCTGTTTCATGTGCACCCGTGTGGTAAACAATATCCAGCACTTTTGAAAATGAAAACATTACAGATTGACTGAAGTTATTTATAATGTGAGTGGACTGTGAAAATGTGAAATGACTTTTAGTAAATAGGAAATGCATTTCAGCTAATAGTATGACATTAAAGTAATCAGTTTTCTTGGAAGACAACATTAAATCAATGTTTTTTTTATTAGTGTAATGCATCTGTGATAATGTTTTAATGAGCATTCAGTATGTTCTTGCTCTTGGGGAACTGAGGCTTGCTGCCTGCTTTGCTGCCGTTGTTAAAATGCTGTCAAACAGAATATGTCAAGACAAAGAGAATATGAAGAGTTCAGATGCAAAAGCCTCTAAAAGCCATTTCAATTAATTTACAGAAATATATTTTTTAAATTTTGACAAACTATATATTCAGTCCAAATCCAATCTAATTTGTTTTTACATAATAAAAAGAATTGAATAAAGAATAAAAATAAATTTAGTTTTATACTGATTACTTATAAAATATTATTAAAACCTCCTTTTTGAATATTTCTAAAAATGGATTTAGAGGCTTTTGCATCTGAACCCTTCATATGTTGAGCCAATGGTGATTTGTTAGTCTCCATCAACCAGTCATGTGACTGGGACATGCACTCTGTCTCCGGAGTGTACCACATCTCATTCACAGTTGTCAGAAGCTCTGGCTGGGGTTGATTACTGCAAGAGGAAGGTCTCTCGTACAATTGGGATTAGTTCATATATTTTGTTGGTAGGACTGTCATGCAAATAACATGTGTTTTTGTTTCATTTGGTTTCAACATGACTTTTGTAATCATAATTGTCATCACACCTAATCATGTATAGGCATTTTTTTTCTTCAATCTGCATTTTGTTTGACATCCCTATTTTGACTTAAAGGGATAGTTCGGTTTTTAACACATTGAGCCCCTTTCACAGGTTGTCTAAAATGCAATAAAGTGGTTGACAGCGAAATTTTGACGATTGCTTCTGTCTCGGCTATTTGGGAAATGTAGAATCGCCTCTGCCTGCCTTCAAAATGGCTAGCAATGGGCATGTGTTGTTTCTATCCTTAAAACACTGGTTTTAAAAAAGTGCTACTCACCAAGTGGTTAGTGGTGCTCAATGATGTTCCAAAACATGTATCGTAGCGAAATAAAGCTTCCGTCATGTTTTATTTTGGCACTTTGTTTATATGAAGGAGCAAATAGATCCCTATGGGACTTACAAAATGGCAAATAAAACATGACAGAAACTGTATTTTGCTACGATACTTGGGTTGGAACATCAGCAAATGCGACTAATCACTCCATGAGTAGCACTTTTTTAAAATCAGTGTTTTAAGGATAGAAACAACACATGCCCATTGCTAGCCATTTTAAAGGCAGGCAGAGACGATTCTATATTTCCCAAATAGCCGAGACAGGAGCAATCATCAAGATTTTGGTGTCAACCACTTTATTTCAGTTTAGACAACCTGTGAAAGGGGCTCAATGTGTTAAAAACCGAACTATCCCTTTAAGTTTTTTTTGTCAAAGAGCCAGAGTTTCCTGTAGCTCAGATCAGATCTCTAAGTTGGGAGGGGCCTTGTTTGAGCGCAGAGGGCAGGAAACCGCAGCCCTACTCGGGAGCCTAGGCAACTGGAATGTGTGCAACTGAAAGAATTTGTGTGGGATAAGTTTAAGTTTCATGATAAGACAAAATAAAGGCAAAGTATAGTAAAGTTAAAATACAGTTAAAATATAATGCACTTTTAAATGTAGCAAGAGTAGAAATAAAAGTAAACAGACAAAAAAAAATAGATATAATATATATATATACACACACACATATAACCTAAAATTATTAAGACCTGAAAGGGCATTTGTTCAAAAGAAGTTGAGAACAACTCATGTCACCTGTCTTAAGGTAACGCTTGAGTTCAGGTAAACCCAAAACCCTGGGTAGAGGGGCTCAGAGAATCCCGGGCGTGGCGGATCACCCACCCTGGAGTGGAAGGTGTGCAGGTGGGTGAGTTTCCCTGGCGACACGGCATAGAATGACAACACGCCAGCTGGCCAATCCAGATACACTCCGACATGGGGAACACCGGAGGAGGGGGCTGGCACCTCTGTCTTATTCTTGTCGTACCTGACCGAGTAATAGCTGCCTTCGCACCACAGCCCATACGACTGGGCGTTCAAGCCGAGCTTGCAGTCAGCGCCATGGGCCTTCCTGCGGATGCTGCCGTAGGCCACGCCGATGACGGCCTCATGTCCGCTCCATTCAGCCTCCCAGTAGTGCCGTCCGATCAGGCCTTCAGTGCACAGCAGTTGGGGGCAGCCGTAAAACCTCTTGGGGTAGTCGGGGTAAAGCCGTTCCCCTTTCACCCTAGTCACCTTCCTGTTGTTCTCAGAGAGGACGAGCTTCGGGCAGGCCGTCTTCTCGTCCATGGTGAGCTCATAGGCATCTGAACACAAGGGGCAGTGGACAACATGTTAAAGAATCTTCTGTATGTATTGACAATTAAAACAAGTCTCGAGATAAGACAAGACAAAAAAGCACATTACTTGGAGAAGAAACAGAGGTCTACCAATCACAAAAACTATCAATGACTTCACTGCCATAAAGCCAACTCATAATTCACATGGCTGCCCTCAAAATCTGAGCAAAAACAATATGTACAACACTCTATGCATTAGCAATTAGAAACTCACACTCACAACTTCTTCTCAGCTGTCTGTCAATGTCCCGTGCACGCACACACACACACACACAGGTATATATGAGTACACATGGTAGCACATAAAATTGTACACTCACATTTCTGGAGACCCGGCATCATCCAGCATGCTGCATTGTGTTCTATGCTATATAGGGGATAAAAAACACAGGAGGTCTGTGGAAGATCTCTGCTGTTTACAGAAATGTTTCATAAAAAGAAGCAAAACAATTTAAGCCAGAGCAACATGGTGACAACTGACACCTATTTCAAACACAAACGCACTCTGTGTCATTTCAGCATGTCTGGCAAATCTGCTTTTGGTAAACGGAAGGAATATATAAAACGTATATTGAGTCAGGTGACAAGACAGAAGTGCAACTCACTTAAGTTGGCAGCCATTGTTCTGGAGCTGGCAATACAGATGCACTCCTACATGTTCTGTGTGGTTGTAGCTCAAATCCAGCTCTTTGAGGTGGGACGGCTTTGTTGATAAAACTGATGCCAAAACTTGGCAAGCCTTCTCTGTCACTAGACAGCCAGAGAGCCTGTGAAACAAAGACAAAGAAAACTTCAAATATAAAAATACTTTGTACATGAATGGAATGCATGCAAAATTAAAGAAACTAAACAAGTAAACATACTTCAGTATTTGCAGTTTGCAGTTCTGATGTCCGAGTCCAGCAGACAGCGCTTCCACTCCTGTCTCTCCCAGATTATTGTTGGTCAGATCCAGGCGTATCAGGTGGGAATCATCTGACTGGAGAGCTGCGGCCAAGAATCGGCAGGACCCTTCAGTGAGGTTACATCTATCAAGGCTAAGAGGACAGCATGAGAAAAATGTATTCCAGAGAGCAGAATGTATTACTGTATTAAAGATCTGTAACAATTGTTTTGGCGTGGTTTTAATGTAAAATAAAGATACACAAAGAAAACACTGCTTTATTAATTCCATGTGTGTGTTTATCTGTGTGTGCTTGTCTGTTTGTGATAGGATATGTGTGTGTATGTGTGTGTGTGTGTGTGTCTGTATGTGTCCTTGTATGTTTGTGATGGGATATGTGTGTGTAACAGCGCTTTTACTTTGCCCTCAGACAGAATGTACATACCTATTGAATGAAAATAAATTGAGGCTCAAATTGTAGATATGCCAAGTCATGACTGAAATTAATCTAATAAGAAATACTGAAAAGGAACAGTGACACTCGCAATAAATGTCAATAAAATGAAATTAAAAAATGTGCCGGTCCCCACATGAGTGTGTGAAGTCTGCAGCTGTAATAAAAAATTGTTATACACTGAAAAAAAATTGTTATACACTGTTATACAATGTAGGCTATTACGTGAACTGCTAATAATATTGTATTATTGCACTAAAATTGCATAAAAAATATCAGCAATATCAGTGCCTACATCAGTGTATCAAGTCTGCAGCTGGGTTGGGTTAATGCAGGTGAGAGTTCCTTCACTCCATCATCTGATAAGTCATTGTTGGTCAGATCCAACTCTCTCAGGGGGGACAGTGAGGACTGGAGAACTGATGCCAGAGTTGCACAGGAAGCCCTTGTCAGGTTACAGCTGGCAAGTCTAGGGGAAAGCCAAAAGTAATTCAGTTGTTTAAAGATATTTTAGGGCTTTTGCCTGTAAAAGGATGGGACAGTGAAGAGAAGTACAGGAAACAGAGTGGGAAAGAGAAATGGAGTAGGATCGGGAAATGGCCTCGGATTGGACTCGAAGCCGGGTACCCAGAGTCATGGTATAGCCAACTGAGCTACGGCAGTAGTTCCAACACATTACCTGGTGTCTACTAACCTCAGTATGTCCAGCACGCAATTTTTATGGCAAAGTCCATGGGACAGCACCTGCACTCCAGCATCTCTCAGGTCATTGCAACTCAGGTCCAAGTCTTTCAGTGGCGAGTTCTCCGCCTGGAGAGCTGAAGTCATTGCCACACAGGACTCTTCTTTCAGACCACAGCTTGCTAGGCTGAAAACACACATGACAACCACTACATATAATGTACATGTGTGTATCTGTTATGCATTGGTAACAAAGCCAAACCATTTTAACCCAATATTATAACCCAATGCTGTTAACAAATATTATAACCCAACAGTAAAAACTAGGAGTAAAACCCAATGTTAAAGGAGAAATAGGGTGTGATATGGACCTGGACTGTACTGGAAGATGTTACCGAGTACAAACATATATCCAATGCCCACCTCCGTTCACCCCCAGCATTCCGCGTTAAGCCGTTTTTAGCCAATACTTTTATTAACCTTACACTGCTAGCTATATAGCGATTTAGCTGCATAGGCAAAGCTTTGCCCCTATAGCTAGCAGTATAAGGTTAATGAAAGCTTCAGCTAAAAACGGCTTAATGCAGAATGCTGGAGGTGAACGGAGGTGGATATATGTTTGTACACTGTAACATCTTCCAGTACAGTCCAGGTCCAAATCACACCAGATTTCTCTTTTAATACCCAATGTTAAAACCTAGTAAAAACTAATGTTACAACCTAATGGTTAAACCCAATGTTTCCTTTTTTACATTAAAATCTTATAGACTACCGTACCTCACTAAACTCAGCACAGTATGGCACTAGTATCACAGCATACCTCAAAACATGGTTCATTTCTTTGGCATAGACTGGGCTACTTCTGAACGACTACACCCAGGGATGACCGAAGCACTCAGTATGATTTTGTTTTTTTATTGTGGTGCACAAAGCAAAGACATTTCGACGCTGTGCGTCTTCCTCAGAGGGTGTCGTCATTCAGAAGTAGCCCAGTCTATGCCACAGGTTTTACAGTGTTGGACTGTGAGAACCAACTAGACTAAAGCACAAGTGACCCTCTTCTCGCAAAACATGGGCTCATTTCTTGTCTACCTGAATCCTGTGTCCAGCCATATTCTTTCTCACGATGTGATGATCACTCACCGAGCCTTTCGACAGTTCCAGACTGCATTCGTCAGCCGTGTCCTCCCTTTATCTGTTGTGTTGTACTTTGTCATGTCAAACGAATCCTGGACGTTCTCCGACACCAGCATCATGTAGGCCAGGATAGTACAAATGGTGGGCGAGAGCATATAACCCAAGTCAACATAGTTACGCACCTCCTCGTAAAGAGAGCGGTCCTTCAGCTCCAAAAGACAGAGCATGAGGTTCATGCACCTCTCTGTGGACTTGTAATAGTAGCCGATGTTGTCCTTGATGCATTGGACCATCTTCTTGTCACTGCCTGACGTGTCATGTGGGTGCCCTAATAAACCTTCAAAGAGCTTCTGATTGGACTCTAGAGAGATGCCCAGGAGGAAGCGGATGAAAAGGTCCAGGTGACCGTTCGCACTCTGCAGGGACTTTTCCACCACACTCTCTAGTAGGTCATGCAACTGGTGCCCTTTAATGTGAAAAGACTTCAGTGCCTCAAAGTGGCCATTGACGAACGAGTAAAAGACATACAGGGCAGAGAGAAACTCCTGGACACACGGGTGTACAAAGCGGTAGAACGTCCTCTTGTGGAACAGAGGCTCTTCTTTGAGTAACTCGAAATCTTGGTCAACAGGAATTCCGCACACTTTTAAATCTTCCTCAGAAAACAGAGTTTGACCCTTCTCAAAGTGTGTAAAGGCCAAGGCAGCCATTTTCATGATCGCTTCTTTTTTAGACTCCAGAATTTCCTGTCTGCTCAACTCAGATTTGCCACATTTAAGATTCTTGCCGGTCATTTGAATGAGGATGAAATGAGCAAAAACTTCAGTCAGTGTTTTAGGAAGCTCTTCTTCCTTAGGACTTCTCATGAACAAAGTCACTGCAATATGGCAGACAACAGGTATGCGACAGAGGATATCCAGGCTCCTCAATTCCTTTGTGTCCTTTATCTTCTTCAGAAGTCTGATTGCGTCAGGTTCATTTTTCATAGTTTTTTTGAAGTACTCCTGCTTCTGTCGATCACTGAAACCCCGGATTTCAGTCCATCTCTGAATAAACTCGGAGGGAATCATCGCCGCCGCTGCCGGTCGTGCTGTAATCCAGATCAACGCTGACGGAAGGAGCAGTCCTCGGATTAAGCTAACGATAAGTATATCTACTGGGCAGGTCTCAGTGATGTCAGACAAGTTTAAGCCATCCTGAAAATTGAGAGGAAGGGTGTTCTCATCCAGGCCATCGAAGATGAATACGATTTTGGATCTGTTCAGCACACTTACACATAAAAAATCACTCAGCTCAGGATAGATGTACAGGATGAGACTTTGTAGGCTGAACTGTTTATCTTTAAGCAAATTCAGATCACCAAAGTGAAACAGGAAGACAAATTCTATGTCAAGATTAGCCTCATCCAGCCAGTCCAGAATAAACTTATGGACGATAATGGATTTACCTACGCCAGCAATTCCCATGGTCAAGACCGATCTGATTGTTTTTCTTGGCTCTCCTGATTTAGTCGAGAGTTCAAACAAGTCGTTGAATTTGCTGGCGGTTCGTGAAAAGTCTTCCTTCTTAGACTGCACCTCCAATCGTCGAATGTCATGTTGAGTGTCGACATCCTGGCTCAAGCCATCAGTGATGTGGAGCCCTGTGCGGATGTCTTTAAGGGCCTCTGTGCATTCTACTGCAGAACCATACAGGTTTCCAAGCCTTTCCTTTAATGCTTCTTTGTTTCTGGCATTCCTCTCTCTTGTCTCACTTATGTCTATGCAAAGAAATTGTGGCATTGGTGGTTATAATATAGATTGTCGGCCATAGATTGACGGCCACAAGTGATATAATCTTCCCAATGCATGTTTAAAGTTATAGTAATAACTATAATAAAGTCATATTTATTATAATTACTGTAATAATCCAACCTAAACATTGCTATTTTTATAATATTAAAGGGTGTAGCAGTGTGTACATAAGTGTAGGGTCAGTCATCATTACTTAAACATCATTACTTAATTACCTACATCATTACAATCATCATTCCTTAATTGCTAATCAGTGCAGGGTCAGTCATCATTACAATAAGTACTTATGTGGAAACCAAGAGCTAAATGATGGAGGTTCGCTGGCGTTTCTGTTCACAAGATCTACAGCGGGTCACTAACTGACCACTGTTGTTTAGCTATATGTTTTTTCTCCCAGATAGCAAAATCCCTGTGTGACAGAATCAGACCAGAGAACGGTATCTGGTCATTGCAGAACTGCATGGGTGAATATGATAACTGATGTACTGAAACTATTGGGGTTTTTGTTTGTTTGTTTGTTTGTTTTTGAAGGGCGTATAACAGTAAATAGCAAAACTCACCAGAGTCACTGTTTTGATCACGTGACCATTTTGACTTTTTGCTGGAAAAAAAAGATTAAAAACATTAAATGCATTTAGAGCAGACTATATGAAGATGTAAAATAACACCTTGAATATTAGTCTTGGTCACCTACCTTGATATGAGAGTTTGACTTGGAGTGTCCTTCTCTGCATCCATTTCCACCTAATCAATTTCCACTACTGTGTTGTGTAGTCATTTCTTTAAAAAATATATATGTTAATTTAATTAATTAATTACTCTCCCATATTCCCAATCGCCCATACTAAAACTTGTAGGGTATTGAGTGTTTTATCTCTGTTGGACTGGAAAAACTGATGTAGGTACAACTACATCAATCCACGGTTATTACCTTCATTGGCAGCTAGGTGGCAATCTGTGTCAATGCAAAACAAACATCTGGCTGTTTAATGAAGCCTAATTTTGTTGCCTTCCGGTCATCTAGCCCATAGATTAATTAAACTGAAATGGCCCCAAAACAACAGCAACACAAATGGCAACAAAAACTAATACGTTCTCAATACATGCACAATATTCATTTTAAAATCAGCTTATTTATATGTACTAGGCATATCAGAGTCCATAAGTGTGCAATTCTTTCAAGTGTAATATAGATTTGTTATTTATTTATTTAGTCAGCAAATTGTCACGTTACATGCTTCGCCTTTGCTCTTTACATTATACCTGATAAAGTAATTGGTGTCTCAAAACGATTTCCTCGCTGTTTTTCTTGAAGAGTCTTGAAGATGACTTCAAATGTTTAATGTGGCCTACACAAGAAATACAAGGAAATGAATTTACATGAATAGAGTAAAAGTTATTGGTTGGGCGCAACCCATGGGGATCGGAATGGCTTTACAGGAGATCCTACCAGATGGCCATGGGAGTTTACACCAAACACTGAGGGACAGGATGCAGACAAACGAGAACCAAAATATCTATGACTAGGCTACATATGGGCTAATAACGAAGATAAACGGCTATGCTAAATAAAATGAAATGAAGATCGTCCTTTTAGATCTTTAGCCTGAATAGGCTACTAATAGCCTGGTAGCGCCTACTTACATTTTCAGAGAAAAAAGCGCAAGTCATCTGCCGACAAAAATCGACTGCCATCTGTCCAATGGAATGCACAACTGATGAAAATACAATCGGATTCCGTCGTCGAAAAGCTGTCTCCTTTTGCACCTGAGCCCTTTTCTCTTAATAACATTTTTCACCACGCGAGCACAGCAGGGATTTTAATTGTTATGTTGACAATACATTCCACATCATTCCACCGCCTACAGCAATAAAACACAGCTTAATCTTTTGGGTACAGCCTAGGGAACTTATTGCATTTTGTGATCTGGATTCTCAGCGTTGCGTTGCAACTTCCGTAGCGCAGGCCCTCCTTGGTTTAGACACCGCGGTAAAGTTGGCTTGAAATTAGATTTTAATATTTTTATTCATTTTTATTTTTGCTAATTTGGACAGATCTTATCGTTTTATAAGTAGAAACAAACAACAAACAAACAACTCCTCGAGTAGAACAAACAACTCCTCGACTAAAAAATAAGTAGTTTAGGCGTAGGCCAGCTCATTTTTTGCCTGATTGAAATCAACCGATATATCAAATTTCAAGCCAACTTTTTCTCTGGTTTGGGCGATGGTCTTAACGGCACTGACATTTAGGCCTACTGACAAAAAAAGAAGACGATTATAATATTTTGAAAAACATATTTAAAACATGTTGCGTATACGGTTTTTTATGGAAGCTCATTTGCGCCACATTAAAAATAAAAAATGTCTGATGTGTCTCATTATTTTGAGTATCTCAATTTTCTGAGATACTATCTCAGAATAATGAGAAAACTATCTCAGAATAATGAGACATGTGAGAGGTTTCCATAGTTTTTGATACTTCGTTCAAAACAAGAAGACAAGAAGAAACTAATATGGCTTTAATTGTTAAAAATTAAGGTTGAGTGTGTGTTGTTAGGTACAAGCAACAATATATTTTTGCACTTAG
Organism: Limnothrissa miodon; assembly: GCA_017657215.1. NCBI lineage: Eukaryota > Metazoa > Chordata > Actinopteri > Clupeiformes > Clupeidae > Limnothrissa > Limnothrissa miodon. The sequence continues at coordinate 50,244 of JAGFZM010002340.1, forward strand.
ATTTTATTTTTCACAACCAAATTACAAAGAATCCATTTAACACTTCAGCATGAATAACAACAACAAACATAAATAACGTTTTCCAATATGCTACTCTCTTGGCTGGCATGATAAACAGTAAGAAATATGACTGACTTCACATCAAAATTAACAATAAGCTACAGCTGGTATTTATGTTTATCATAATATAAACTTTTTAAGTGAAACAGTGGTTTTCAAGTGAAGTGAAAACCCTGGGTAGAGGGGCTTAGAGAAGCCCGGGCGTGGCGGATCACCCACCCTGGAGTGGAAGGTGTGCAGGTGGGTGAGTTTCCCTGGCGACACGGCATAGAATGACAACACGCCAGCTGGCCAATCCAGATACACTCCGACATGGGGAACACCGGAGGAGGGGGCTGGCACCTCTGTCTTATTCTTGTCGTACCTGACCGAGTAATAGCTTTTTTCGCACCACAGGCCATACGACTGGGCATTCAAGCCGAGCTTGCACTCAGCGCCAATGGCCTTCCTGGGGATGCTGTCATAGGCCACGCCGATGACGGCCTTGCTCCCGCTCCACTCAGTCTCCCAGTAGTGGCGTCCAGTCAGGCCTTTGGTGCACAGCAGTTGATGGTGGAACTCAAACCTCTGGGGACGGTCAGGGTATTCCTGGTCTTCCTCCACACTGGTCACCGTACTGCCGTTCTCTGAAAGGATGAGCTGTGGGTTGGCAGTGTTTATGTCCAGCATCAGATCACAGGCATCTGAACAGGGGATAGGAACATTCACCACACAGCATTACATGTACTGTATGTTACAGTGTGTGTGTGTGTGTGTGTGTGCTTGTGTATACATGGACACTTGCATTTACAACACCTGCATTTGCCACACCTGTCTGTCTGTGTGTGTGTGTGTGTGTGTGTGTGTGGACATGGACACTTGCATGGACACATGACACTTGCTACCACTCAAAGCTTGTAAAATACCAGCATCTTACGGATATTGTCACAAATCAGGGTTTTATTTGTAAACTTCTTGTTCTAGTGTTTGGCAGCGTGGGGCATCTACACAGACAAACCATGTATGGGCTGCAACTCTGCGAACTGAACAAGGACATTTAAAAAAAAACATGCTATATACTGCTCAATCTCTACCGTAATAGGCAGCCTATGCATATGAAATAGGAGATGCCCATGTCTACCTTAAACATGTTGACCTTCATGTCTACATTCATTTGTGATCATGTCTACCTGTAGTCTAGTTTATTCTGAGCCATCAGTGTAGTGCAATGAAGTGCACATCTTTTGTGTCTGATCTATCACAGCTAATCCTATGAAATACTTTATTATACAATAAACAACTTTACAACTTTTTTTACAACAAAAATGGTTATGTGAAGGATGACTAAAAGGTTGAGAGCTTTCTGCAGACAAACAGACATAACAGCAGTGGAGATGGAAACCAAACACAAATAAGCAGTGAAACACAAACAGCACATTCATTTACACTCACATTTCCGCAGACCCCGTTTCATCCACCATTCATCATTAAAATCTCTGCTGAAATGGAAAAGAAGTTTAATCAGTACAGAAAGGTTGTAAGGAATGTGACAAAGTGAAAGAACAAAGCAAAATCAACATGGAAAAGGGCCCTTCAAGTGTTCTACTTACTTGAATTGGAAGTCTCTGTCTTGGAGCTTGGAGGAGAGATTTAATCCAGAAAGTCTTATGTGATTGTAGCTTAGGTCAAGAACTTTCAGGGTGCTGGGCTTCGATGTTAGAACCAAGGTCAGATCCTCACAAGCTTTCTCAGATACCAGACACCCTGAGAGCCTGAAAAAAAAACAAACATACCAGATAGAGATAAAACAGAAAAGAAAAAATGCAGGGTTCCCAGTTTTTTTTCACTGACAATATTTCAAAACTTTTCCATGACTTTTTAATGACCTAAAGTGAATTTTCCATGACTTGACGCCAACTCAAGTGTGCGGAATTTAGCACAGAATTAGGGCAATTCCTTTTTTGTAGTCTGCATTAAACAGAAGACCCTTATATCCAAATATGACAATGACTTTGTAGTATAAATAATTGTAGTTAATATAATATTCTGTATTGAAACTACATTGATTGTTTCACTTGTCACAAACTGGTGACCAACCCTGTTTGAGCACCCCATTGTCTAATCAAGTCCATGACCGTGTGACCATTGTTTCTGTTGCCAATGCAATACACAACATGTCAGCCGACAATTAAATACTGTAGCTACCTGAGACAACATTGTTGACACTAAGGCAATACACACATCAGTGAATGATGCTTAAATACTGTCGTACAATGTGGCTCGGGAGGACAGTACACCGGTAACCACCTGAAGGTGGAAATTCTGTGCTGCGTCCTCCGGACTTTCCCCATAGTCCGTAGTCCGTAATGTTGTTGCAACTAACAAATAAATGTTCTCACCATTGTTCACAGCATCCTGACCGCCTCTGTCTGTACAGTTTATGTTTACGGAACACAGCAACGTAAATTTTATTTTCTACAACTTTCAAGCTGTAGTCATTGTAGCCTAATAGCTGAAATTGTAGCCTAATGATAACTTAACAGAATGCTGTTGCGATAAAGAGAAACTGAAATTCCACAACTTTTTCAAAACTTTCAGTGAATTTACAAAATTCCATGACTTTTCCAGGCCTGATTTTCAATTTCAATTCCCATGACTCCATGACTTTGGGAACCCTGAAAGTGGATTGAATAAACCTGAACATAAACATATATGTTTCATACCACTGCAAACATGTTCATCACATGTAAAACATACTTCAGTATTTCCAGTTTGCAGTTCTGATGTCCGAGTCCAGCAGACAGCGCTTCCGCTCCTGCCTCTCCCAGATCATTGTTGGTCAGATCCAGGTGTATCAGGTGTGAATCATCTGACTGGAGAGCTGCAGCCAAGAATCGGCAGGACCCTTCAGTGAGGTTACATCTAGAAAGGCTGTGAGGACAGCAAGAGGAAAGAACAATTTCAAAATATGTTTAATTATTAATAACAGAAAAAAACAAATAAAAAAAAATTGTTATACACTGAAAAGAACAATGTAGGCTATTACTCTATAAATGATCAACTTGAACTTTTAATAATATTGTATTATTGTATTAAAACTGTTTAAAAAATATCAGCAATATCAGTGCCTACATCAGTGTATCAAGTCTGCAGCTGGGTTGGGTTAATGCAGGTGAGAGTTCCTTCACTCCATCATCTGATAAGTCATTGTTGGTCAGATCCAACTCTCTCAGGGGGGACAGTGAGGACTGGAGAACTGATGCCAGAGTTGCACAGGAAGCCCTTGTCAGGTTACAGCTGGCAAGTCTAGGGGAAAGCCAAAAGTAATTCAGTTGTTTAAAGACATTTTTAGGGCTTTTGCCTGTAAAAGGACAGGACAGTGAAGAGACGTAAAGGAAACAGAGTGGGAGGGAGAGATGGGTTAGGATCGGGAAATGGCCTCGGATTGGACTCAAAGCCGGGTCCCCGGAATCATGGTAGGCCTATAGTCAACTGAGCTACGGTGCCCCCAATGTAATTCAATTGTGATAATATTTTTTTGTGATCATATTATGCGAAGCTAAGACAAGATCTGACTAAACGGTGATCCCATGAATTTGATCACATATTGATTAATGCAGGTGCGAGCTCCTTCACGCCACCATCTAATAAATAAGTCTCTTAGGTGAGACTCGGAGGTCTGAAGAATTAAGGCCAAAATTTTTCGAGTTACACCCGGCAAGTCTGGAGGGAAAAAAGTTATTTCATTTTTTAAAATTATACAGTTTTTACATAAAATGAACATTACACCTAATACATTCATTTTTCCTCAAGTAACCCTTTAATAGTCTTGGCAGTCTCTGTAGGAATTGTTAAGTTACATTCTCTGACCTCAGAGTCTCCAAGTTGTTCTTTGTATGGCTCAGGCCTTGGGACAAAACCTCAATGCCAGCATCTTGAAGGTCATTGCAGCTCAGGTCCAGTTCAGTCAGTGGTAAATTCTCAGACTGGAGAGCAGAGGATAGAGTTTCCCATGAGTCTTTGTTGAGGCCGCAGCTGACAAGTCTGTAAACCATATGGCAGAAATCAGACACCATGAACGTTGGATTCAGACGCCCAGAACGAGGATACTTGTTTTATCTATATACTGTATGTTACATATGTTATTTTCTATAACTTCTGTTATATGTGCTATATAACCTCCTATCTTCATTAGAATCCGCAGACTTAGTAACTGAAATTCGCTCCTGGTACCCCATCCCCCCATTGACCTCAAATATGTTTTCCTCATTTCTCCATTTTTCCCTGTAGTTTTTGTGACATTTTGAAATCAGACTGCTAATCTAATACTAAAATTAAGACATGAAAGCCCAGGGTCTTAGTTTTCATTAGAAACCAATTTTATGTTTCTAGGTAAAGGGGTTTTCAAGTTATAAACTTTTGAATGTCAGTAGGCCCTCTTGTTTACAAAAAGTCCCTATGGGAGCTTACATAGAGGTCCCAAGCAAAACGCATAGACATATCTTTACAAAAATGTATATTCAAAAATCATATTTTTGGTCTTTTGACTTCAATTGTTTTGTGTAACAAGCTGAGAGATGGAGTTAGGGCTTAGATTTTTTGATTTGGGGGTATCATAAGGATGGTACCTTCATATCTTAGTTAGTTCAAAGATATTTGAAATGAGCGGGGAAAAAAACTTAGTTCCAACCTCTGTAACTCTGTGTCCATATGTCACAGAAACATACATAATCTTCTAGAAAAAACTTGAGGGTGTCACCTTTCCAATGGTATGAGGCACATCCCTGAGTCTAAAACTATGTAGGAACTGTCAAGCTTTTAATTTGGGTATGCTTTTATAAAATAGGGGTGTGCCTTAACAGGTTAAAAAAGATATTAATCTAATTTGTTCTTTGAGCGTCACACACACTGATTCCACACACATGCAACAGAACTAGGTTTGCCATCATAACACTGTGTCTATTTTATACAGTTTTTTTTTCTTACTCTATAAACCTATTATGCTCAACCACACACACAGACCTATTGACACCAAAATCCTTTAGGATCACACCCAATCATGCCCCAAACATGACATACTCTACAGCTGTCTCTCACTGTTATATAGGCTAGAACAGAATTTAGTACCATCAGATTAAAAAACCCTTACCGAGCCTTCTTGCAGTTCCTGACTGCTATCACCAGCCTAGTTCTCCCACTGTCTGATGTGTTGTACCTTGTTAGGTCAAATTCATCATGTGTTTCTTCAGAAACCAGTATCATGTAAGCCAACACAGAACACACAGCTGATGAAAGAAGATCTCCTTTCTTCACATATTCATCAACCTCTTTTTTAAGGGATGTGTCCTTAAGTTCTAAAAGGCATAGCAGAAGGTTCATGCACCTCTCTGTGGACGTATTGTATTCGTTGATGGCGTCCTTAATATACTGGATTGTCTCCTTGTCGGGACTGGCACTTTTTGGGATCGTTCTCCCTGAAGGTTCTTGTGTGTCCGTCAGTAATTTTTTAAACAGCCTTTGATTGGACTCAAGAGAGAGGCCAAGAAGGAAGCGAAGAAAAAGATCTAGGTGTCCATTCTCACTCTTCAGGGACTTTTTTATAGCGCTCTTTAGGAGATGATGCAGCTGCTCGCCTTCCATATTCAAACTTTCAAGTGCCTCAAAGTTGCCAACGGAGAAAGAGTAAAATACAAACAGAGCAGCCAGAAACTCTTGGATACTTAGGTGCACAAAGCAGTAATACTTGCTTGTAAAAAACAATGTTTCCGAGATAAAGATTTCTGAGCACATGCCTGATTTTTCTAGGTCCCTGTCTATGTCAATCTTGTACGTTTCCAAGTCCTGATCAGAAAAGAGTATGCTGTCTTTCTCCAGCTCTCGGTATGCCATCTCTGACAGTTTCAAGATCGCATCTTTGTTGGACTCCAGGACTTCCGTTAGAGTTACGTCTTTACCCACCTTATCCTTCTGCTCCTTCCTTTTGAACTGAATCAGAATTAAGTTAGAAAAAATCTCAGTTAAAGTTTTGGGAATCTCTCGCTTGTTCTCTGACAAGAACACAGTGGATAAAATCCAGCAGAATACAGGTATTTGGCACATGATGTCAATCCTCCTGGACTCCTTGATCTGTTTCATGATTTTTTCAGTCATACCATTTACTTCTTCTTGATCTGTGATTGATTGTTCACTGAAGTGATTGATGATTTTCTTCCTGAAGTACTGCTTTTTGTTGATGTCATTAAAACCCTGGATCTCAGTCCAACGGTTGATGTATTCAGAGGTAATCTGTCTGGCTGCTGCTGGTCTGGTTGTTACCCAGATGGAAGCAGAGCGTAGCAAATTCCTGTTCAGAAGGTTCACTATCAAAACATCCAGTGTTGACTTGTGTGTTATATTGTCAAAAGACTCCAATCCACTGAAATCCAATCTGAATTTACACTCATCTAAACCATCAAAGATGAATATCATCGTGGCTTTGTCGAACAACTTCTCATTGTTTCGAAGAACAGGGTGATCTCTGCAGAGAAGATCAAGCAGGCTGAGTTTTTCATTTATTAACAAATTCAGTTCACGGAAAGGAAGCAGAAAAATAAAATTGACATCTTGATTGGCCTTCTCTTCTACCCAATCCAGGATAAACTTCTTCACAGCCATACTCTTGCCTATGCCAGCAATCCCCTTGGTCATGACAGTTCTGACTGAAGTTGGCTTTTTGAAAATGTAATTGCATGATTTGAGATATTGTGTGGATGTTGTGCTTCGTGACATTACATCCATGCGTCGATACTCCTGTTGAGTTTTCGCCTCCTCGTTCTCTCCATCTGTAATGCACACATTGAGTTCCGTATAAACATCTTCGAGTTTTTGATATTTGCGCTCCTTCTCAGTGCCTTCATACACAACTTCACATTTTGCCTTTAATTTATCCTTGATTTCTTTACACATTTTCTTTATGATGTCTTCATCTATGTAAAAGAGAAAATAAAGAAACTGTTATCACAGACCATAAAACTATATCCACTGGTATGAAAAAAAAATGAGAACGCAACAGTAGCTTCTACGTACAAATATTGTAAATATTATAAATTATGAATAATAAATGTTAGGAGATGATGAAGAAATGGAAAGCTATAGCCATACCACGTTCAGGTGTACTCTTTGTGTGGTTACTTCTATCAGTGCTTTCAGCTGTTAAAAAGGAAATGGAAAAATGAATTTCAGGATGAACACCTTTGGAGACAAAAAGCAATCTACAGTGTACAAGTGATGGAAAGAAAATGTTCACAACCACAGGCTATTAGCAACAGGACACATTTCACCCAAAAAAGCAAACTAGCACCACGGCACTGCATAGGCTTTGACAGACCTTTTTGTGGGTTCATTTGACAAGTTATAGCGGTGCACTTTACCACGGAGCTGAGGTAATGAGTAGCTTTATTTTGCCTGACGGTCATACGCAAAAATATGTGTAGTTCCTTACCGGGAGGAGCACTGTTAAAGTTAAAGGTAATTGATCCATTGATTATATTATTTTTCATGATTGGAACAGAAGCATTTCCACCGCTAAGAGCCATAACAGATATGGAGGATGTCTGGCCTTGAGGAAGATCATCACTGCAGGAAGTGGGGACTGTCACAAAGACACAAAGTAGAGGACAAAGAAAAAGAAAAAAACGAATGCAGCTGCTGGCCTTAAACAACAACAAGAAAAACTGTACAGCCAATTAATCAATTGCTATAACAATACAGAGTGCTAACTCTTCTTGTTACTGCAGTTAAGTAATCAGCTATTCAGCTATTCCAAGAACATCTTCTATCCTAGCACTTAATTGAACTGAAGCACTATTCCCAAGCACTATTCTCTTTAAGGTTTCTGCTATGTAGCCTGATTGTTATCCTCTTTTTGTAAGTCGCTTTGGATAAAAGCGTCTGCTAAATGCATAAATATAAATGTAATCAGACTAATCTTTTACAATTTCCATAGAAGGGCATAAGATCTGAGATTGTTGCTGAGTAATGAAACATCGAGTTGCGGCATTTCATTCCAGTGACTTGACTCACCAGACTCTTCGATTCCATCAGCTGATGCTCTGTTGAAATAAGGAATCATCTCCGTTAGTCTTCTCAAACTAAATTGCTTTAGGCTGATATGTAGCAGTGTGTCCTGTTATAAATGTCCACCTTTCCCAATACATATCGCTGACAAATAATGCAAACAGTTTATCATTCAAAAATGTGTAAAAGAATGACAACTTAAAAAGTCAAGGCAACTTGATACACCAAATTTCTGAGTTTCCACAACACAAAAAAACTAACATTTTTACATTTTAAAAAGACTTTTTGTGTTGTGGAAACTCTGGAATTCTGTGCATCAAGTTGCCTTGAATTTTTAGGTTGTCATAGCTTTTCATTTTTTTCAGTGTAGGTGTAGACCTAGGCTACTCCATGGCTTACCCGACTGTTGAAGAGTCAGTCTGTAACCTCTTCCTTCCCCCTGGCTCCGTCATGTTCTCAGACACAGCAGTTGCACAGCTAGTAATTTAATGCAGAAATCGTCTCATTCCACGTCTCTGTCTATTTCTCAATTGTCAAGCACATGTCTCTTCAGACAGTACTGCAGGTACATGGACAATTGGAAACTTAAATCATGAAGTCCTGATTATTATTTATTTATAGTATAACTGTACTACTGCACTGAAAAACAACAATGACAACTTACAAAATCAAGGCAACTTGATGCACAGTTTTTTTAACAAAAACATTTCTTAGTTTTTTAAACCCTATAAATGTCAGGTTTTGTGTATATAAGCTTTAAAATGGTGCATCCAGTTGCCTTGAATTAATAAGTTGTCATAGCTTACTACTGCTACTACTACTACTACTACTACTACTACTACTACTACTACTACTGCTACTGCATGTCATTAACAGACATTGATTCAATAAAACACCAAAAGTCCTACAGTACTAAAGGCCTAATTGATGTTATGTTTTGTAAATGCACGTATTAAATGAAACTGCTTTTGCAAACTAAGCAGCAGAAATGTTCACAAGTCCTTTCTCCCAAGTGGCTGAATTGAACATTTTTTTCACCAGATACCTTACAGAAAACTGCATTGCTGTACAACTGTTTGTGCTGTACAAGATCATATATTAGGCCTATTACACACTATCACATATGAATGATAAAGCTAATAATTTAAATTAAAGAATACTAAGCCTATACTTGGAAGTACCTTTACAAAAACAACAATGTTGTTATGTCATTAAACAAACTAGAAGTGAGCTATGCCTTTAAGAGCTACAGTTTTACACGTACACAAACTAACACATAATGAACAATCATGAAAATACATGACATAGATGAACTGACATTCACATTTAGTATGTGCACACCACACTGTTTTTGCCCAATGAGCTTCTTTCCTGACCACACACACACACACACACACACACACACACACACACACACACACACCTAAAGCAGCCTGAACTGTGTCTGTTCCTCTTTCTCTTTCCTGGACCGTTACCGTGCAGTCTAGTGTTGCAAGTTAGTTATTTAAAATATTTTGCAGTGTTAAGGACGAGGTCAGAACAGCAGTGATTGTTTTGGTATTGATTAGAAAAAAAAAAAAAGAATTACCCAACTGAAAAGGCTTACAAATGTAACAGCAAACAACAAGTGACTTCATGTTTTATGCTATAAATACGTTGATGTTTACATCCAAAACCATTGCATGATCAAATTTAATGGACTGTATGTTTTTTAGTTTAAGTATAGTTTGTGATGGGTTTTGCATTATGTGTGTGTGAAAATACCTGTCATGTGGTCCAGTCCTCTTCATTTTCAAATGCAACAGCCTGCTGCACCGACAGGAAATAATTCTTTCCGGAACAAGAATGTTTAAGTTGGGGGAAATTGTGTGTGTGGGTGTGCACACTTCCTGTTGGTTTCAAAATGATGTGATCACATGCTTATGTTGCTTGGGTGTTTTTTTTCCTGTTCACACATTATGCTTCTTATACGGCCGTTTGAGAGTATCAAAGCCTGGAGACTGTTCGTTCCTCCTCTTCTTGTACTCTGTATAACTCTGCACACACACACACACACACACACACACACACACACACACACACACAAATGCTTCTTATCTCTCTCTCACACACATGTCTAGAGCAGGATTATCAAACTGAAACTCTTCAGACATACTTGAGTCATCCTTTTTTTTCTGTTCCTTCTGTCAAGAGACCACCCACAAGAGGACAGTTAGCTCACCATCTACTCGGCTTTGTGCACTATATACTCACCAATGGTAACCAAGTAGGAGAGCCCCATCTGCCAGTCCAGAGAGTTCATGAAATGGCTGCAAATTGATGCAAACCCAAAACGACAAAGACGTTACTATGTCTTTGTCATTATTGCACTCTGTGAATTACTATGATACTTGATATTATAAAATGTATAAAATTAGTAGATGTATGTATGGCCTGTTTTCATTAAAAATATATTTATATAAATATTGATAGAAACTGCCCATAAGGGTGTGCTATAATTCAGTGAATGCTGTTGGACCTGCTGATTCCTTATCGCCACCCAGAGTCTGGTGCAGGTAATCACAGCTATGACTTCTAATGAGGTCATTCTGTATAATGTATGTGTGTGTGTGTGTGTGTGTGTGTTATTACCCCTGATGACAAAAAAATCAACCTCTATAAAAGGTCTGTTTATCTGCTTTTAATCAGTAATCAGCTTGCTATATTTAAATAAACGAATGTTTAGTCTCAGCTTTGATGCAAACCATCAAGTAGGTTTGTTGTATTTAAATAATTCAGTGTTATCCCTTTTGTTTAGTCTCAGCTTTAACCATCAAGTAGGAGGTGTAAGATAGACTTCTTTTTTAACTTTGGGATTTTTGTGATGCTTTGCCTTCAAAGACAAATTTATTTGAAACCAATTGGTTTAAAGGGCTCATAGAATGTCAAACCACATTTACCTCTATATTGTTGAATTTAGGTAGCTTAAGGTATCCAATGGACCATAGCAAAACTCCATCACCGTCCCCCGACTCCTTCTACATGTAAATTTCAAACTAGTTTTCACCAAGCAGAAACGGTCCAATCTGAAAAGAGACTCGCAGACACGCAAGATCAATAGGACTTTCATGGTCCAATTAAAGATTGTTTGGAACTGTCTCTTGTCCAATCCCCTGTTGCTTCATGAATTTGCCATTATTGAGCCACAAAGAACAATTTCTGATGGCCAAAAAACGTGTTCTATTACCCGTACCATGCCCGAGTCCAGCTGAACCGTACCCAAGTCCACCTCTCCCAAGCGTACTAGCGTACCATACCCAGGTGCAGTATGAAACACTCACACTGGTCAAACGAACTGGACTTATGGTTATGGTATGGATTGCCTTGTGTGAGTACGCTCTTAAAGGAGCTGTCAGGCACTTGACATGACAATGTTACAGGAAACATTTGTGGCTTGCAGTTCGTCTTGTGAGTCTGCTAGAAGCAGTGTGAGTGTATGGTAGACTTAAAGCTGCCACCACACCGTACATCAGCTACAGCTCTTGTGATGTGTGTGTGTTTTTTTTTCATCTTAAAGAAGGGCTAAGCAACGTTCTGTTTTTTTCTCTCACAAGCTCCCTCTAAAGACCGCTGTGTTGCATTGTGTTGCACTGCATTCTATTGGAGGCGGTCCGCGCTGCTGAACATTGCAAGTGCTGTATCTACCGCTATAGGCCACGGTGGCGCATTCTACACCTTTCGTTCGCCGTGTAATGACTCATTTTAGCATCCTAAACAGTATGAAACGGATTAATTAAATGAAAAATGTTGCATAGTGGGCCTTTAACTTTGTCTAAACTAGTCACTCAGTTAGGATGAGTGATTTTTCTTCCAGATGCAGAGTGTGACTGAGTAAAAAAGACAACTTTGTTCAGACCTGTATGTGTGTGTGTGTGTGTGTGTGTGTGCCACCCTAACCACTTCCTTGAAACAGCGACACATACCAATGATGGAAACCAAAAGTTAGCATTTGTGGCATAGTACCAACTCAAGTGAGCAGCAGTGAAGAGCACTAAGTAGGTATGTTGTCTATGATATTTGCACTGAGGTATATAACTTACATGTTATATTTTAAAAGCAGGTATGACTGTTGTCTGACATTCACAAGCAGGTATAACTTTTGCCAGTTGTATGACTGTTTTCCGTGATATTTTCAAGCATCTATGACTGTTATCTGTGATATTTGCAAGCAGGTATAACTCTACCTATTGTATTTAACAGCAGGTTTGACTTACCTGTAATATTTGCCTATTGTCGTTTTTATAGAGGTTTATAAATCATGTAGTGATCGTAAAGCATGAAGTGAGAATATCACAGCAGGGTTAGCTGTTTTCACTAGCTGTGTGGAAGAATGAATTTGAATTCATGTAATGTTAGTCTACGGATGAAAATAGTGATTTCTTTTTCTACTGTATTCCATATTTAAGCGAACAGATTTGATGGAGTTTATGTATATCCCCATTCTTGCTCTGAGATGGGATACCAGGCATGCCAAAGAGCACCTTGAGGGTTTAAATACCAGAAAGGTTTGTGGCATGGGCCAAAATCTGCTAGTACAGGCATGCAGGTTGCCTTTGTCTACAGCTGTACAGAATCCTTGTTTGTAACCTAGATGAGGCCTTTCACAAACGAAAACTCAAAACCTTACCAAACAATTTTGAACATGGCTTTTTCCAGAAGTCCTTTCCTTCACACCTTCACACGCAAATGCATACACATTTAATTAGATATGACCTCATTACAGTATTTAAACACAAAAGGACAGAAAAGTGTCTTGCAACACATTTTTTGTCCTAATCACCTGACTAATCAACTGGTAAATTTATTATAGTTAGATCTGAAAAAAAAAAACACCTCACCTTGAAGGTTATTTGAACATCAAGTTACCTATATGGATGAAAGGTAATATTTTGGCCAAAAAAAGCCCATTTAGAAAATTCACACTAACAACCCCTAAACCCACCCCTGTCCCGAAACACCCTTTTTCTTTTTCCCAGTGTCTGACAGGTACTTCATCATTCTGAAAAGCAGAAAATATGAAAAAGAAGAAGTAAAAAAGATCTAAGAAACATGACCTCTCAAGATGAATTGGGTATGAGGACTACATATTTACTATGAGTAAACTTTGCATGTTTTCATGATGTATTTTTATTACATACATTTCTAGTAGATTGAGGTGGAGTTTGGCCAGAATACTTCCCTCTCGTTATGCTGAGGTGGGATCAACAAACATAGGTTCAAATGCCTATGGATATGATATATTCAATCTATTCTATATGCTGTGTATACATTAGACTAAAGATGTTGATGGCCTTTGCAGACAAGACCAACCAGGACGTGTCATTGTTTTAATATTTTAACTAGATAGAGATACTTTATTGATCCTAAACGATAATATCAAGTTGTTTACACATAGCCCTACCTAGGTTATCATTTACAGTCTGTGGTTATTATGATAGTAATTTTTTAGCTGTATTAGAACCATTTCCGATGGCATGTTTTCCATAAAGATCCATGATCCACTCATGTTTCGGCCTAGCTGTCATCTTCACTCTTCAACCAACAGTACCGTTGGCAACTTATTTTTGTGTCACCTAAAGCTGTGAGGAGTCAACCATAGAAGCCCATATCTACGAGGCCAGCAGGCTATACTTTATCCCTTGACACTGAAGACTTTCTTAAGCTTTCTTTTTTTTTTTTTCATTTATTTTCATTTCATTTTAATTTATTTCTACACTAAGTATAAAACAAGTAAGTGTCTCCCTCTCTTTTATAAATCCCTCTCTTTAATAAATCCTGACCGTTGTACCCTTGAGCAGGGCACTTAGCCCTAAGCCGCTATAGGGGAGACTGGCCCTGAAGTAATTGATAGCTAACAAAATGTAAGTCGCTTTGGATAAAGGTGTCTCCTAAATGCATAAATGTAAATGTCAGTGTAATAATTCTGCCATCACTTTACAACAGGAAAAGACGCCAAGTTCTCTGCCAACCAGCCAACGTCTACCTCAGCACACAATGGAGCATTCGCCGTTTCCAATGCAGTTGCCAATAACACTTTTTCTGGCCCAGTTACTTTTAAGTTTGTTGCAGGTACGATTTATTTATTTATAATTAGAAAAGAAAAAAAAAAAAGATTTACTTTTTTTGTTTTGTGTGAAATGTCAAAACATGTATGGCAGTCTACCTTTCATGGTTACATTAATCTTATCATGTTGACATTTGATAACCTTCATTGAGCTCTCAGAAATAGTTAATGAAAATTTCAAATCACCTCCTGTTTAGTGATATCAACATATTATGGTGATTGTTCAAAAGTCACCCGAATGGGATTTGTTGTGCTGTTGTAATGTTTTGTTTGCTAATATTTCCTCACCTAGGATTTCCTATTTTTTTAACCACCATAGGAGGTGGGGTCATTATTTCCATACAAATATTTTCAATTCTGACGTAGGCCTATCTTTGCACACTTTCTTTTGACATGCGTGGACACATAATATTTGAAAATAAGGGATGAGCAGGGGCTTCATTTATAACACTTTTCGGGAGATTCCACTCTGAAAGAGTGCACAAAGGGCTTTATAAATGAGGCCCCAGATAAAAAAAAAAAAAAAAAAACCCATTCGAGTGAGGAAAAAATGTCAAAAATGTGTGCATTTGACACAGAATGACCACATCTGCCACTGAAAGTTCTCTCACTCTTATTCTCAGAGAATCCTGCTGACACCGCCAGTGCTGACACCACCAGTGCTGACGCTCATGCTGACGCTCATGCTCATGTCCCCTCCTCACAGCAGTCTGATACAGGTGAATAAGAATGTCTCATTACTTTGGCATATATTTGAATTTAGCGTAGTAACTTTCAGTCGCTGAAACTGTGCACCTGTAGTCATGTCTACATAAACCTTTTTCTGCCGTTCCAATTAAAAGAAGATTACGTGGTCATTTGATGTATGCAAATAAATGCAAGGCAACAGCTATGGTTATCCCTGCTTTTCCCAAAGCAGGTGCAACAGAGGAACTCTTGTTTAATAAAAAACATCACTATGATTTTTTTTGGTGTGAAAAGGGAATGAATAACTAGCAACCTAAGCCATCTTTACCTTTCTCATAAAGGAAGCCCAATTGAAGTAGTTTTCACATGTTGTTTACCATCAGAGCAAAACATTTGTTCAAACAAAAAAAAAAATCGTGAACTAGGGTAATTAATAGTTTGCTTTCTCTGCCCTGTCTTTCAGACATTGAAACATCCTTATTTGTCCTATAATGTGCATCTTTTTCAGTGCATCCTAATTTTACTGCAACTGCTGACAAAGGTGAAGATCCTACCTTGAAGAAATGTGAAGCAACAGGTTGTATGTCTGAACTTTTTTTATGGCTTTTTTTATTTTATGTGTTCATTTGTATCTGGGTTAGAAAATAACTTTGGGTTTTTGCTAAATCTCTGCAAACAAGATAACTCCAACTCCAAGGCCAAGTTCCTTTCAAGTTCATGTAGTATTTTTGTCATTACATTTGCATTAATACAGGGTATCAAAATGTTTGTGTATATATAGTGTATATAAATAATTTGTGTTTGTATATATATATATATATATATATATATATATATATATATATATATATGAAGGGTTCAGTTGCAAAAGCCTCTAAATCCATTTTCAGAAATATTCAAAAAGGAGGTTTTAACAATATTTTACAAGTAATCAGTATAAAACTCAATTTATTTTTATTCTTTATTCAATTATTTTTATTATGTAATAACAAATCAGATTGGATTTGGACTGAATATATAGTTTGTCAAAATTTAAAAATATATATTTCTGTAAATTAATTGAAATGGGTTTTAGAGGTTTTTGCATCTTCATATATATATATATACATATGTAAATATTGTTCATGTAAATTTTGTCATGCATTTGGGTCCTGTATCATTTAAAAAATCTTACAGAATGTACGACTGACCAATGGACCCTGCAGGATCACACAGGATCACACAAGTCCCATCCCCGAGGATCTACTACCTTCCATCCCCAAGCATCACGCACCTCTCGATCCCAAAGATCACGTGGCTCCCATCCTCGAGGATCAAGCAGATCCCACCACAGAGGATCAAGCAAGTCCGATCCCCGAGGATCAAGCAAGTCCCATCCCCGGCGATCACATGACTCACGTTCACAATCATCACGTAAGTCCCACCCATATCCCCAAAGATCATGCAACTCCCATCCCCAAAGATCAAGCAACTCCCATGTCCGAAGATCATGTGCCCAAGCGTCTCACACTTCCTGTCCTCAAGGATCAAGCAAGTCTCACCCCCGAGGATCAAGCAAGTCTCATCCCCGAGGATCAAGCAAGTCTCATCCCCGAGGATCAAGCAAGTCTCACCCCCGAGGATCAAGCAAGTCTTTTCCCCGAGGATCAAGCAAGTCTCATCCCCGAGGATCAAGCAAGTCTCACCCCCGAGGATCAAGCAAGTCTCATCCCCGAGGATCAAGCAAGTCTCATCCCCGAAGATCAAGCAAGTCTCACCCCCGAGGATCAAGCAAGTCTCATCCCTGAGGATCAAGCAATTCCCGCCCCAGAGGGTCATGTGACTCCCGTCGCCGAGAATCCCGGAAGTCTTGGTTTCTTCGTGCACGCTAGTCCTGGCTGTCTGCTGCCCACTAAAAAAATATTGTCTTTATCTTGCTATTGAGAAATTTCCCAAAGTAATTCGGGAACTATTGGTCCAAAAGTTGGTACTTTCTTTTAAATATTATGTATGTCGTTTTGATCCAGCAAGAAAATGTGGTCTCTGCATTTACCCAAATTGTGAAATAGTATACACTCAGTATACAGAAGCATACACTAACCCAGGGAAACAACGCCAGCCGATATCCTACTACAGCCAGGGGCGGAGCCAGACTTTTTTACATGGGGTGGCCAAAGGGTGGCCATGGATATTGAAGGGGTGGCCATGCTGTAACCAATTAAAGTGGGGGGTCCCAGAAAATATTAATTAGCTAGTTTTGATTTCCTGTATTCTGGTGTATTTGGTGGCATATCTGGTACCTGTGGGGGAATTTTGAATATTCTTAATTATATGTTGAGTGTATTAATTAAAAGAGTGTCTGATTAGTTTTATTCATATGACCAGAACATAATGAGAGTCTAACGAATCAGCCTTAAATGGTGAAACAGTGTATGGCATCTCTAATGTAGAATCAACTTTGAGTGTTAAACCAGTGTTTAATGAAATACAGTTAAAGTGACATGTAACAGAGTGTTGGGTTGACTTAATGATCATTGTATGATTATCCTCAAAATGTTTGTGTCTTCTCAATGATATGAGTTTGGGTGAGTTTCTCACTGTTGTGAAGGACAGCAGCAGGGTTAGGCCAGTCTTAGCCTGTAATAAAGCAATACCTTTGACCCTCTTCGACTCTCGGCGCTGGAGAGTCCTCGAGGGTGGCACAAAAGCACAAGGCTTTTTTGGCCTATTTGGGTTTAGAAGTGATAAAGCCAAGTTGCAGCTGTGCCTACATGGACAGGGAGAAAACTTCTGTGTTATTGATCAAGTAGAGAAGAGCATTGCCTTTTAAGGAAATTGTATTTGTGTCATGTTATCTGAGTATAAAAGAGGTGAGCCAACGTCGCTCAGGCAGTGATAATAAAGTTCCTTGTGATTGCTTTTCCTCCATCGAATCATCTTGACAAATCTACAACCAATTAGACCACTCATTCCGATGACGTATGCGTAAGCTCGTTTCTCATTGGTGCCCACAGATTTGGGAAAGATAACCATGGCCATACTGACTTGTTTGCAAAATTGAATGTAGTGTCACAGGAAGTATGGGCGGGCCCAGGTTACTATTTTATGTAATTAAGAAAAAACAAACAATCTAACAAACAAGATGGTAACACTTTATTTGAAGGGGTCTACATAAGGGTGACATGAGCCTGTCACAAACATGACATGACATATATCATAAACATTAACGACACTTCATTCATGTTTAAGACTGCTGTCATTAAGTGTCATTCGGTTTTTGTAAAGTCTACATCCTAGTCTGCATTTCAAAAACCGAATGACACTTAATGACAACAGTCATGAACATGAATGAAGGGTCATTAATGGTCATGATAAGTGTCATGTCATGTTTAAAACATACTTATGTCACCCTTATGTAGACCCCTTCAAATAAAGTGTTACCAACAAGATACATCATCAAATACAAATATAAATCTCTTTCAACCCTAATCAGTAGACAATGGCTTGCAGATCTACATACATGTATTAGATATCAAATTACTGTTTATTTAAATCATCTATAAAGCAATGTTGGGGCCAGAGTTGTTTGAATCTAACCTTGCAAAAAGAAATTAGCTGGTCTTTGGACATAGCTTAGAGAAGAAGTTGATGACGGATGTTTACACAGAAGGAAGCTGAAGAGCTGAAGAGAAAACTGCTAGAAGTCAACACAACATGTCGATGTCTGTAAGTAGGAAGTCTTTCACTTCCTAATATTTAGCACAGTCCAAAGATAATTGTTTTAACTTATTTTTAATTAATGTATTAATTAATTGATTCATTTATCTATTAAAGATCCACACTCTTTTTTGCTCCTACAGTGTGAATTGTTTCATATTTACCCATTCACAAACCGTTGCGAGTCTACGTACACCGAGCACTAGTTTCAGCCCGACAAATTCTAGCCTGAAATTTACATATAGAAGGAGGCAGAAGATGGTGTTGGGAGTTTCGGTATGGTCCGTTGGATACCTTAAGCTACCTAAATTCAACAATAACAAGGTAAATGTGGTTTTGCATTCTATGGGCTCTTTAATGTATTAATTAATTGATTCATTTATCTATTAAAGATCTACACTCTTTTCTGCTCCTACAGTGTAAATTGTTTCACATTTATCCATTCACAAACCGTTCCCAGTCGACCACTGGGTGCAATTTGCATGGCACCTCTACCACCTGCCCCAACATCACCTCTTGTTGTGAACTGAGAATCCTTGTGAAAGTAAATGATATTTCATAATAAATAATATTGAATATTATTAATGTTTTAACATTTTAACAATTTAATATTAAAATTAATTAAAATAAAAAAAATAACATTATCATTTTTTTTACAGTAGCTGTTACACTAAATTTAAATTGAAACAGAGTATTCATTTTATTTATTTAGTACATAAGTACATGAGTACCGGTAATTCCTTGGTATTAATACAGGATCTCACCATAGCAAAAGAAAGTGAAGAAATCCCTTACTATTACCATTGTGTTATTGACTGCAACAAATAGTTGTAATCATTGTATAGAAATAACATGGAACATATTGATTGAATGATAATTGAGTTATTGGCTATCTAGTATTTAAGTAATAATTCAGTAATATGATTGGTTATAAATTGTTACCATGAGTTATTTAGTTATTTCCACAAAACTATTCTATATGAATGGCTCTCTGAACTTGGGATGCTACCAGCACATCTTATTAGATAAGTTACAGACATTTATTTATTTATTTTCATTTATATTTATTTATTTTTTATTTATAATTGCTGTAATAGTCCTGTAATTCAATTAGCCACCACTGGCTAAAAGACAGCAAGAGAGATCAGATTCCAGCAGTCTTACACACATACACTGTCAGAGCAGCTGTTCTTGAATGGTTATATTGAATTTCACCACTAGGTGGCACATGAAGACTGATCGTAGGTTTAAAAATGTTGTCGGCGCATTCTAGTGCGCTTTAAATGTTCCCTGCTTGGAGGGTTATGGTAGGGATGTTTTCACCATCAGTGTGACAGACAGGGCTTGAAATAATGGTCCAAGTTGAAAGTAAGAAGAAATCTAGCACACTCTTAGGCCATGTTAATCCCTCTACCTCACACATTTCATTCATTAAAAAAGAAACGGATGTTTGCAAGCAAGTGATGTGCCACAAATTCTAAATTAGAGAAAAGGAGATCTTTATTGACATTTGACAACACAGTTTCTTTTACACACAGGTCCCTTCTTAACCTGTCCCAATCTCACATGCACACACACACAAACACACACCCACACACAAACTGAAGTCAAGATAAATGACCAGATTACTGTACATCACATGAAGCTCTTCATAAGAGCAGGAGCAAGATTCCTTTACAGAAACGCCTTTGTAGCAAGCTATTTGTGTATACACACAAACACACACACACATACACACACGCACACACATGCATGCCCACACACAGACACACACAAACACATGCACCCGCACACATGCATGCCCACACACACACACACACACACACGAACGGATGCACGTATGCACGCGCACACACACACCAGCCACAGTTTTTATGTTACACCCTCCTTGTTTAGGGTTCATCACCAGCAGCCATGTGTGAAAGCTATGATGAGGGGGCTTCTGTTTATGTTAGTCCTATTCAGGCCCCAGTTCCTCTCTGCCCAAGTCACCATCCAAGGCTCCTCTACCTCCACGGGCCTCAGGATCTGTCCAGTTTATTTCAGTCAAACAGTCTTTTGGCCATGCAGGGCCACCGTAGTGATGACCACTTTGTAGTTTGTGTATGTAGTCCCCTCCCAGTCAGTGTCTTTGTAGGTTTCCCCTGTAGTGTCTTTTTAGGTAGGGCCCCTGTAGTTTACACTTCTACACTTCTTGGCTGGTGTTACACAGTTTGACCCTATGAGGCCCCCGTAGTCTGTCTCCTGTCAGTCTGTGTCTGTAGTGTGCAGTTTGTCCCATTCAGGCCTCCGTAGTGGCCTGTCAATCTGTGTCTATGCTGCAGGGATTGGTGCCCCGGGCCTGCGCCTGCTGGTACGCCTTTAGGAAGTCCTGATAACGAGGCGTGCACCCTAGCCAAGCCTCGCCCAATCGCAGAGCACCTGTCAGCAAGTAGTCCCCGCCCCCAGCAGCATCACCGTGGGCGACGGGGCAGCGGGACGGGGCTCGAACCCGACCCATCCAGGACCTGCGAGCACGGGCGCCGCCGCCGGGGGAGGTGAAGATGCGGGTCTTCTGACGGTAGAGACGCGTCAGAGATGCCTCCAGCCACGGACCATCAGAGTTTCTCTCATGAAGCTCAGACAATGGGTGGAGACTGCCACGGCCAGCTACACACACACACACACACACACACACACACACAGAGGGAGACAAAGAGACGGAGGAATATGAGGGAAAGTAATAGAATAGTAAAAGAAACAGTGGGGGGAGGTGGGTATGCAATAGAAAGAAAGAGGGAAGGAAGAGTATGAGGGAAACAGAAATAGTGTGGGGAAGGGGATGAAAGAAAAAAGAGACAGAGAGAGTTATCAATTTCATTCTTAAACTACAAACCATTTGGTCGTCTATGCATAAGAAAGGATTTAAACTATTAAGCAAAATAATAATAATAATAATAATAATAATAATAATAA
>JAGFZM010002341.1:0-11536 GCA_017657215.1 Limnothrissa miodon
TCCAGTCTGCGGTTCTTTGGGATGACTGTGGCCCAGTCTGCTTTGGATCAGAGTGGAGACGGGCTGCCGGACATTGCAGTCGGGTCCAAAGGAGCGGTTCTCCTTCTCAGGTTCTCTTGTCATTGGTTTCGCTTCCATGCTGTATGTTTATTACCTATCAGGCCCACTATAATACAAATGAGCCCCGTTTATACTTTGGGCCTTCAGCCCAGGAACTTAAGCCCAGGAACTTTGGCCCAGAGTACAAGCAGCAGGGCTAGAGTATGTTGTTGATATGTAAGCACCCTCTCTAGTATAAACTCCTAACTAGACTGGGCTTAAGTTCAAGCACCAGGTTTGGCCCCAAGTATAAACATGGCTATGTATACAAATGTATGTATGAGGCCCACTATTGTACTATCAACATATGAGGCCTAGGCTACTATAGTATCTTAACTGTGTATATACAGCATGAGGCTGACTATACTACCTTATGGATGTACACAGTATATGGCGAAACATATACAATGTAGATCTGTGTTTCACTCGCGAGGGAGAACAAAGAAACGTAGGCCTTAGGTCTTTCAGGGTGCGTTCACACTAGGTCCCTTAGACCGGACCCGGGTTCGTTTGGTCCGATGGTTTGGTTCTTTTTGATAATGTGAACGGCACCGTACCGAACCTGGGTGCGGACGTGGGACCGGACCCAAGTCCGTCTGAAAGAGGTGGTCTGGGGTACGGTTTGCTAGAACACTGAAGTAGGTTGCTAAACAAACATTCTAAAGAATGTAAAGAATCTTTACTTTTCATCATCGTTTTGAGGCAAGATATTCTGGAAGCCTGTGTCTGCTAATGACATAAATGGTCCAGGATGCGGAGACAAACTTGTAATGTTAACAGAGACCAACTGCGGTAAAGGTCTGGGAGAGTAACCGGACTCGGGTCCGGTCCAGTTAAATGGACCCAGTGTGAAAGCACCCTCAGATTCATGTCCATGAACAGGATAGAAGCATTGGTTAGTGGTAAATATTACAAGAAAATACAATTAATCTGACTCCATAAAATTAATAGGTATGACCTCGAATATTACCAAGTGGAACACAGGAGTCGTATGGTGCATGAGAAGAGATAAGGGAACTAGTGGAACAATGACTGGTTTATTTAACAGTAAGTCAATGAGTGAAATAATATTTAAACAGGCATAGCAGCTACATGAAAAAATCAGATTAAACTCAATGACTGAAAATGGCAACTAAACAGACGTAACAGTGAGAGAACCAAATTACCCAAAACAAATATAAAGAAATAAACAAAACCAAGAGAGAGAGAGGGAGAGAGAGCAGGGGGGGAAGCAGAGTCCTGCCGAGGGTGGCCCGGGAGCAGAAAGCTAAATTAGTTAGCAAAACACTTGTCTTTATCTCTGTGCTTCCTATGCAATCAAGACAATGGGCAGTTGGCTACATTGTGATTGGCTCGATGACTGAGGCCTGTTACAGAGCCAGCTAGACATCAGATTAGGGGGTGATGGTGGCGCAGGTGGTAGAGGTGCCGTTCGGCAACCGGAGGGTGACAGGTTCGAGCCCCACTCCATCTGACCTCATCGAAGTATCCTTGAGCAAGATACTGTACCCCAATTTCTCTCAGTGGCAGGATGGTACCTTGCATGGCAGCCGCTGGTGTGTGAATGCATGTGGGTGAATGTGAGGCATACATTGTAAAGCGCTTCGAGTGCTCGTTGGAGTAGAAAAGAGCTGTATAAATGCAGGCCATTTACCATTAGCATACGATATAGTTATTTGTGTATAATTTTGTACAGATGCCTTGAATTGCCACAAAGTTAGGGTCATATTGCTGCTCACATTACAAGGACCAATTCAACACCAAACATGACAATATTACATTTTAGTCAATGCATTATCCAGAAAACACAAGTCCACTCTCTTTCTTCATTGAGAGGGTGTGAGTCAGATGTATGTATATAATGTATATTCCAGCCAGGTTCTGCCCTACATTAAAGTATGAGGCCTCCTATCTTACCTTACCTATGTACATTATGTTGCCCACTGTTGACCTGCAATTTTAGATGCAAGCATATACATTTACTTGAATGCATTTAGCAGAATTAATTGACAGTTGAGACAATGAATACTGTACGTCCCTTTGGATTAATAATGATACACTGCCCCCAAATGGATGTATGTTTAATTGTCATCATCTCAGTGTAACAGAATGTGTGTGTGTGTGTGTGTGTGCGTGTGTGTGTGATGCTCAGGTCCAGACCTGTTGTATCCATAGAGACTTATGTTATCTTTGACCCGTCTCAAATCCCCACGACCATCTCTGGCTGTAATACGTCGCTAGATATCACGGCCTCTGTGTGTTTCAACATGACGAAAGCCAACAACAACAAATTCACAGGTATTTTAAAGATGACACCAGACTGATTTTAAAACACGTTTGAAAACACAGTAATCACTGTACAATTACAAACAACTCTGACATTTTTACAGACCTGCAAGTGGAACTCAACTGCACACTGAAGCTGGACTACGTCCGCCCTAAATCCCGTGCTCACTTCACACCCGATGAGAGAGAGAAAAGCTTTCAGTCCCAAATATCACTGAAGACAAAGTGTTACAAACACCTTTTCTCTGTGCAGGTTAGTCTGTGGTTATTTGGAGGAGTAACTACTTGGGATCAGTTTGGGATCTGTTACAATTATCTGTAACAAAAAAAACTGTGGTTCTCTTAAAGCTTTATGTAAAAATAAAATATGACTTGAATATGGGACAGATGCATCAGACGTAGAGTATTCTTCTGTGCATTCCTACAAAATATCCCTTTAAATCCCCTTAGAATACACCTACCTTTACCCCGACCCTCTCATCCTCCATGGTACAACACATTCAGTATCATTCTCACTAACTCCATACCACCCAACAACTATGCGCTACTCGCATTCTTATCATTAAGTGGTGGTGGTGTCGAAGATAAGGCAAGGCAAGGCAAGTTTATTTATATAGCGCATTTCATACACAAAGTAGGCAGTTCAATGTGCTTTACAAAGACAAAAATAAAAACATAGTGGACAAAATAAAGTAAGAAAACAAACAAATAAGAATAAAGGACAGAGTAAAAAGTTAAAAAGAATAAAAAGTTAATAAAGAATAGAAAATAAAAATAATTTTAGAATAAGGATTTTACCAAATTCACAAATCTTTAACCTACAAATGTGATTCTATACATCCAGCAAACAGAAGCACTCCTTTATTACAATAGTAACAATTATGCTTAGAAATAACACTACTTCCTGCTTTCTGACCTTTCACCTCCATGGCCCATGGTAGCCCGGCAACTAACAGAACCTTATTTATGCTAACGTGGGACGTCCAGTGGACTTCCTTTTGATCTCTCACTCATGATGCTTCCCTGTAAACCTTCCCATCCTCTCTCGTCCTATCCTCTCTCTCCCCACCCTACCCCAGTGCTCACCTGAGGATGTGCTGAACCCCGTGGATGTTCAGGTAGCCTATTCTTTCGTGGGGGTTCCTATAACGACTGCCGACCGCCTACGACCTCAGTTGGACACTAGCTCCAGTAATGTCACAGACCACAAGGTACCAACTGACAGCAAATGAAATGCACTTATACTCACTTATGCATTTATATACTTATAAATGGACTTATATACTGTACATTACTGGTTGTATTTGGAATGCACTTTTACACTACATTACCCAGTTTATTTTAACTTTTCTGCACAGGCACAATTTCATGTATTCAATATTATGTCACAACAACGTAATCACTCTAAACTCTAAATGAACTAAGCGTTGTTATTCAGTACTCTTAATATTATGACCCACTGTACTTTTACTCTACAACACTGGTTTTATTGTTATGTTTTAATGAAGTTATTTATTTATTATTTGCCTTGATCACAAACGAATCAATACTCTAAACTCTTAAACTTATCCAACTTAACCAATCATAGCCTATATTGTTTGAATGTGGTTTGTTTTTTGTGCCACAGTTGAAGTTCGAGATTGATTGTGGACCCGACAAGGTCTGTGAAGACAACCTACGAGTTGACTTCAACTTCTCTGGGTGAGCAACAATCTGATGCACTAAACAATAGTAGTAAAGCAGTAAACAGAAGTAAACACTGAATGCAGCTAATAAGGCTACCTCCACTAGGGGGCGCTGGTGAATGTAACACGGTATGACTCCATTGTCAGAAAAGACAAAGAAGAAACTAGAATGACTGCATGTGTTTATGTCACAGCTCTATGCTCAATTTTTCCACACAGGTCTCATGTCAAGCATATTGGGTTACTGTTTTGAGGATAAAATGAGCAAGGCACAGTTCAAACACAGAAGTCAATAACCGTACTCTGAGATATTTTCATATCAAGAGATTGGTTCTAGTTGTGGTTGTACAGTATGCTAAGAAAGAATAAAAAAACCATAATTTAACTATAGACAATAATGCAACAGCAGCATATTTGCCAGCTGTGCATTTGCCTGAATTGGTCTAATGCACAAGATTTGTTATCATATTTGTTTACTGGTTCTTACAGGTCCTCCGTCATTGAGGTGGGCATTGCCCAGGAGATGAGTGTGACAGTGATGGTGGAGAACAGAGGGGAGAACTCCTACAACACCCGAGTGTCTCTCTCCTACCCCCACGGCCTCTCTTACAGGACCTTCACTAAGATACAGGTGTGTGTGTGTATGTGTGTGTGTGTGTGTGTGTGTGTGTGTGTGTGTGTGTGTGTGTATGTGTGTGTGTGGTCTCTCCTACAGGAGTGTCAAAAGACAACACAGGGGCTGTAATACTCAAACCTGAGTGGTGTATTCAAATAAACACTAGCAACAGGGGGATCTAAATTTAAACATGACAACAAGATAAGGTGGGAGTTAACACGCGTTCCTCGAGCATCTTGTTGTTGATTGGTTGGCCGTGGTTTGTTCTGTTTAGGTTTGCTTTAGTGTTTGTTTCAGTATTACAGCCCCTATGTTGTCTTTCGAGACCAGTTTTTTTTCACAGTGTATTCAGAGGGCAGAAAGCCAGCTAGCCAATCAAGGATGGGGGCCTGCAATTTGAGATAATAATGAAATTGTGTTAAAATCCTTCAACATCTCATAGAGCACCTTAAAACCTCCTGTGGGAAATTTGTATGTCACAGTAATAGTTGTATGTCTCCTGCAGGGCAGAGTGGAGTGCAGTTCGCTAGACAGTCCAGAAGAGGGCGCCTTCGGAAAGACAGAGTGCATCATCAACAGACCCATTCTCAGGGCTAGTGATAAGGTCAATACAAACTCTCTCTCTCTCTTTGAAATTCAAATTCAGATTTAAAGGGTGTTTTATTGGCGAGATAAAATAGGGTTTGCACTGCTAAACTAATATTACAGGATAGTGTAATAAATAAAATAAAAAACAAATATAAATCATAAATAAATGTAAATCATGAATC
Organism: Limnothrissa miodon; assembly: GCA_017657215.1. NCBI lineage: Eukaryota > Metazoa > Chordata > Actinopteri > Clupeiformes > Clupeidae > Limnothrissa > Limnothrissa miodon. The sequence continues at coordinate 5,457 of JAGFZM010002341.1, forward strand.
AAACAGTCTTTTATCTCTGTCACACACACACATACACACACTGGAGGTGTGCAAATGTAAACATCTGATGCACATTTTAGGCAGTCTTTGTTGTTCAGTATGGAATTGATGGCAACAGTCATTTTCAAGAAAAAGTCACCATCCAGGCCTCTGCATCAAGGTAAACGTGGACTGCTGTTCCACTTATTGTAATGCTTGACTTGGTTATTGGTGTCCTGTTGTCGACTCAAAGCACTCAGAATTGGTGTCCTGTTGTGTAATGAAGCTGTCAATCCAACTATCATTCGTCTTCAGTGACAACGATAAACATGCTCCAGACAGCAAGCGGCTCCAAACTCGAGGCATTGGCGTCAAATACAGCATTTATGTCATTTTAAAAAGGTCAGTGTTGCTCGATTTCAGACTTTACGCCACTTACTGTATGTCACTGTTATGTTTTTGAGCCATTTTCATTTGTTTCCAAACAGATTTGAAAATACAACCACCTACATTAATTTTACTGCTCATAACACCAACCTACAGAAACCAGTGATGCAGATGGTGGAGGTCCAGTTGAACTTGTTTTAAACAACACTTTTACTAGCAAGCTAGTTATTAGTGTCATTAATCTTTGTTACTTTGCTACATGTTTAGTCAGACTGGTAGTTTCTAGGGGTGGACATCAAGAACCAGTTATCAAGTAGTACGTTTTAATTATCCCCGTAGTAAAATAGCCTACAATATAGATTCATGCGTTTTACACTCTAAGGAATTCATATAGAATTGACAGAATTAGACTGATAAGCAGAATAAAAAATCAATTACTTTTTGATGAAATTATATAATTTCCTCATAATTTCTGTTACTTTGTGTGCGTCTGTTTAGGTAGCAAATAGTCTACGAGGGCTTAATCTGACAGTTGTGATAAAGGTTCCAGTCAAACTCCAAGGCAAAGACATTTGGACCAATGTGAACAGTTTGCAGGTAAGTACAACTATTAACTTTACAGTATAAATCAATGCAGATGTACATAGTGAGAAGTGACAGCAAAAAATGATTAAAGAAAAAATAATAAAGAATAAAGAGAAGACTCAATTCAACGGAACTATAACCAAAACAAATATCTGTTAGTTCTTTTATGGTCCTGATTTCTATGTATTTTCATCATTCATTAGATAGGCTAAATCTGTTTGCTTGAAAAATCTAATAAAAAAATGTATGTATTTTAGCAAGTCTGTTGTATGTGTGTGTGTGTGTGTATATATATATATATATATCCTTTATTTGATCCTACCTATTCTGTTAGTGCTTTAGTATGTTGTAGTATATGCCTTTATAGAATATAGTACCGTATATAGTGTGCTAGAATTATGTATGTAGTATGTATACACTTAGTGTTTCATTGGTGAGTTAGTATGTTGTATAGTATATACTTGGTATTTCATTAGTCTATTGTTAGTATGTAAAAGTAGTAAGATGTATGACATGGATATACAATTTAGTATATTATATAATATAATAATATAACTAACTAATCCAACTTCCTGCATTAGATTCAGGGGTGCACTAGAGGACCTGAGGTGAACCCCAACATTACAGACCTGCAGCAGATCTTCAAAGACAACAAGGAGCCTGATGTGGTGAGTGGTAGAATAAGCAGCAACTTTAATTACACTATTTATATACAAGATTAATTTAGCTTAAAACCTTTAAATAGAAACTTAAATCAAAGAGATGCTGTTGTTGGCCAAAAATTGCTGACTTCCTGTTTCCTGTTCGTCTCTCCGTCAGAACTGCAGCATTGCTACGTGTCTGGAGTTCAAGTGCAACTTACACATGGTCAGAGGTGACCATAAACTTTACGCAATTTCTGGAAACGTGAGCTCCGGATGGATCGAAAAGGTGCTGGAGCTGCCACACTAAAGGGTTCAAATGATCAATGTTAGCAACATTTGATACAGCACATATTATTATATGTATATTATTATCCCCATGTTATCTTCGGGGGCAGAATAGACTGTATACTAGCAGTCAAACAAAAACTCATGTTAAGCACATTTGGGAGGAAATATCGTTTGCATATACTATTATGTACAGTACTATTAAAAGTGAGGGGATACAGTAGAAAGCTAAGATACGCAGAGTGAAAAAGCTTTAAAACTAAAAACTATAATAGAACTTTAAACTATAAAGGAACACAAACACGATGTCATCTCCTGTTCCTTATTGTCCCCTTGTTCTCCACATGATGTCAGACTGGCCTACGTTCCGCCACGTTCCACTTGGTCAGCTCTGCCACACTGGAGTACGACGACAACAAGTTCATCTTTTACTCCTCGGACGCCTCACGACTTCCGCCGGTTGTCAAGGTAACAGACACAATCAAACAAATATGTTTTACTTTAGAAAATAAAATGGTGGTAGAACATTGATAGTTAGACAGTTTGAATAGACATGCGGACGACAGTACATATATCGACATTTAGCTAATTATGTACAGTAGTATGTACATATAGTAATATGTAATGTAGGGCCTACTGCATATAGGGCTGTTGAATGAATGCCCGCTGAGAAAAAAAAAAATCTGAGTGGCACCACAAGTTTCCAACACCCAGTGTAAAAGATATATACTTATGTATGATACTGTACAAACTGAGGGGTTGCTGTTTTAAGATAAATAATTATATGATTACATTAAGCACTGTTGTCCATGTGTCCTGCAGACTGAGACTCTAGTGGAAGTCTACGAGGAGCCTGACCTAACTAAGGAGATCATTGGTGGAGTGGTGGGTGGACTGATCCTATTGGTTCTCATGACTGCTGGCCTCGCTAAGGTAACTATAGAATACTAATAGGAGAGTAATGATGCAATGTTGGCAAGTACCGAGATTAAATTATTTTAACTTTCAGCGATATGAGTAAAGCAATTACCAATGTAAATGCTGGATACCATTAACAGTTAAAAACAGCAAATTCTCTCGAGATTTGCCCTTCAGTGATGAAACTTTGTTTTGGTTTTGGTTCCAAGAAGTCAAATAAAATTCTCTCTTCTCTTCTCGTCCATGTTTCAGTCACTCTGTTTGTCTTTTTGTCCTTCTCATCCACCTGTACTCATTACTCACTCTCTCCTTCTTCAATGGCAGTCTGGGTTCTTTAAGAGTTCGTACCAGCAGAAGCTACTGGAGGCAGAGGCAGAGACACAGGAGGGAGAATCCCCACCACAAGAACAATAGTGTGTGCTCTGTGTATCTGTGCTTAGCCTGAAGAAGATCTAGCGACCGATTACTACTGTAGCCGTTTTCAGTAAACCCTTTTGCTCAAAACTTGACGTGTGCAGATGTTTTCTTTTATTTACATAGAATGATACATTCCATGTTCATATATGGAGTAGATATACCCCATATCACCCATATACAGAATCAGTTTTATTGGCCAAGTATACTTGCATAAACAAGGAATTTGACTCTGGTAGGCATTATGCTCTCTAGACACACAACAAGGACATCCATCAGTACATACAGTGCAAGAGGTACTATAGATACATGATGGGCATCAAGACAATTAGACAGTATACATATACTACTATCAACGTTATATACAAGTATTAGATTATACAAGAGTAAAAAAAAACTGTGCAAGAGAAACATAGTGGTGCAGGTTCACCTACACAACACAGTTAATGAAGAAAAGCTGAACCCTGTCAATCCAATCTAGACTTTCCAGGCAGTCTAGGTTTTGTCTCTGTTCTGTCTCCCTCTGGTTGTTGCATTTGTTTTACCTTGTGCCCATGTCATCATACCCTGACCACACCCATGTCCTTTTATGGTTACTTTTCTGTTATTGCAGGCAAGTACTGTAGGTACATCACTTCACTTTATTTACTACGAGTGTTGCCAAGGAACAAGTCCACACGCTCAGAGACTGAGTTCCTTTCCTATGCCACATACATCCTGTGTAGGCGACTGTAACCGGCTATTTATCTCCTCTATCTGGCACAACTCTTGTCACCCGCACCATGCTTCTGTTTCTGATGGACTGTAAGCCATCTCTGTGCCATACCTGCACTTCTTGCTTGCTGATCATCCCTCAGGTCGTCCTTGCTGAAGTGGACAGTTTTGATTCTAACAAAAGTGTGATTGACTTGGGAGTTACATTGTGTTGTTTAAGTGTTCCCTTTGTTTATTTTTTTACCCATAAGCGCAGAACACAGAAGTCACAGCACATACATAGTCATATAGGCCTATCCTGTCATTGATATACAACACATGTCCTGCTCTTAAAGCTCCATTAATTAAATATTTGACCGATAGTTATGAGTTACATCTTCAAAATTAATTTTGAGACTGCATTGTTGGCATATAAACATCCACATGGTCAGAATACCACTTCTTCGGGGTGTAGAATTGGGCAAAATAAGTGTGTGGGTGTGTGTGTGTTGGTGACTAAGGGCTGCAAAGAGACGAAGGGTGGCTACATAAAAGTTCTGAATGTTCTGGAAAAAGACAACAGCTATGAAAGATGGAGGTAAATTTCTCCTCCGCATTAACAAGGAGCACTCAAGAGCAACAAAGCTTAAAGGTGCTCTAAGCGATGTGACACGTTTTTAGGACTAAAACATGTGTTGTTACATACAGCAAACATCTCCTCACAATCTGCTAGCTGCCTGTCCCCTGAACACACTGTAAAAAAACGCAGTCTCTGTAGACAGCCCAGGCTCCACAAACGGCAACATAACACAGTGGGCAAACCTAGCATAACAAACGAAAACGAAACATAACAGTGTTCCAGCCAATGAACGACAAGGTTCATGAGTCTTTCGGGAGGCATGGGAGGGAGGGGGAGGAGTAAGCTAACTTATAACGCTTGAACCGATCTCTGGAGCTATCGTCCGTTTTGTTTGACAATACTTCGAACGTCAACAAAAAGTGATGTGAAACAGCATCGCTTAGAGCGCCTTTAAGGTAAAATCACTAATGCACACCCCTATTTTTCCTATTTTTCAAAAAAACGGCATACCAAAATTAAAAGCTTGACAGTTCCTACATAGTTTTCGACTCAGGGATGTGCCTCATACCATTGGAAAGGTGACACCCACAAGTTTTTTTTTTCGAGAAGAATATGTATGTTTCTGTGACATATGGACACAGAGTTACAGAGGTTGGAACTAAGTTTTTTTTTTCCCGCTCATTTCAAATGTCTATGAACTAACTTGAAGGTACCATCCTTATGATACCCCCAAATCAATATATCTAGGTCCTAAGTCCATTTCTCAGCTTGCTATACAAAAGTCAAAAGACCAAAAATATGACTTCACAATACATTTTCTAAAGATATGTCTATGCATTTTGCTTGGGACCCCTATGTAAACTCCCATAGAAACTTTTTGTAAACAAGAGGGCCTACTGACATTCAAAAGTTTATAACTTGAAAACCCCTTTACCTAGAAACATAAAATTGGTTTCAAATGAAAGCTAAGACCCTGGGCTTTCATGTCTGTTTGCTTGATTTGAAGTTATGACACAAGCATAACCATGGTGGGACGGTGTGCACCCTGAACTTTTTTTTTTCTGACTGAGCTAATATGGACATGACTAATATAGGAATAGACTATATTGAATTTATGATGGTTTGATACTGTATAACCAACAAGCAAGTGTTTAATGGTGTGTATACTGTAAATGGTTTGTATTGTAGAAAATGTTTCTACGTCTGAAAGAGGGTAGCAACTACCTGTAAATAATAATGAGCTCTCTGGTGTGCACATCAGTAATATTTTTACACGGGTGCTCACAACTGGCCACTGCACATCAGGTTGCGTTGACATACATACACACACACACCATAGAAAAAAGTTTCACTTACACACATAAGCAAAGTTTACAATTTACAAGCCTTCTATAGCTTCTCAGTCAACAGAATACATCTGCTGAGAAGCCAGTAAAAAAAAGAAAAGAAAAAAAATTGCTATTCATATTTTAACTAAATTGATTTACTTAATTAAGCTCTGATGTAAAAAATATATATATACCTCAACAAAATGTACCTCTCTCTCCTTCTCTCTCTCTCTCTCTCTCTCTCTCTCTCTCTCTCTCTCTCTCTCT
>JAGFZM010002342.1:3789-16028 GCA_017657215.1 Limnothrissa miodon
GGGGGGGGGGGGTCATGTCTGGGGAAGTTGGGTTGGGGGTTTGGTGTGGGGGTTTCGGCATTCCAAAAGGGGGGAGGGAGAGGTGGAATAATGTTTCCGATCAGCCCATCCCAGCCATGACTTGCACTCACCTCTCTGAGGTCATTAAGTCAGGATCAATACTGTATTATGCTTAGGGCTGGGTGGAATTCACTGGGGAAAAAACAACAACAACATATCTGCTATCAGCAGGGAAGGGTCCAGGAGGGTTTTGGCTGGGTGAGGATGGGTCGGGTTGGGCTGGGATGGGGTTGGGTTGGGCTGGGTCGATGGCATGCAAGTTCTCAAATGACCTGGGACTGGGAACGTCCTCTCTGGGGACACATCAATTCAGAGAGCGACCGCGACATCGCATTTGCTCTCATCAAACGGACATGGGTACGGCCCAAGAGAGGCAGGAGCGTCATTAGAGCGGCTACTAATCGCCAGGGCAACGGATAGAGATGGAGATGGAGATGGCAGTAAGGCTGGGTGAGGTTATAGGTGCAGATTACGTCCACTGTTTCACCCCATGCTCTCACAGTTTGTTTCTAACTGAATAGGCATGTTATAGCCGTCTAATGAGGATGTACATAGAAGAACAGATTGTATAGTTTCACATACTCAATGATTCATTGTGTGCTGTGCCCTGTGACTCACTGACAGCAGTTTCAACATATTTGAAGCATATCTGACGTACAGCATATCTGAAGCATATCTGGCCTGGTCTGAAGCCTATCTGGTTTCCAGCTCATCCTACCAACTATGATTTGTCTCCATGGTGATGCTTACCCCTAGGGAAGTCAGTGAGTCTATGACCCTATTTTGACAAGAATATTTGTGAAAGTCAAAACCCAAGAAGAGAAAAACAAGTGTGTCCCGGTAAAAAGCATACGGAATCAAGGAATCTGACATGTTTATTGTCACTTACACATGTTCCACGGGTGTAACAAATGCATTAAAATATGTATATGGTCAGTCTATTGTGCATAAAAGAGGGGGGCAGGGTTGTAGAATGGGGCAAAATAAAGTGGGGAGGGGTGTGACTAAGGGCTGCTTTGAGATGGGGGGGGGGGTTCTATATAAAGTATAAAGGTTATAAATGATCTAGATAAGAATAAGTGAATAAGGGGGGGGGGGGGGGGACTAAACTGACAAATAGGAAATGAACTCCTATCTGACTGTCCATTTGATACACTGGCTTCTTTATAGAAAAACAACAACAAATAGGTTTAATTTAGACCGGTTGTGTCTCTTACTTGTGGTACACAGTTTAGAGCGAAGTGAGGATTAGGAAAATATGCTTGCTTAAAATAGTTTCCTTTGTACTGAACAAGAGGAAGATTCTTCTGCATGCATTCGGAATGCAAAGTAAACGCCAAGAATATCTCATATCAAATACAGATTAAAGCCTCACACCAGTGACTATAGTAAAATACATCTATTTAACTAAATTAGCAGAGAAAGGCAAAAAGGGTTCATTTAGATATGCCTGCACAACAGTGTCTTTCCTTTTTTTCATCCAGCACCAGCTCATGTAGAACGGATTAGGCCTCCCCCTCCTCCACCACTTCCCTGCATCTTTAAAGCACTGTGTGGAGCTGACAGAGGGTCTGTCCAACACAGGAATATTTTGAAAGGGATCCAGAAATGGACTTACGCAATGAATAAAATTCATCCTCCTGTTCTTGAAATGTCAATTTTAACAACACTTCCCCTCACTGACTGACTCACAACTACGCACTGAATGAGTAGTTGTCCTTGTCTCCTTCTCCCCCTAAAACTTTTTGACTTGAGCGCCAAGAGCGAATGGATGTTCTGTTTGTGTGCAATGACAGGAAAAACAAATAAGGTTTTTAGGCCAAATAAATAAGGTTTAATAATATTATTTAATCTAATTTAGACAGGTTTGGCAGGCCAGATTAAAAAGACCAACAGGCCTTATATGGCCCCCGGGCCGTATTGCCCATGCCTGCCCTAAAATGTATTATATAAGCTTATGTAAGAGGTCTGTTGGTCTTTGGGCTTTTGGGGGGTTGGGGCCGGGCAGACCTGGCTGATTCATGCTGCTGTGTCCTGACCCAGTACAGCCCTGAGGGGGAATAGTCCTCCACAGCATCACTACTGACACATGCCTGCCCTGCACTTAACACAGCACCAGAACGTCACATCCCCAGAGCAGCATCATAACACTACGGCCTAATACAATGCAATTCAATACACACACAACCCAAAGTCTGCTCACAAACATAGCCAGGACTACCACAGAAAGGATCAACAGAGCCTGGACTGTTAAAGTGAACCTCATGCTACACGCATTTAGTGTCTAAAATGGCCACTTTTTAAATCCCATCTCAATGGGTTCTCATGCAATGGGTATTGTATGAAAAAAGAAGATATATTCTACCACCTTAAACTGTGCGTGCACACAGTTTCTTATTCCATGGAACCAGTATTTAATTACAACAGTGTATTTTCATTTTGAATTTCTCAGAGGGAGTACAATGAACTGGTCCAGACTGACCCTATTTTATACGGTTAAGTGTGGCTCCTCATTGTTTTTGTGTTTTTTTTTTTGTTTTGTTTTGTTTTTTTTACAAGATTGCTATTTAAATCAGTAATGTGTGTGGATGAACAATCTGACCTCGTCTTTCTCCCCCAATCACATGCATAGATTATCATTGATAAGCCATTTTCATTGTCTTTGAAAGGATCAAACGATCACCATTTTAGAACAATCTCCGAACAGTCTATACGGGAATGTAGATTAGCCTTCGCTGATTGCAAGTGCGTTTTACCAGGTAGCCTATTTTCCAGATGCATTAATCCTGACCATTTCTTTTAAAATAGACTAGGCTATATGATACCATTAATTCGGTATTTATACATTGTGGTTGTTCATTCATTGCCTTTTATACCACGTAGCAACCGAGTGTGTTCTAGAGTCAAACATAACAAAATGAAGGCCATATCGGAGGAACAGCAGTCAACGTCTGCCTTGAGATCACGCTAATAAGGCATCGAGGCTGCATCATGGCAGAAATGGATTCTGTCTGTTTTTTGTGCGTGTTACTAAATAGCATAATCGAGATAAAATACTTAAGTTAACACAATAAGATGTGCAGCCTATATGATGCAGATCATACAGCTGGCGCAGGCAAAGTCTCTCTATAAGCTAATTATATTATGAGGTATCTACGAACTCCCCATATCCGCACCCACGGTTTGGCCGTCGACCTTGCTCACACGCAAATGTAAAAAACGCGTTTTAAAATAAGCTGTTGTTGTTCACATGCGTTACCATACGATAAGAGTAAACATAAACCAAGCAATTACGCTCTTCCGATTCATAACACAGCAGAGGCACGCATTTTCCTCCACCTCAAGTGTTGTCTCTATTAGTATTCGCATCAGGACCACTGTCAAGATTCCTAGCGCTGCGGTTTCCATGACAGAGGGAGGGACAAAGATCTCTTTTACCTCCAATATCGCAATCAAAATCTGCAAAAGGCTACTCCTAGTAGGGGAAACGCGTAGTAAATACATTTAGGAAGGAGACCTTACCTCATTGTCCAAGCTGCGTTGTTTTGTTAGGGCGTGGAGTCAGATCTTTGGCAATGGGGATGGCGAACCTAGCTGTGCAGTGCGATGTGTGACTGAAATGTTGGCGTATCAGACTCCCCCTCCCTTTCTCTTTTTTTCTCGCTTTCTCCCTCTTCTTCTCACCTTGACGTAGAGCAACACGTAAATGTGATAATAGACACAGTACCCCAAAATAACCTAGGGTTTTTAAAAATAATTTTAATAAAATGTCGATGTAATTCAAATAAAGTTGTGACTATATTCCTCAAATAATACATATTTCCTGTATTACAGCATATATACCCAAATAATTGGGAAAATCATTGCATCAACGCATCACCATTGAAAATTGGGGAAAATCACCGTTTACCAGTCTGCATGCATTGGCTGATGCCAATTCTGTCTAATTTTGCCAGAGCTGCGGTTCATTCCAAAGAGAAAAGGGGAATATGGGTTTAGAATTTCCTTTAAATGAAGGACAGCATTTTTCCTCTAAGTTGCCTGGCAAACTGGCAAAATGATCTTGATGTTCTTGGTCTTGGTCATATGTTAGGCCCTTGTTAATACCTTCATCCTTTATCCTTAAGTTATGTTCCAATGGCCATTTAGGCATTTTCATGTTTATGTTTCAAAATGTTTTCATTATCATAGGAGTCTGTTATACAGGTTTTCACAGATATGTGTGTGTGTGTGTGTGTGTGTGTGCGCGTGTGTGTGCATAAATGTGTGTGTATGTGTGTCGTGCATGTGTGTGCGTGTGTGTATGTGTGTGTGTCATGCATGTGTGTGTTTAATGTTAATGATCCCAAAATTTCTCCAAACTTGACCTGTGTGTTGAACAACACATATCTATAGCGTGGATTGACCTGTGCGCGGAACAACACATATCTATAGTGTGGATTGACCTGTGTGTGGAACAACACATGTCTATAGCGTGGATTGACTCCTCTGGGGACTGCAGTGGTGGCAATTGCATGTCTGATATTCCAAAATCTAATCTGCTAGAAAATCCTGTTCTCCTTACCCATTATAATTGCGCAAACACTTAAAATCCCGACTTTAGTCAGTGGATAGCTCAGTTGTTTCCAAATTGCCTCTCGCCAGGGTTGTGGTGGAAATAGGAAATCGTTACAGCTGCCTGGATTGAGTCTAGCAGGTGGCGAAGTAAACGCACAACTGGAAATAGTCTTTTTCCTCCTGACATAGGCTATGCTTTTGTGGAATTTTATAAAATATATAGAGAATGAAACGTTATTAACCGTTTTTATGGATTTCAGAATAACGTTTCTGTTCCGGAACAGTTGAAGACCATTTCGTTTTCGTTTCCGTTCCTCGTAAAATTCCGTTCGTTTTAGTTTTCGTTCCTTGAACCGGTTCAGAGCCCTGCCTCTCACTGCCTGTTTCTACATCTCTAATAGTGTAGGGAAAAGCCGTTCACCTAACTGACAAGTTCGTGTGTGTCTTGGTCATCAATGTGAACTAAACTTTTTTCGAGTCCTCTCGTTCATCTCGTTCACTTTATAAAAATACGTGACAGCCCCATTAGCCAAAACTATGCAGTCTCCACGTTAGTTCTTCGTTCATTTGAGCTAAATTAAAATGTTAGGCTTACCTCCCAAAGACATATACTGCTTACACAAATGTTGATCACACTACAAACAAGACAAAAGTATAATGCTATAAGAAACAGCAAATATTAATTCATTGTTTACCTGGGCCTTTGGTCTACGCCTGTCCTGCACCCAGCATCTGACAAGTTCTCGCTTTTGTTTTGAGTCGGTCGGTCACCACGTGACAGCCCCACCTTACACCCACATATCCCCTCCAGATTACCGGTAATATGGTTGAAATAAAAATTAGTGTCCACACATTCCCTTCAATCATTGTCCATTCACTTCACCACAGTATGATCACATTGAATTTTACGTTAATAATTGACTAGCCTAACTGAGCCTGTGTCATATGAACGATTGGAAAGCAGTAGCACTCGAGAGATAAACTAATCGTTTGTTCCCGCACTTTCCGGCTCAGACTGCGTTGGTTAAAGGCCCACTATGCAACATTTTTCATTTAATTAATCCGTTTCATACTGTTTAGGATGCTAAAATTAGTTATTACACGGCGAACGAATGGTGTAGAATGCACACCATGGCCTGTAGCGGTAGATACAGCACTTGCAATGTTCAGCAGTGCAATACAATGCAATACAGTGGTCTTTAGAGGGAGCTCGTGAGAGAGACAGAAAAACAGAACGTTGCTTAGCCCCTCTTTAAAGTACTGGGGCTGTCACGTGATGAACGAATGACTCGGAAAAACTAAAAGATACAAATAAAACAGGGAAATAACTCCAACAGAGAAGCTATAGGACGTTGCGCAAATGCGCATGTGTGACTGAACTAATCGATCCTACCCTGTCGGTGGCGCTCATAGACATGTATATGTAGTCAATGGTGGCGCTAATGCACCTTTCAGTTGGTTGCCGACCGCCAACCAAAAGAAAGAGGAACTAATCGAGCCCACAAGACGATTAGGTCTACCAACGTCACATTAAAAATTAGTTCTATTTGAACTAATCGGTCAAGAACGACACAACACTAACCTCCAAGTTGGGCTGCTTCCAGCTCCACAGACAACCCTGACATGATTGACACAGCTTCCAGTTGGCCCTATGGCTTGACTGCTGATATGGGACTATATTATGGAATTATAATGGGACTATTATATTGCTATATGTGTGCCTTCATCCTGGGATTACTATGATAATTCGATGGTCAAGACCTATTAATACCATGGACTAATCATCATCTGAGAGACTGAAACCTCGCCCTATAGGTTAGCCCTTTGAGCCTTTGGAGCTGCTCAAAGTCTCTTTCTATAACAAGTTACAACAAAAAAATTTATGATAGGGAGTTTTCCTTGCCCCTGTTGCTCATTGGTGCTCTTTGTTGTGAAGTGCTGTTAGCCATGTCGTAAAATGCGCTATCCAAATAAAATTGAATATTACCAACATTTTGTTAGTTAGGCTAGTTTTATTACTGTATACCGAGCTACCTTAGATATATTTCAAATAATTTAATATTACATATGACACACACCAGGTTTAGGCCTATTTTTACAAACTTGTGTTAAAAGTAGTTTCAGTCAACTAACACTAAAGTCGTAAAGTCATTTGAACAAACCTCTAGTTATAGTTTTTCTCCATTGGTTTGGCTCATTTCTTGAAACCGAGATGACATTCTCAAAATAACATGGACAAATCTCCAAACCACCTTGCAATTGTTCACAACAGAATGTCATGCTGCATTCATGTGCTATGGAAAAGATGATATTTTCCTGTTTTAAAGTGCTATTTACCAGTGTGTTGTGTTCACATGCTTTTGTTGTTGTACTGTGGAGAAATGAAAGATGGACTTACAGATTCAGATGTTATTGGGTAAAACCATTTTAGGTTGCCTAAAATCCATTACCCTACAACATGGAAAATGCATCTGCTCTGGGTAGGTAAGGTTAAATCCAAACCATAATGGTATTTATTAAATTAAAATGGTCAATGACACAGTATTATATAGACAGCAAAAACTATCCACTAACAGTAGCAAAACATGTTAAATACTGCACAGTGCTCATTCCAAACTGTTTTGCTGCTCGATGCAAAGGTTATATCATCTCGTCAACTCGTGTATCAAAAAATTCTACGAGTTGCCCAGTAGAAAATACCACATGAGGGGGTGTTCATGTGCACTTTTTACGTCGGCTTTTGGTATTTACCATAATTACCATAGAACATGAACGCAGCATCATTTCTCATTGGTTTCATCAAATTGCAAATGCCTTAGTACATTTCTCAAATGCAAATGGTTCTGTACAAGTAGCCTACAGTTAGCACAAAGTCAAAGTCAGTTTTATTTGTCAATTTCTTAACATGTACTTGACATACAAAGGAATCGAAATTACGTTTCACACCTGTCCCATGCGTAGACGTTGACAACAATAAAGTGCAGATGCACAACAAAAACAATTCTAAACAGCTATTGTCAGGTAACTAAACAAAATGTTGGTCACCTGAGATCTGGAAACCTTCTTGTTTGCTAAAAGGACAATTCACCTTATTGTCAATTACTGTCATGAATTTTTCAAATGCAAGAAATTCATATATGAGGTTCATGGCATTATATTCTTGACTAATTTTGACAATTGAACAGACTATTGAACAGACATATTTTGCGAATTTGGCGTGAATCCTGTATGGCCATAAGATATCGTAGCTTGCTTCCGGTAGACTGAGCCTAAACAATGAACAATGTTGCAAGAAAGGTCTAATCTAATATTGCAATGACCCCGACAGCCGCTAGAGGGACACATCCACTCAAAGATACTGTTATGCTTTCATATGCAGGAGCATATCTATGCAAGTGTCACTAGAAGCAAGTAAGTTTTCTATTTTATGAAATAGTGTTTTATGTCATGGTTGTTCAGGCCTGCGAAGAATATGCCTATTTGACCCTGCTTTATGAGTGGGCCTCTTACTGTATGTAGGGTATTCCCCGCCTAGGATACCTACAGAACCTGACGACCAAAGTCACTGTTTTTTGTTTGTTTTTGGACAGTGGCATGTGAACTGGACATGTGCGTCATTAGAATTTCTTAATGGATTGAAATTGTGGTTCCTTCCGTAATAACCTATTATTGGGACCAACGTGCCTGTTTCGGGCTTGGCGTTCAACCCGAAGACTTTTTCACAATAAAAGATAGCGTGGGCGTTTAATGTGCAAAGGCTCTCTACCTACGTCAGCTAACTCGTTCGCTCACTTGCGAGGGTCCTCGATAGACAGGGAAGAGAAAAATAAAACAGCACCGCCTATCTACGGCATCTGGCGTTTAAATCTGGAAGCAGCGAGAGAGAGTGAACGATCCGCACCTAAGACCGCTACACACGTCCACGCATCACTCGTACTCCCACTGATGTAAAATGCTCAGAATGCACGAGACTGACGCGTGTTCATTCCAGTAACTCTTCCTCAGTGCCAACGACGCGAAGTGCTAAATTTAGGAGGTGCCGGACAATCCTCTGGTAAGATAAAACATTTCCACTATCAACTCTATACATACAACACCATATAGATTTCCATCATATGATAATTTACGCATGTAGCCGCCGTCATCCTCTCCGTAGTTCAGTGCTTAATCTTTAATCCATCTCATGTAAGCTGGTGTTGTTTGAGGGGTTGTTGTGAGACTGGTTTGATTCGGCAAGTCTTTGTTTTGAGAATGTGACAAGGGTGAGCATGAAACATTGCACCGAGACAGGTGATGCTGCTGCTTCCTTAGGCTACCTCGTCTGGAAAGGAAACAGTCGCCACCTGTGAAACAAAGTCAGGCTCAGCATTCAGTGAACAGATTTCCGTACAGTGTACATTTTCTCGGCATCATAGATATTTCAGCAGATATGTCCCTTTGTCTGTTTCCGGTGCGTACAGGCATGTGGGTTATGATGTGGATGAGGGTCTCGCAGTCTATCCCAGTCTGTAGCATACGTGGCCGTTGTCGGTGAGGATTTTACACCGAGTCATTTCTTGTATCAGTCATTGTGTTCCCATTAAGCCATTTACCGAACTGTAAAAGAAACCTAGATAAAAATTGTGTCTGTGTGTCTGTGTGTGTATGGGATGTAGATGTGCGTAGGATGCCTCCGGTCATTCATCGCACCTCATTGATTTGTGCTACATGAGCTTACCCACATATTCAAGATGATGCCGACCAAACCCGTTATCAAAGAACAACAGTAGCTCTTTATCAAACAGTAAAAGTGCACGTCTTAATGGTTTCTGTGAAGTTGGTGCTTGACTGTACGTGTGCGTGTAAAGTCGAGAGACTGTGGTTAAAGTCATAGAAAATGCGGCTTGTCTCTGCTATCTGTGTGGGCGCGCAGTCATGAGAGCCACTGCCGGTTTGACGTAGTATTTGCCTACGTTACGGTTGTATAAGAATGTTGTCGTGATCGAGAAGGCTTGGCGGGAGGCTTGGCGCGCGCGCGTGTGTGTGTGTGGTGGTCAGCAAACATATTAAAATACTACGACACTCTTATGTGTAATTGTTGTGCTACTATGTTTCACAGACATTGTCCTAACAGAAAGGTTTGTTTCCCTTACAAATTGGACACCACCATTTTATTTCTAAGTTGTTTCAATAACTATATTTGGAAGTAGCCTATGTTTCATTGTTTTGTTTTTCACTTAAACAACATTAGTGTGATAAGTTTGTAAGCAACTACATCTTTAGTATTATTATTATAATATTATAATATTCTTTTTTCTGACTAAACTCATTTTACTGTGAGCAAATAGATTTACATCATCCTCCCACTTCCCTGTCATCTAATGCCAAGCCTCCACATCATCTAGCAGCTCATGAGTGTCAAACTCATGTTTACCCACGGGCCATGTAAGCATTAGGATTTTCCTCAGAGGGCCAAGATAGCTCGTCTGTATGGGTGACCACAAACAATCAGGTGATGAAAATACATGTGTCCTTGTGTTTCAGGACATTTTAAGCGCAATTCTAATGTGTTCTGACCCTCTCATGCTTATTTTTTTTCTTCCTGACGCCATGGCTGATGTACTGCATAGTTTAGTCAGTTTATTAACAGTGAATAGACTAAGTTTATTAACAGTGAATAGAAAGCTGCCAGTTGGGATATGCACACACGATTTTCTTGTGCATGGTTAAAATGATTTTTGAGCAGGTCCCATAACTTCACTGTTTATCAAGCTTTTTAAAACGGGCCGCATCCCTCCTGTTTTTTTTTTACTTTTCTTCACAATTTTTGTGTTCTATTTTATGTGGTGTTCTGTAATTAGGCATTCCATAGTGTTCTATGAACTGTGTTCTAGGTGATGTTCTGTGGGTGGTGTTCTGTTGGTGATGCTGTCCTTTGGTGATGTTCTGTAGATAGTGTTGATCTGTAGATGGTGGTGTTCCTGAGGTGTTGTTCTGCAGATGGGTATTCGGGTAGGTGATGTTCTGTGGGTTGTGTACTGCAGGTGTGGTAAAAAGGAATCCAGTCCATCTGTTTTGTTGTGAGCTGTGCGGCTGGCGCGACACAAGGTGGGCCCCAGGGAGGTGAGATGTCGGCGTGATTCATGAGACCTGCTCTAATTGCCCTCAGAGGCTCCGCTGCCTCCCTGACTCAGGGCCACTTTCATGGCAACACAAAGGCTACTGTGCATTTGCCTGGACGCTGACTTAAAGGAGAAATCCAGTGTGATTTGGACCTGGACTGTACTGGAAGATGTTACCGAGTACAAACATATATCCAATGCCCACCTCCTGTCACAGTTGGCCTTGAAGAGGCAAGACAGAGACCCACTCACAGGCTACACAGAAACAGGACTTTATTGGACACAAAACACTAAACAGACTTGACACCTCCGTTCACCCCCAGCATTCCGCATTAAGCCGTTTTTAGCCGAAGCTTTCATTAGCCTTACCCTGCTAACTATAGGGGCACATCTTTGCCTATGCAGCTAAATCACTATTTATACACCATTAACAAGGTTCAAAGTTACTCCACACTTCACTGGTAGACTTCTGAGGGCCCTGACTGCCATATAGCCTATAGTCCCCCACTCTATTCTTAGATGAGATGGTTGTTACTACAGGATAGGAGGTTTCAGGAGCTCAGTCTGGTTATCACTGGGTTGATGTGACTGGAGAGACATTTCTCATGGTTCAAGTGACGGGATTGATTTCTTACCACATGATAAAACTCACACACACACACACACACACACACAGACACGCACACATCGAGATAGAGATACACTGAGGAACACCTTCTGTGTGTTTGTGTGTGTGTGTTACTTCAATGATTTTGAACATTTCTCAATGTGGATTGCTGCAGAGAATCGGTTGAGCAAGTGTGTGTCTGTGGGTGTGTGTGTGTCCTTGGCCTACTTTCTAAAATAAACGCTCTCCTCTCATCTCCAGTCACCTATATCTGGTCAACCTTCGCTGAGCTCATCACTCGTCCTGCCCTCCTCTGCTCAAAAGCTTTTCCCTGCAGATATACCCTCTGCAGACTCAAGGACTTAGAAGACTATCTTTATTTTATTATCAAAGTGTTTTATTTTTATTTCCATTTTTTAGTACAACAGCAAATGAACATGCATTGTATTATTTAATAAATCATTTATACTTTTTTCATGTAGCTGAATATCGCAAGCCAATAGATATATAATATAATCATTTATATGATATAATCATTTAGAGCGATTATAAAAATATATTTTTTTTAGGTAGAGTGATTATGGATGTGGTAGAAGTCGACTTTTCATAGAATCAAGAATTCAAGACTTTATTGTCACTGTACAGTTAAAATGTGCACTTTTGGCAAATAAGAAACATTTGGAAAGGGATCCTAATAGCATACATTATACATTATATTAATTAACTTTATACAATGTTAACATACAGATGCGCAAGGCCACAGAAGTGCAAGAAAAGTGACAAGTACAAAATAAAAAAACAATATACTGTATAATCATTGTATAAGGTACAAGAGACATGTGTGGGGGGTTGTACACAAGGGCATCATAACTATAATAAATGAATGGGGAAGAGATTTAGCCTGTTAAAATAAG
>JAGFZM010002343.1:0-17078 GCA_017657215.1 Limnothrissa miodon
ACACACACACACACACACACAAACACACACTTTCAACAGGACTCAAGTAGTAAATACAGAAATACAGAAGAATAATGCACCAATAGCACACAAAACATACCCAGAGCAGCACTACTATATATTATTTGTAATCTGTCCTTGTGGTTATAAATTCTTTCGCCTTTAAAATATTTGTGATAACCTGTTCAGAACAACCGTTCACAACAACTCTCTGTGCATAAACCAGTGCTAAATAAATAACCCTTTCTTGTCATGGCAGGTTTTAGGTGGTTGGGTCTTTGTCCATTAATGATGATGTCACTTACCTGGGTAGGAAGAGGGCGGGGTTGCTGTGCCAGACGTTTGTGCTTTTGGCGGTACCCTTGAGTGTGTCGTCCGACCCACTGCTGAGCCTCTCGCTGGAGGGAGCACGCGTGGCGTCCGAGTCGCCCCCGGTAACCGTCAGCGCTGACTCGGACCGGCTGGGCAGCTCACCGCGGGCCAGGGGGGCAAAGCTCAGTTGCACAATCTGCCGCGCGCTCTGATACACCTGACCCTGGATCTTGGGGGTCAAGGTTGGGAGGTCAAAGGTGAAGATGGTCTGCGTGCTGGACGTCCACAGGTCCAGGCTGTCCAGGCTGTTGTAGGACGTGCCTTTGGCGCGCTGGGACTCCATGATGGTCTCAAAATGGCGGCTGAAGGTGTCCTGGCCGTCGCCTGAAGGACCCCGGGGAGCAGTGATGAGGAGGGGTGACTTCATAGCAGGCTGGTACTCAAAGTAACTTTCCAAAGGACTGAGAGGAGACACACACACACACACACACACACACACACATATAAACAGAGTGTGAGCGAGAGCCGGAGTAGCGAATAATTTCACATCAACAAGGTCACCATTGTATGTGTATCTGTGTGGGAGTATGTGTGTATACACATTAAATAACTGTGGATGTGTGTGTGCACATTATATAATAACTGTGGTGTGTGTATGTGTGTGTCTGTATATATATGTGTGTGTGTTGTGTAGCCCACCTCCTCAGCAGCACACTGACGACCTCCTGCTCTTGTGTGACCTGCTGCCGCTTTGGGTCTCCCAGGAGCCTGACGCTGACCCAGCTGGCCACCTCTTCATCATCCTCCTCTTCATCCTCATCCTCGTCCTCTTCATCGTCATCCTCATTCTCATCCTCGGCTCCCTCGGCATCCTCCCCGAACAGTGTCAGCCCCAGAGGGCTGCTTCCCGTGCCCGACGTTCCCAGACCGCTCCGGTTGCTCCCGAACGCCGAGTCAGCGTCGTCCTGCTCGGCGGCGGCAGCGGCCCGCAACACCTCGTCGATGTCCGTCTCGCGGTAGCAGCGCAGTGGCACGGCGTCCAGGTCCGTCTCCGAGTACTTGAGCGTCCGGCGGATGATGCCCGTCTTCGGAGAGAAGCCCGGGGCCGCCGGCGGAGGGGTCACCAGCTCCACCTCCACCTGCTGAACCTCGTGATTGGCCCGCGGTGGGGTGAGCTCCAGGGGCAGGGAGGTGGGAGGGGTGGGCGTGGGAGACTCACTGGAGGTGCCACTAGGGGGCGCAGTTGATGGGTCTGAAGAGCCACCACAGGGGCCGGCAACACAGAGAGAAGAAGAATCAGACTCAACTGGCAAGAGAATGATCACTAACATCATGTTCAAATCACTCAACTGTTGCAGGCAACTTCCTATGACAAAAAATATCTTACTACACACAGAGTGAAGAGGCTTATTAGTCAATTTTTAAATTATCAAAGTATTTTAAAGTATCAAAGTACACTATTAAAATACATGGAAGTACACAGGAGGATGAAGTGTGCACTCACTTTTTTCTCTTATTGCAGCGCTCTCTTCAGTTGGGCTACCAAATAAAAACTCCCATTTGGCCCGAGCGATCTTCTGACAATGCAGCGAAGGTCCAGGCAGCACTGAGCCACTGTCCGACTGAGAAGAACACACAAGAGTGTCAACACGCACACGCACACACACACACACACGTGTATGCAGGCTTTTACATACAAATATGCACATCGGCAACCCGGAAAATATATAGTACATATACCGGCAAACATGCACAAACAGCCACTGATTTTATTAAAACAGTACACACACACACACACACACACACACCTGTATTCCTGAGGAGGCATGTCCTGTCTCATTGCTCTGCTGGCTAGAGTGACTAGACTCGGGCGACACACAGTCCCTGTCGCCTAGACTCCCCGTGACCCCACTGGAGCTCCTCGATGACCCCGGGGGCCCGCCGTTCTGCTCTCCACCTATGCCCACCCCGTCGCCCGCCTCCCCCTCCACCCTCAGCAGTCCCCCGTCCTGACATCTGACCCTTCCCCGACCTCCTACGACTCCTTCCGACTCTCGCTCCAGATCCTCTTCATCCTCCTCCTCCTCAGAGTCCCTGTGAAGCTCCAGGGCCACTGGTCCCAACAGGAGGGCCTCCCGCCTCCGCTGCTCGGCCCGTTTCAGCAACTTCTGCTGGGCCGGGCTCAGCGAAACCAGCTGGACCACATCCAGGCCCTGGTTCGGATTCTGGTTCTGCAACCGGTTTGATTCCCCCTTCTCTTTCCTCTTGTCTGCCCCATCCTCCTCCTCCTCCTCCACCTCTTTAGTTCTCCTCCGGCTTCGTCTCCTCCTCCTGCTACTGCTGCTGCTGCTGCTCTTGTTCTCCTCGTCTACTCCCGTAGTCCCGCCGCGGCCTCTCGCCGCCAGGTTGCCCCACTCCCCCTCCTCTTCCCTGGAGGTCCAGCTGACGGGCGTCTCCTCCACCCCCTGGCTCAGGAAGAGCCTCCGCGCCGCCTCCATCACCCTCCCGTCGGTGGTCCGCTCCAGGCCCAGGAGGGCGAGGCGATCTGGGGAACCGGGGAACCAGGAGTGGCCTGTGTACTGTGGAGCCTGGCGGCGGTGGAGTGTGGGGCTGCTTGAAGGCTGGAGCTCACAGCGGTGCAGCAGGCGGGGGTCCCTGATGGGCGAGCAGGCTTCCCCCTCGGGTACAGGCGGACGGAGAAGGCGCGACGGGATGGCAGGGGACAGCGGGGGTCCCCCTGCTGGTAGGACTGAGTATTGCACCGTGGAGAGAAAGGGCGGGCTGTGTCCATCCTGCCGGTTGGAGTAATTGGCTGGTGATCGATCAGGCTCATGTGCTGGGAAAGCCGGGCTCATGCCTGTCCGTTGCTGGTGCTCATGGTCATTGGTCAGGTTGGACTCAGTCCCGCCCACACACACTGGGATGTTCATGGTGATTGGCTGACGCTGCGCTGGAGAGGATGAGCTGGTGCGCGAGGAGTCGGCAAACCTGTGACACGCTGGCTCTGACGGAACGCCACTCAGGGCATTATGGGAAAGCTGAGGTGGTGGGGTCGTCATCAGGTTTCTGACCTCGCTGAAAATCTCCGACACGCGCGTGGCCTCCTCGGCAAGCTTTCGCGCCACCTCAGGACTGTTGGCGGGCGATGCAGCCAACGCCGTTGCAGTCGCTGTCGCAGAGCTCTTGCTCAGTTGGTTCATGCCCTCCACCGGCTGGTGCCCGAGGGTCCCGCTTGCCCTGTGGTCAGTGCTCTTGATGGGTGCCCCCTGAGTGCCAGGGCCACAGGTGTCCAACGAAGCCTGGCGACTGTGGGTCATTCTGGGGTGGGCCTGGGGACTGGCATAGGACCTGGGTCTGGGTCTAGGTCTGGGGCTTTGGGTCTGGCTCTGGGTTGGGCGGGATGCTGGAGGCTCCACTTGAGAGGACAGCTGGTCGGTCGCGGGGCTTCTGGGAAGCCCACTCTGGCCGGTGTTGTTTTTGTGGGCGTCCGCAGAGAGCGGAGCGACGCCGGCAGGTGACGACGCAGCACAAGGGTTTCGGAGCAGGACCGGCGACCCGGCCCACGACTGACACCGGAGGTGCTGAGGGGACGCGAACCCGTACCCACACCCGTACGGGCGCTCGCGGGCGTGGCCCAGCCGGACTCCACGCTCCAGCTCGTGG
This sequence comes from Limnothrissa miodon, assembly GCA_017657215.1. NCBI lineage: Eukaryota > Metazoa > Chordata > Actinopteri > Clupeiformes > Clupeidae > Limnothrissa > Limnothrissa miodon. Next base: position 3,976 of record JAGFZM010002343.1, read on the forward strand.
GCGAAGCGGCAGCGCAGCAGTGGCGAGCCAAAGTCCTCCAGCGCTCGCTGAGTGGCGGCGAGACCGATGGCCGAGTCCAGCACGGACCGGCGCCCGCCAGGTGAGCCGCCCGATCCGAGACCCCGGAAAGGCAGCTTGGGGCTGTTGCTGCACGAGGAGTCTGGACTCCCGAACCAGAAGGGGTCACTCAGGCGCTTGCGGAGGTGCAAAGGGGTGGAACACAAACCCTCTGTGACCTCGGCGAACCCTGATCCGCTCGGACACGGAGGAGAGGGAGCTGCTCCCACCTTCTTGATGTTGGCCTTCTCGACGTAGCTGAAGGTCACCACCGACCGCTTGCTGCCAGTGGGGGCGCCGTCGGGACAGAGCTGCTGCTGTGCTCGGGCCCCAGGGGAAGGAGACGGGGAGGGGGAGGGTGGTGGGATGTGGAAGTGCTGGGGGTGGGCTTGTTTGCTGGGAGTGCCCTCCCCCTCCACCTCAGAATGCATGGGTCGGAGAGGGGGCAGTGGGACACGGGTGGGGGTGGGGATTGGGGTGGAGGTGGGGGTAGGGGTTGAGGTGGGGTTGCACAAGGCCGCGGCACTGACGGCGGTTTTGGGCGGGTGTTTGGGGGTTCCCGCGGACGCAGGCGACACCTGGTTGCCCCCCTTGACACTGGCCAGGTGCGTTAGCATCTCTGCGGCCACTTCCTCGGCGGTGATCGACTCTCCGGCTGACGCCTCTTTCCCATCGTGCTCCGAGGCGGCTCTCACCTCCACGTACAGATGCAGAACCTTTCCAGACTGGGACATGGCCTCAATGCATTGTGGGTATGCAGAGGAGCGAGACCAGTGGCAGACACACAGAAAGAACACAGGAGGAGGAAAACGGAAGTTCCTTTACCCTGATCCTTTGATCAGAGCAAGTTTGGAGGGATTGCCGTGGCAGTGTGAGATTGTAACTGCAAGTGTGTTTTTGTTTTTCTGCATCTGTGTGTGTGTGTGTTTTCATTTGCTCTTTGGCTTTCAATGAAGCAGCTTGTCTGGTTTCATATTTGTCCGGCTGATGGGCTGGGCAAAGTTCAGACAGGCCAGGAGAGCAGGAGGTGGGCATGCAGACCCAGGAGATGCCATCTTTAGCAATGCACCGGGACTGGACACCTGACAGAGGGGAGAACGAGAGAAAGAGACCGAGGGAGAAGGCGGTGATAGATAGATGGAAGGAGAGAGAGAGAGAGAGAGAGAGAGAGAGAGAGAGAGGCAGAGAGGGGATAGAATAGAAATAAAGAATAGATGGAGAGAGTGATGTGTGAGTTGGGCAGTGTTGTATAAAGTACCCAAATGTTCGACTTGAGTAAAAGTATAGATACCCTACCAAAAAATTACTTTGGTAGAAGTTCAAGTACTCTACTAGCATGTTACTCAAGTAAAAGTCTAAAAGTATCTAATATTTACTGTACTTAAGTAGGCAAAGTAATCTATAATTAAATGTACTTAAGTAATGAGAGTAAAAGTACAAGTAGGAAACATGTAGCTTACACCAACAAAAAAATAGCAACACTGTTATACATTTTCTTCCATTAATTTGAAATTACTTGCAAAGCAAAGGATAGAAATAGGGATGGGTATTGATAAGTTTTTATCAATATCGATGGCATTATCGATTCTGCCTATTAGTGTTGCGCGGGTCAACCCATAACCCGCGGATATTGTGGGTGCGGGTGGGTCCGGGTCGGGTCAAAAAAGTAAAAACGCAATGAATTATGAAATAAACGCATTATTATGATTTCCCTCTCCTCTCGATGCTGGCAAGAGCGGTGCTTTGCGTTCCTGCATCCAGCGTTTCGAGCGAGTGTGCATTCAGTTCAGCAGGTGGCGAGCTGGAAGCACGTCGAAATAGGCTAAACCCTGGCCCAGTGGATTCTATTACTTTCCTTCACAGTGCTTCCATACAGATGCCATAAATAAAGTCGGCTAATATTTTCAATTTGGTAGCTTAGATTGTTGAAATGTTGCGGCTTTGTTATACCATGATAATGTTACAGCTTGGAACAACTTGTGTTGGCTTTGTTATGCCATGATAATGTTACAGCTTGGAACAACTTGGTTTTTTTTTTCATACACACTTGTGTCTTGTAGGTCTGCAGGAGAAATGTGTTTCATTTTTGGCAATCCTTTCATAAAAACAACAAATTGATCGTTAGTTTTTTTTTGGCGTTGTTTCATGCAGGCCAATTAATTCTTTATGAAGTTGTATCGTCATCTTTAAGGCGCAAATTATTGTCATTTGGATACCATTGTTCCAAATTAGTCCTCTCCACTTAACTGGTAGCTAGATTCCGCGACAGTAGACACACTGGCGTTTTTTTTTTTTTTTTCATCGGGTCGGGTCGGATTTGGGTCACGGTTCGACCATTTTTTTCGCGGGTCGGGCGGGGCGGTTCGGATCTCCTAATGGGTCGGGTTGGGGCGGGTTTTTAAAAAGCCTGACCCGCGCATCACTACTGCCTATCAATCCAATTCCTAATCAATTCTCTTATCGATTCCCAAACAAATCGTCAACGGAGGTCACAGTGGAGCTTGTTTGACCTGCAACGTTAGCACCCCTCTCAGACTGTCGAACACATGACACTCTTGGAGCTTAATCCCATGCTTCACGGACACGTTTTAACATATTGCTGGCATTAGGGTATTTTCAGTGGAAAATATTATTAGAGCTTGCCAAAGTTACATTAAAAACAAAAAGTTCGCTATGAAAAAAGGTCTGTGTTTAAAACTCGTGCTGTTTATTCACCGTTTACCGTCCTGTAGAACATCAGTCATCAATCGCTGCCACTGCTTTCTTGCCTAGCAATATCAGCCGCCGAAAGCTTAGCGGTAGGCAGATTGCAGACAGCAGTGTTGCGCCTGAGGGCAGCATTCATTGAATGACAATTAATGAACGTGTTTATAATTTTGGTGGACGTGAACTAAACAAACTAACATTATATTACTGCCTGATGAATGATACTGTGAACACGTTCGTTTCAAAAATTTTGAACTATGAACTGAACTAGCAGCTAGTTCATGTAGAAAGTGAACTTTACCAACAAAATGGTCTAGTCTGGTCTTAGGCTAACGTTACTTTCTGCAACTGCGACAGTTGGTGTAATCACTCAAATGACCCTTAATTTACATTAGTGGGAAAATTTAGGTTAACACATACAACTCAGACAAGAACTAGCGGTCTGGCTTTACTGAAACAGAAAAACTGCGCGTACATTTCTCACGAACGAAATCGGGAAACTGGCAAACTTTAAATCTTATCTAGAAGCTGCTTACAGGTGGATAACGTAGCCAGGCTACATCCTTAAATTTATGAACTGACTAACACTCTAGCACACTAGACTGGGAGTCCTAATAGACGTCTTGATAATATCTGACGTCATGCAGGGCAGGCTGAGGGAATTGTTAAGGGTTAACAAAAGGTTAACAAAAATGACGTACGATGTCGATGGAATTGACAAGTTAAAACCGGTTCCAAGATGGAACCGGGTTTCGATACCCAACCCTAGATAGAAACCAGCCATAATAATTTTTGTGCATTAAGTAATACACGTGAAATACATGTGATTTTGATTCAATCTAATTTCAGTTTTGTTTCCTCCATCCCAGAGTTTTAGATCCTGCAAATGTAGTAACTGCAGAAATTGCAATAGAGGTGACAGAGTGAACCTTTTTACAGTATGTCACTCATAAGCCATTTTAATCATATAAATGACTTTGAAGAAGGTAAATTAATCTAAAAAGTTGCCTGGTGTGAATTATTGTTTGCACTTGTCCAATGATAAATCAGTTTCACCAAAACACTCAGTCTCCCACAAACTTCAATTCATTCTAATACTTGCAACTATACAGCCGACTAAAAATGTAGTGGAGTAAAAGTATACATTTGTCTTAGGAAATGTAGTGAAGTAAAAGTAAAAGTCGCCAAATTCTTAACAACTCAAGTAAAGTACAGATACTCCCAAAACCTACTTAAGTTCTGTAGTGAAGTATTTTTACTTAGTTACTATACATCACTGGAGTTGGGGATAGATGAAGAGAGAGAGAGAGAGAGAGAGAAGGAAAGAAAGGAAAAGAGAAACACAAATGTTAATTAAAGCACCAGACTTTGAGATGAACAAGGACATCCAAGACAAAGGCCCTGTTCACACATATGTAGGAAAAATAAGACGATTTAAAAAAAAAAAACCTCAAGGTCAGTCATTTCATCATCAAAAAAGCCACATTAATCTCTCCTTACTAACCCCCCACCAAACGATATTTTTTTCTCCCTACGTCAATATCAAACAAGGAAGAGATCAGTGAGTCCAGTAGCCATTCCGTGGCAAGCATCAACAAGATATTGCCAGTCAAGGAGCCAACTGTCAGAATAATAAGGATCAATTAGCACTTTCTAATTAACTACGAGACAAGGATGCTAATCACTCTCGATGTGTGTGGCTGATGTGTTAATTTAGAGTCTGGCTGTGCAGGAGTCTACCTTCAGTGATGGTTAAAAGCTAAAACAAACGAAAACAAATAGACTACAGTACTGCTTACCACGACAGAGACGCACTAGAGAAATAGTCTGATTGTCTGAACATTGACATATGTTATATGTATACATTGTAACTAGAGGGAATAATTAAATAAAGATGTTAAAACTATAAATGATTGATATTCATAAGTTTGTTTATTATCCATGAGTATACAGGCAAATGTTTTCCTGTAATGAACTATTACTGTTCCAATCACACAGTGTAACTACCTATATAAACTCTGAATGTACAATATACTAGACATCTCCCTTTCTTCAATGTGAAGAGCATCCTAATAATATTGATAATATTGACTAGTAGAGGAGAAAAGTAACCCTCTCCTGGCCTGGAACTAGTCAGCGACCAGTAGTTTGAGAAACACTGGGCTAAGACACGCACAGGCATACAGTACAAAACAGGCACGAAATGAAGCACCATGTTGCTCTACCAATGCTGGAAAATCCCATTATTTTCAAAATGTCACAATCCAATAACAAGAAATAAGAGGAAGACTACAAATGTTATTGGATTACCATTCATCTTACTACAGTACTTCTTACTACTTAGAGACTTTTATTGTCATTGTACAGTTGTTTGTGTTGTTGCTGACATGCCCCTTTGATTTCACTTCTCTGTAGCAGAATCTGTAGAAACGAGTGGAGTGACTTTTACGTGACATAAATTTTCATAGAGCAATCTCTATGCTTAGGGGTACAAGAATCCCCTGCTTCACAAGGTGAAAAGGCCACAGACCTACACAGGCTAGAGGAGAGTGGCATAAGTGAGTGAGGGGGAGTGTGTGTGTGTGTGTGTGTGTGTGTGTGTGTGTGAGAGAGAGTGTGAGTGTGAGTGAGTGAGTGAGAGAGAGAATGTAAATGAACACGTTTAGGTGTGAATCATAAAACTGCTTTATTGGCCCTGTAAGAATGCCAATATCAATGGCAGTTAGTGTTTGATGGCGCTAGTCAGAAATGTGATGCGTGTGGGTTTCTTCTAGACTAGAGCATTCTGTGGAGGTTTCACACCCTCATTCTGGACAGCTGAAGGGTATAACCTACCCTACGCTATATGCTGTCCAAATGAATGTTAACATGATACCAAAACAAATATCTTAGTTTGCTTATTTTGATGCCATTTTACCATCTGTGTCTATTTTACTGCCAAAGCTGGTATGATAAAAGCAAAACACTAATATTGCACAATAAAAAAAGCCTTAATTAAAACTTCAAAAAGAAGAGAAATGTTCTGTAGTGTTACTTTACTAGGTGTTACTTACAAAAAGGTGTGAAAAAGCATGAAAGTCTTTGTGTGTGTGTGTGTGTGTGTGTGTGTAAAACAGAAAAGATAATCAGTGAAGACAGTAGAGTTTGAGCAAATGATTATGTTTATAGACCAGGTGATGAAATGAGGCACAGCACTTAGCTATAGAAATCAATGAAAGAGGAAGAGTGAACGAGAAGAAAATGAAGGCAGGAATGGAAAGAGTGAACAACAAAAGAGTGGGGAGCGAAACGAGTGAAACATAAAGAAGCACTTTTAGTGGAGTGGTCCATTATTCCCCTATATTAAGACGCCTCCAAAGCCCTTTCTTTACTTATCACCCGGTTGCAAATGTGGAAAGTCAATAAGTATGTTTACAGCAAAGGAGAAACACAAGTGTTAGATTTTTCTTAGTGCAGCCTGTTCGGTGCTGCACTAAATTTGATTTACTGACCACAGTAAGCTTAATTACAGCTGACTGCATTGTTGTAGTTTAACATGATTGATATAGTTGCACAAGAACACTGATATGAGACAGATTATTGACAGACGCCTCGTCAGCCAATTACAAAACAGCTTTTCATTTCCATGGGTGATATCAGGCAGTAAACAGCTTATTCCCTGTTGCACTACAACCCCAGCCAACAGCTGTCATGCATCACCCTCTCTGTCTGACCCTTACTCTCCCCATCTATCACTCTCCACCCTTCTTTCTCTCTCACACACACACATACACACCCCTTGTCTCTGCAGGCTGCACCCAGACAAAAAGATATTACAGCACTCTCTCTGTGTCCCTCTACTCTTCCTTACCCAGTCTCTAACTCCCTTCCTCATTACCCTCCAACCATCTCTCCCTGTCTCTCTCTCCCCCTCTGTCTCTCTCTTACTTTATCAGTCTCTCAACCACTTTCTACATCCATCCCCTCATCGTTCTTCTGCTCCAACTATGTATCTCATTCTCTGTCTCTCTCCTCTCTCTCTCTCTCAACCACTTTATTCTACCCGTCTCTGTCTGCTGGTTTCGCCTATCCAGAGAAACGTTCCAGGGTGATTAAAGATGTCAGATTCATGTCCCGACGCAGAGCTGTGGCCTTCCCGCAGCACACATGGTCATGTTTTGAATGCTACACATAACAGTTGTGCTTCCATCCATCCGTCTTTAGCTCACGTCTACCCCTCAAACAGAGATGAAATAGTGTGTTGATGGCCAATTAGATTATATCATCCAACAACAACATCCAACCTAGAAATAACAACGAGTGCAAAGAAACACATTGACAAAATATATAAAATCATCCGAGTGCCCAGCAAGCTAACTAGCGCCGGTGTTCTGCCTTTTTGCTGCCTTGCCAGAAATTGCCCTGTTGAGTTAAATTTATCAGTTTTTTAAATGTATTAGTTTCTATAGCTTTATATTAACATACAGAATTCTGAGTGCATATGAATGTAAATAGTATAATAACAATCAACTCAATATTTCTGAAGCACGAAATAAACTTTATAAAGGATTTGCAGATATTTATTTAAGTTAAACCATGTTAAAACAAACATACTGTAGGACCTTGGCTTTTGGCAAACAAGCAAGAGTGGCAGGACCTTACTGCGTTTGGAGATGATGTACGCATGCGCTGTAGCGCTTAAAAGCAGTTTTTGTCAGGTAGCAAAAATAGGCAGAACACCAGCACTGCTATATTACATTTTAATCACATGGTCCTGCAGTATTAAAGTATTAAACGTGAAATTGAATGCAAAAACTGCGCTTAAGAAAACTAACCAAACTTGTCCCTTCTAACGTTACGCTCCACTGCGAGCTGACGGTCAGTTGTCTAGTAGAGCTGTTGACGTGGTACGCACCATTTACCAATATCGAGTCCTGAGTCTGAGTCCTTTTCCAATGATTTAAGCTGTTGGTTAACTTGTTGTTGAAGCGGTTGATAAACACAGTCAGAGGCAGCAGCAGTCAGTTAGTAGGCCATCAAGGGCAATTCTCTAAACTCGGCCCAGTGGATGACCATCATAAGACGATGAAGAGTCTGAGTGAGGCACCTGTTGGCAGAGTTCCCACGTCACCTGAGCAGCGGTGGCAGTGACGGAGGCGCTCAAGCCCAGGGCTAATTGGATTAGCATGCTTCATTTAAAATGACACAGACCGTTAATGCCAGCAGCAGCCACTCCACTGATTTCAATGGAGGGATTACAGATTGAGAAGAACCTGGCACTTAATTGGCTTAATGACACCACGGGGAGCAGCCTAAACGACACCTTCACACCTGTCCTGATTGGACAAACCCCAGGTAGGACCTCGAGTGAGAATTAGCGGTCTACAGTCATGGGGGAATACGGGTGTCGCTTACTCATGTCATTGGATCAGTGGTTCAGGCCAAATAGGAGCTTACTCTTACCATCTCAACTGAGGACCAGAGCAGTCACACATTATTACCAGTGTGAGTCCATTGTTATTCCAAAGTAAGCTCCCAAAACCACAGTTGCCAACCAATTAGTTGCGAATTACTACAAATGTTGGATATAAGCAACTAGGTTAGAGGGCCAGGGGCTTACAGTCCATGGATCTTTAAAGGATGTTAACCATTTTTCACTAGGACAGAAGAGTTGGCATGGCAACAGCTCCAGAGTTCTACATTGCCTTTCATTTGGTGAAAGCAACACGGTCAGTGTAACACAGACCTCAAGCCATTTTTGGATTCTCCATCCGCGTTCGGACTATAATGGCAAGGCGGTCCGTCTCTCAGACAGCTGCTGGTAAAAGCCTCAGCTTGATTCATGACTCCAGATCTCTCTCCTTTCTCTTTGAGCGGAGCAGACCGGCGTGCCGGATCTCGGCCGGCACGGCATCGATTTTGAGGAGCGACAATCGACAAGCCTGTAACTCATTAACAGCCGGGCACACGCATCCATCAACAGAGGGAACGTGACTCGGAACAGGACAGGAAGTGAATTAAATGCAGGACAGGAAGTGTATTAAAGAGGCCAGTCCACTGACCTTCAAAACAGCTCTTGACTATCACACGCACACTTTGACAGGGCGGATCAGTATTTGTAAGCATTCTCTGATTGATCCTCCATACTGTCTCAGAACGATCAGTAACCCCTTCCCCCAAAGGACGAGGTATCACACACATACACATACACGCAAATGAGATGCCAGGGACACATCACAGAGGTATTCAAGACAAGAGGTAGTGTAAAAGACAGTAAACTAACAAATAGCAAGACATTTATAAAAAAAAAAGATTTCTTTAACATAATATATCAAATGGACAAGCCAATGCGAACTACCCGTTGTAGTAACAGCCTGTCTGTGCCCGTCATTGTTGTCATCTAAAATTCATCATGAAATCAAAATATATATGTACTCAAGTCCCCTTTAATAATGAAAAACTATGCAAGCTGCTCAGAGTTGCAAAGCGATAATGTGCTAGTCTAATGCATGCTTCACGGACAAATGTTTTAACATATTGCTGGTATTACTACCCTTACACGATATAACAATACTACACTGGTTGCAGACGGCAGAATTTTCATCACGTTTAGTGAAATGGAGCCAGGCTTTGGATCTCTTCCTCCTCTACATGATGGTGGCTGCCTCCTGGTTGACTTGTAGTATGAGTTGTCGCAGAGGGTGTGACGTAAATGTGCCACGACACAAAATTTCTGGAAAACCGGAAAATGTCAGACCTCATGCAGGGCAGGCTGAGGGAATCGATAACAAAAATGACGTACGATGTAGATGGAATTGACAAGTTAAAACCGGTTCCAAGATGGTTTTGATTTCGATGCCCAACCCTAGTCATTATTGGAAAATATTTCCTGACAGGGTGAGGACATGACTGAGGGCAAATGCCTGAAGGCAAATATTTTCCTACTATGACTGGTGGACTACAGTATATAATACCTCACTTATCATACAGCAAAAAAAACACTAGTTATTGACAGTTTACTTTTGCAGTGTTGATTATACAGTTATAACTAACTTCCGAACACGGCCCATCCAAGTGAATGGAACCTTCCGCTTCATTCCGATGGGGCTGTGCAATAATACTATGTAGCCTAGTATTCTGAGGACAAGTGGAGACTCATTTCTTCTGAGTCACTAACGGCCTTTAACAAGGAAGTGTTGTGTTTAATAATGGCTTATGTAGTATTTACGAGCCACTCAGTCTAAAAGTGTATACAGCGTGTGGTGGGCAGCGAGCCACAGAGAGTGAGAAAAAACATGATTTAAATAGGGATTACATCAACACCCGTAGACAACACACACACACACACACAGCTTAATAACCTGGTTATAGGCATAGTTTGAATTACATATACATGTACAATATAGATACATAGGCAACACAACCTCATGCCATGTCATCTTGCCAATACAGCTTATTTGAATTTAAGAGGGGGGGGGGGGGTATGCACCTTACATCCAACATCACACACATCTTCTGAGACAAACATAGAAAAAGACATGAATTTAACATACATCACATCCAACATCATTCTAATAACAAATCTTGTGTCAGAGCCTACGTGTGAGGCTACGGCTGTGCCCTTGTGAGCTCCAGAACTCAATGTGCCCCAACACAACGAAGGCTGGGGAAGCCTGGCACCCATACTAAGACTGGGTGCTTGGGTTACTGCCAGCCGCCACCATGGACGACAAAGATTTATTGCGTTTGCCACCTGCTTTAGACTATCTACACAGCTCAGGATAGCAAGGGTAACGGGTGCGTCTCTGTGTGTGTGTCTCTGTCTAAGTCTTAAGGTCTGGCTGTATGGCAGAATGTGTTTGTGTGGGCATGCCTAGTGTCTGTTAGTGTTTTTGTGTGTGTGTGTGTGTTCAAATTTGGGTCACTCTCTCCTTTACCTTTTATATCAGCAAGACGCAGACGCATCCATGTGTGTAAACAAACAATGCTTACCGGCTCACCAACAAAGCCTCTAATAATTCAACATTAGACTACTTGCTCTAAATGAAACTGAAATATATATATATATATATATATATATATATATATATAGCTTTTTTCGGGGGGGGGATTTCAATATGGTATGATCAAAACAACTAGCTCATGATATGATTTTGTAATAAACCATTCCTTTGTTCATATTAATTCATGGCCATACTCAGTGAAATAGGAAGTAAAACAAAGTTATCTTGCTTACATCTCCATCTCAAACAAACACCAAATAGGGCACAGTTAATATTCTTGAGTGTCATAGGACAGGCTATATGAAGTATTATGCCCTCCACTTATGAAGCCAACAAACCCTACTTCATCAGAATATTAAACGTCAAAATGTGACGTCTTTAGCTAGTCAGGTGGAGGCAGGAGGAGGGAGACCGACTATCCGGTGGAAATTATGCGAAGTCCAACAGTTTCTTACCGGGTGTTCCTGAAGTGAGTCGCGCGTATTTGAGCTGCAGTCAGGGGAGCTAATATTAGCACCGTCGCTACCGCGCAGGCTTTGCAGCGGGTTTACTAATATTAGATCCCTTCACGCGCACATTGCACGTAACCAAGACAGCATGCGACAATTTCCCCTTGGCTTAACGCTTCGCGGGGCGAAAGCGATTTTGGAAAGCATGCGAGACTCTAGAGAAATTAGCAAGGATCTGCAAGTGTAAAAGATATTTAGGGAACTCTTTCCCTCTCCCTCCCCATCCATGGCTGGTCTTTGTAGAGAATTAGTCTGTTCATATAATTTATCTGAACAGAATAATATTCGTGGAGAACAGACGACATTCTGAAAAGTCACTACGCCTGATCTGGACCAGAATCGCGCAGCTATTAGCGCAGAGGTTAATGAAATGTGAAGAGGCGATGCCAAATGCAGCAGCAGCAGGTTCAACCAGGTTCGATTCCGGCCTGTGGTCCTTTGACAATCCTGACCCATCTCTCTCTCATTCATTACCTGTCTGTCTCTCCACTGTAACTATCCAAGCAAAAAGCCCCAAAAAATAAAAAAAATCTTTGATTCTTTTCGGTTTTCATTTCTTGCACATTTCAGTTCATCATGGTAAATAGTTTGATACTGTAGATTAAGAGATGTTATATTAGTCCCCAGAACAGGCCCACCTCTCTAACAGCTTCTTTACGTCCATTCTATGGTCAGAGTTAAAGTGGCTTTGCATTTGAAGAGCAGATATTAAACTGCAGCACAGCTAAAACAAAATAGAAGATATTTAAATAGGTTGCATAAATAGGACAGACATCCATCAATAACACAGCAACATTGCTGCAGAGAGGAGTCATACCCTTCTTTTTCTCTCTTTACACTATTTCTCTCACTCCCCTATTTCTCCCAGCAAAAAAGGGGTTGTGGTGCCAGTGGAACAGGTCCTATCGGGCATGGGTAATGATGCCACTCCGGGCTCAACCCTCTCCTGCCTGCCTGCTCGCACACCTGCCCACTGCCCCTGTCTGGGCTCTAGAGATGAGCTCCTCTGAGCCGTTCACGACATCGATGAGGCACAGAGACACAGGAGCTCAAGGTGAGAGACAAACGGAAATGCTGCACTCTGAGTCATACTAGGCGAAGTGAGAGACAGACAGAGGGAGGGAGGGAAAGAGAGGCACAAAAGAGAGAAAGAGCGTGAGAGACAGATTGAGAGAAGGAGTGAGAGAGGCTGTCATGTCTTCTGGTTATATACTGATCTTCACAGAGAAGACTATCATTTCAGTTAAGATTGGTGTATGAGTAGTGCAGTGCAGTGCAGTACAGCATTTAGGAAACAGTCAGCTAGACAGACACAGACAGACTCATGAATATTGAGACAAGAAAGAAACCGAGACCTCCACTGACAAACATGGATGCATGTTGTGTGTATCTGTGACTGTGCTTCAGTATACAAAGCCTAAGATGTAGAGCTATGTGTAAAAGCATGCCATTCAGCCCATACTCCTTACCCTCGGCACCTCACATAATATTTCTGTTGTGATGGTTTTACTGCTTGGACAACACTGCAAATAAGACCTCACACTAGCAAAGGCAATTTGAATCTCCTTCGAGGATCTTGAGATGGGAGAGAGAGAGGGAGAGAGGGGATGAGCCTCTCAGGGAGAGATGACTATTAAACATTATGAAAGTCATTTATCAAGACATCGTAGATAAGATAACTCAGTAGTGTTTTCCCTCAAGTAGGTAGGTGCAGCAAAATTTAGTATAGCTCTGAAAAAACATGCAACAAACAAACATACGCGCGCCAAATGTACAACTGTAACACACCTGTACACCAGTACCACACACACCTGTACAGCAGCTCCACACACCTGTACACCAGTACCAC
>JAGFZM010002343.1:26680-57962 GCA_017657215.1 Limnothrissa miodon
AAGACTATAAATTACAGCTATCTCCACAGCCCAAGTCTTGTGACTCAAATATTTGAGGGATTATTTTTCAGAAAGGGATACTTCCCTGATACCCACTCCACCCACGACACACGCACACACATACACACACACACACACGCACAGACAGACAGAAGCACTCATGCACAGCAGCCTGTGCTAAACACAACAGGGTGAGCACATCTCAGGGTTGGGGTTATAAGTTGAGGTTTTTAGGGACCTCCCAGGGGAATTCCTTGCGGCCAAAGTGACCATAGGCTGCTGTCGCCTGGTAAATAGGCCTCTTCAGCTCCAGGTCCCTGGCACACAGAATGTGAAACAATACTTAAATATAATATACAGACAAGCTCAAAAACTAGCCCATAAACTAGGCTCAGCAACTATTGACACACGCTATTTAGGAAAGTAAGGATAGTGAAATGACTACTTTACAAGACAGGACACTATTTCTAGGACAGTAACCCTAAATAACTGTCCAGGAGCTCCACTGAACAGATATCAAACAAGCTACAGAAATGATATCCACAACTGGAAAACAGAATATGTCCTCGCCTAGTAACAGAACTAGGAAAGAACCTGATTCCTCTCTGGAGCCACTGGATGTCACTGAATAGGTCAAGCCGTGACCCCCATCTCTAGAACACTGAATGGATGCCACTAGCTGTGACTCCATCTCACCTGACGATGCCCCCAGGTCGTAGGTCAAAGTTCTTCTTGACAATCTGCAGCAGTTCCTTCTCTGACTTCTGCGAGGAGCCGTAGGTGAAGAGGGAGATGGAGAGCGGATGGGCCACGCCGATGGCATAAGCCACCTACATCAACAAACACACAAACAAACAAACATTCAACAAATAAACATGCTATTCAAAATCTGTTTGCATTCGTATCCTTTCTTTAAAGACATGAAATTTCTTGGTTCTTAGACTTAGACTAAACAGTACTATACATTGAAGATGTCGTTGGTGTAAGAAGCTCCAGACTGATTACTGCACCGTCAGAGCTATCACGTTTTGTAGCAGAATTAAAGATACTTTGACTAAACACCAATAATAAATCCACTATGCTATTGTGCATCTGCATAACGGGGCTATTAGTTATAAACGTACTTCAAGTCCAATGAGCATCTCACCTGCACTAAAACCCTCTTGCATAGCTTGGCCTTGACCAGGGACTTGGCCACCCATCGGGCTGCGTAGGCGGCGGAGCGGTCCACCTTGGTGTAGTCCTTCCCCGAGAAGGCCCCACCCCCATGGGCGCCCCAGCCCCCGTAGGTGTCAACGATGATCTTACGGCCAGTCACGCCAGCATCACCCTGCCATGAGTCATGAGAGTGGCAAATGAGTCAGTTCAATTAATCTCCACTGAAAAATAAAAGGATGAAGATAATAAGGAATTTTATTCTTTTAATTTAGTTTGTTTTGGAATTATCATTTCATTTAACCATTATTGATTCATCCCTCTTCCCTGTTGCTGAAGGTCCTTGATTTAATGGTGGTCCTTGGTTTAATTTAGGGGTCATTTCTGCTGCAGAGCAAGAAAATGACTACATCACTAGTTAAAGAAGACTCTAGAATTCTGGTCAACAGCCTAGGGTTAGTTTCACACCTCCCTTTTAGTGTTATAGTTTTATCGCTAGTTTTATCTACATTGATAAAGAGGTGAAGATGTGTAAGAGGACAGGTTAATGCATACCTGTCCAGTGAACCAATGACTCCTGATATATATGCTAACGGCAGGTCGCCATTATGCCATATGCCTCTAAATAGATCAAACATGTGCACGGGTAACAAGAAAGACACGCATGTTACTGTGCACCTGCACAGCCTCACCTGTGGCCCTCCAATGACGAACCTTCCGCTGGGCTGCAGGTGGTAGACGGTGTGCTCGTCCAGGTACTTGTCTGGCACCACAGCCTTGATGACCTTCTCCATCAGGATCTCCCTCTGCTCCTCCAGGCTCACGAAGTCGTCGTGCTGCACGGAGATGACCACGGTGTGGACGCGTCGAGGAATCAGAGCGCCATTCTTCTGGGTGTAGTGGACAGTCACCTGGGCCGCAGACAGGACAAAGGAGGATATGAAAGGGGGATAGGGGGATAGATAGATTGGGATAGAAATATATATATATATTTATCTATACACTGTATGTATAGATAGATAGATAGATAGACAGACAGATAGACAGACAGGCATGTAGGAATACTTACACACATAAAGTAACACACCTACAGCATGTAAGTATACATACATACACACAAGAGTAACACACATACAGCATGTAAGTATACATACATATGCATCCACACAAGAATAACACACCTACAGAATGTAAGTATACATTCATATGCATACACACAAGAATAACACACCTACAGCATGTAAGTATACATACATACACACAAGAATAACACACCTACAGCATGTAAGTATACATACATATGCATACACACAAGAGTAACACATACAGTAGATCTTTGGCTGGCCAGCCACTAGCTGTGAGGACACTGATGGCCTATTCTTAGGCAGGAGGGTAACGATACTGTACACACTTCTGTGCTCTCAGATCAATCTAGGCCAGTAGAGTCAACCCGCCTCTGAATATTTCATCATGAATCACTGTTTGACAAGATTCCATGCCAGCACGCCACGAGACCAGGATTGGGTTTGCATCTGTGATCACTACGCGCCTCCAAAATAGCTCCCCAGAGGTTTGGGTTTCCAAACAGGACCAAAAAGAAGCGCAGCGGCCAACCCAAAGGGCAGGGTGTGGTGCGCGGGGAACAGGTGGACACTGGGACCTCCCCAACCCCCGAGACTAGGAACTGGAGGTTTCACTGGAGGTATTATAGACATGGAGAGCCTGTCACGTCACAATCAACCACCTCCAATTCAGGGTTGCATTTCCCATAGTAGCAAATTAGCATTGGCCATTGCCAACCAACTAACTATGCTAACTGGTCACTAACAATAGTTCTTGGTAATTAATTTCTTTTAGACATTCATTTCTTTACTTAATACTGGTTTGTCCCTCTTAGAAGAAATTTATGCTGAAGTGAACGACTACATCATTGGTTCAAACATTCTACATTTCTGGTCATGCTAGCCACATTAGTAGATAAACTGAAATGGCCACTGAGATATTTCTGCATGGTGCTCAATTTTGGCACAAAACAATGATGAATTTCCAGTCACCTCAGGCATAAAATATTACACAACCAATGATTACATCAATGACCTTGATTTAAACTTCTTGACTCCAATGCCAAACTCTCTTTTGACTCACTGAGAAATACGACAGCAGCAAATTAGTAAAGAGTCCACTACAGTCTCTCCTTCTCAGACCCCATTCGGGTTTCTCTAAAGGACAAGATTGGGGGAATCTGAGTGAGATGAGTTAAGGATAGAGTGGATGTGTGGGCTACTGTACTCACTCTCCACCCTACAGAAAACTAAACCTGACCTCTGGTGGTTTTATACCAACAAACCAGCTTAAAAACACACATTGTAATTGCAAATAAAAAAAAAACCATAACTGAGCAAACCAGCTTAAATTAGCCTATGCTGGTCATGGTAACATTGAAAAAGCTTCCCCTTCCATCCTTTCCATGATACAATCAGTGATTATTGTTAGAGGTAACTAAAGGACTGAGGCAACACTTACATTAAGATCTTGGAGAGATTGTAAATACAGAGCAGGTTTAAACGTGAACAAACCATGACCTTCAGAATTCAAAATGACCTAAAATACAAAAATTAACTTGCCAAGGCAGCACTTACAGCAAGAGAGACCACAGAGAAATTGTAAACATGGAGCATGTTTAAATGTAAATAAACCATAACCTTCAGAAAAGGACCTTACAAGCAGGTTATCTATTACAATTCAATGCTTACAAATTAGCAACAGATCGACTCTCAAGTACAATAAGAGCACAGAGTAGATCAGGAATGTTAGAATGTTATAAATGATAGTCAAGATGCTTTACTGGTTATATATATGTGTGTGTGTGTGTGTGTGCGTGTGTGTGCAAGAGTGATGTGTATTTGTGTGTGTGTGTGTGTGTGTGTGTGTGTGTGTGTTTGTGTATGAGAGTGATGTGTGCTATGTTTATATTTTGATGGTAGCTCAGAATGTAGGGGTGTGTGAGCTGATCATATATCCTACACTCCCAATTATGGCATTACTCTCTCTCTGCTCTACCTCCTCCTCCTCCTCCTCCTCCTCCTCCTCCTCCTCCTCCTCCAATAACCTCCATCCACACCCCCACTCAACACTCTGATGTCACTGTGATGCCACTGTACAGCAGCCACACGCCCAATCCCTAGTGATGTCCCACCTGTGTCTTGGAGTCAGGACGGAGCCATGGCACGGTGCCATTGCGTCGGAGGTCGGCCATCTTGGCGTTGAGCTTGTGGGCGAGGACGATAGTGAGGGGCATACACTCTTCTGTCTCATCGGTGGCGTAGCCAAACATCAGCCCCTGTCCCACACACACACACACACACACACAGATGCAAATACACTATGGTGAGAAGAATACACTAACAAACTGACTTTAAACTAAATGTTTTTTAAACTAAAAATTTTTTTTAGGTTGATGATATGCTAATCTTATTTTCAGAGGCAAGAAGGAATGATAGTTAATCTGATAAAGGTTTTTATTTGAATGTTATGGATGTCTATGATGGGTCAAAACAAGTGTCTTAATTATTTTTGCATTATTTGTGAGATCCTTGGAAGTATTCCTAGTAGGCGATAAACCCGGGGTATTTTGAAAGAATGCAAAGAATGAAGTTCTAAGGCTCATCTGTTAGCGGAATCTGCTTGGAATCCCCACTTGTTGCCATGGTGAGTAGTTTACCTGGTCTCCAGCTCCTATGTCCTCCTCCAGGCGGTCGATGTGGACGCCCTGTGCAATGTCTGGAGACTGCTGCTCCAGGGCCACCAGGACGTTGCATGTCTTGTAGTCAAACCCTGAGATCAAACAGAGCCTTAGTTACATCTATGGTTTTGGTGAACTTATCCCAGGTTCAACAGCGTACAAGTTGATGTATACTCAACACCATCTCTGAGCTATCTATGAGGTAATTTGACATGCATGATACGCTTACACACACACACACACACACACACACACAGATCTAAACATACCTTTGTCTGAGTTGTCATAGCCGATGTGCTTGATGGTGTCTCTAACCACTTTCTGGTAGTCTACATTGGCCCGTGAGGTGATCTCGCCACAGAGCAGAACCATCCCAGTCTTACACACTGTCTCTGTAGAGGGAACCAACATAAGCCTCGCTATGATCGAGCTGCCTGTACATCGGCAACAGCTCTGACTATGTATAAAGCACAAGTTCAACAAATAAGGTTTAATCATGCACATGCATCGGATGCAGAAACAAAAAGAGGAAAAAGAAAAAGTAAAGAGAGCTCCCATTTACCCATTTAAAATTCTTCTCAACTCCCTGGTGTGCAGATCTTTACCTATTAATTATACTTTTCCATTACTAATGCACTTCATATGAAGAAGGCCTACAGCTCCTGACTAATGCATTTCCCATTTAATTACTGGGACTGTGGACAGGACAACAGATCTCAAATTTAATATACTACATGTAGGCCTAATATGCAGTGTTGTGAAATATAGTTATGCTTAAGGTAAATAGCATTAAAAAAAAGTTTGTAACTTTGATTGCCTCTTACCACAGGCTACCTTGGCATCAGGATCTTGCTTCAAGTGAGCATCCAGAACAGCATCACTGATCTGGTCACAGATCTTATCTGAAAACAGAAACACATGGTAGATTTCCCATTGACCTATGCTATGTATGGCATAAACAAGAGTCCTATAAAGACACAAGAAGCATTAAAGAAGCAGGATACATTATTGTGTTATGCAACTTTATAGCATGTTCATACACTGTGTGGTCTGGTAAAGAAATTTCCCTTATTGAGAAACTGACCCAGGTTTCCATCATTTGTGCATTGACTATTTAATATGTCCACCGTTCTTTTGGTAGGCCTATTAGCAAAGAATCTTTTTAGAAAATGACCATGGCTTGCAAGCAAGTCTCTTAGTTGTATTTGTTATGACAGGTCTTTATCACGTTATTCAATGGCTACGCATTGGTAATGATCATTGACGGTATAACGATACCCAACAACACATGGAAGTAGTTAAATATGCTATATATAACATTATATTCGGCCACATTGCCCATTCAAACCAACGCTAGAGCGACCGAGATAGAAACAGATCTCAAAAGTTGCAAAACAGGTGCACCGCATAGCGTCGCGCAGTCTCAAACTGTTCAAATGTTCCAGTTTAAAATAAAAGAACCAACATGGTATTTACATTTGTTCACGTGGCTTGCAGGTAGGACACAATTGACATCATGCACGAATGGGTAGAAATGGATAAAGCTTTACACTGGTGCAAAAAACTCCCAAAATATATAAATGTCTACAAAGTCATTAAGCTTAAGTTTAATGTTAGCCAAGGACCAAGAACCAGTCATTTAATTTAAACTCTATAGCCTAACTATAAAATGCTACATTAAGTAGGAACCTTACCGGAATAATAAAAAAAAAAACTCATTTAGAAGCTGTTAAACAACATGTAATTTGAAATGGAACAGTAGAAATAACACAAAATTCTCAGGCAGTTTCAATCAAAGCCTCCTATGGTTAGACCAAGACACAGTATTTTCATCTGACCTAGTAGTAAAGCAGATGTGTATGTCTTAATAAGCAGTGGTTGGGGTGTGCCATAAGGAGGGTAGGTTTACACTCAATGTTGCTGCAGGGGGCTATAACTGAGTCAAATGGCACACCCTTCGCATGCTTGTAAAAGGGCACTAGGAGTCACTGGGTGGGACAACTGTAACCATGGTATTCTGTGATCGATAAATGGCTGACACTTGCAGCAAGACCAATATGAAATTCTGCTCTCAATGTCCTGCAACTGCAAATGCTACACCACGTATCTTTACACCTAACTTAACACACATACACACATACACACAGATATACACAATCACAAACGCAGGGGCAGTGAAGCGACACACTAGGAGTCACTGTAACTGCAAGTGTGAACATGATATTCTGTGACTGATAAATGGCTTACACATGGAAGACAAAATCCCAATGCCTGGTGTGTATCTTTACACCTGAACCAAACTTTGGTTTTAACCAGTAACATGACAAAAACAACTTTCAAAATCACAATGTATAGAACAAATTAACAACCTAACGCACGAAACACAATGGAGAATAATTTCAGAAAAGAAAGTTTTTCTTTTTGAAGAAGCAAAATATTCTAGTTGTTTTTTTTGTGGTGCAAATCCAGGAAGCAGAGTTAGAGTCCATCTGTGTAAATCAAGTTTTACAAAGCATATTTAACCTAACCTAACATGTGCAGGTGTGAGTGCATGCTCTTACCAGGATGGCCCTCTCCGACCGACTCTGATGTGAACATGAAATCTCCATCATAAAGGGAGTTGTTGAGATCATCCACTTGGCCATTCATCTTGTGTCTCTCCTTTGGTGCCTGTTTGAGAAAAAAATGACAATAAAATAAAAAAGATAAAACTCCAAAACTGAAAAGTTGACTGGGGATATTGCTGGGCTGGTAATGCTATGTGTGCTTCCTTTGAAGCATCAAACCGAGACAGAGAACATGGGTATGAATGGGAGAAGTTAAATGAGAAGGAGAGGGATTGGGAGAGCAAGAGAGAGAGAGAGAGAGAGAGAGAGAGCAGCCACTCACCACTTGGACCTTAGTCCATCTCAGTCCACAACACACTGTTATATAAGGGAAAAGAAAAACACACGTGTGCGCGCACACACACTCACACACACACACTGGGGGGAAGGGGCCAAGGCAGGCATTCAGCACCCCACTCACAAGCTGGAAAGAGAGGGAGGGATCAGGGGTGCCTCCTGAAATCTCTTTATGTAGGAAGGATTGTTGTGCTTGACAACTCTGATGTGCCTTCTTCGCATCTTCTCAGTGATATGCAGGCTAAATTACTTTAGCAACATCTCCCTGGTTTCCATGACTAGATTAATATTCTACTGCACTCTTCTGCACACCCAGAAGACTTCCACTACCAACTGGCACCAAAACAAAAGAGTCCTCTGGTCCCATTTCAGCCCTTTGGGGGGGGGGGGGAATGAGTTCAAAGTTCAAAACCAAGGCCAAAGGATATTTCAAGAGAGGTCAGGCCTAGTGTAATTATTAAGCCTAGACAGGCCTATGGACCCTATAGGGTCAATATACGTTTGCACCTCAAGGCCTTAAAAGGTGCTTAGAAGACATGATTTTCTTAGTTCACGCTTAGTGTCATTGCCACTCTCATTATTCATGAAAGGGGACATTCTGATTATTTTACAAGTCAAATAACAATCTTATATAGGCTATAGCTGTGTATTGAAATGGTCCAATTGGCTAAATGGAATTTTCAGTATCAGTTTCACAGTTTCCTGATGATGTGTCTCTTAATTCACCTTACTCTGAGCCTCTTTAATAGATCCAATTATTCGCTCACTCACTCAGTCCTTTCTTCATTATATTTTTGTGCTGAATTTCTTTTAGTGTCTTTCCAGTAGCCTACTCAGATTTACACACTGTACTGATATTATTTCTCTTCAAGAATTTAACCTCTTTAAGTAGTCATGCCAAACATCCTTGGCCTTATAGTTCCAGTAAATATAATATGTTTGAAAATAACAGCATCTGAATTATTTCCTCTCCAATCAGAACCACAACAGTCGTGTGGAGAACTCTTTAGGCCTATAGCTCTGGACCATAATAATTAGGTAAGGTCAGGTGGGTATTTGAAATTAGGCTACCTGGCCGTAGTGGACCTATTAATTTGAAACTGCGTCCTGACCTGAACATTTTGTTGTGGTTGTAAGACATGCCTATTTTAAGTTAAGTCGGTGAAACTGGATATCGGAAGACCCCAAGAAAAGCCGTACCGAGCAGAAGCGCCACTGGCCAGCTTGGTTTGGAATGATCAATAGAAGCAATCCACGCCCAACAGCTGTTAGTATGGAACGTCTTGTTCAAGTAACTTACTAAAAGAACTAGGTCATTTAACAAGCTCGGTTTTCTATTCTGTGAACTGAATTTAACATACTTTTCACCAAGGAACTTATAAGTTATTATATATTATATTATATTATATTATATTATAGGTGAGATCCTCACTGTTGTCCTGGCAGGACTGGGGAGCAACAAAGTTAGACAATGAAACGATATTACATAATCAGTTACGAAATAAGTAACTTAACTATAGAAACACCACCCATTCTTTTTCTTCATAAGAATTGAACTTAACGGAAACGTAAACTAGCCGCAAGTGTGAACCATAAACTGTGAACTTGCGCTTGCAACTAGTTTTGTACGGAACTATCCAATGATGCTGAGAAGGGGAATATTTTTTGTGCAACACCGTTACCATGGCAATATCGGAACTTTACAGACGCAAAACTCATTTTCCACAAGCTTGGTAAGGCGTTATCTATAATTAGGTTACATTACATATTGAAACAATTTGTTTAGTTTATCAAAACCATGGACTCGGAGTTTTTGAAAACGCGTCTGGGAAAATGCCTGGTTGAAGGCTTGGCTGAAGTCGCTGAGAAAAGACCCTTGGACCCTATCGAGCATCTGGCGCAATGGATTTACAAATATAAAGAAAATCTCGATTACGAGGAAAAGGTGAGTAGGCTATGTGGTCGACAATGTAGTCTTGCTAGTGCTAGTGTAGAGGTTAATGTCGCCGTATGAATGGCAGCCAAGGTGATTCATCCATCTTGAATTTCCCCCTTGGGGATCAAGAAAGTATCTAAGTATCTATCTATCTATCTATCTAGTGTATGACACCTGCCCCTCGTTTTTGTACCATTTTAGCACTGAAAGATTCTGCTGCAGCCTACAAAATTGATGTAATTGGTCTTTGTGTCCACCAGAGGAATGCGTACCAAGCTGAGCTGGAAAAGGAGCAGGCCAAAGCGAGAGATGAGGCCATCAATCAGAAATTGTTAAAAGAAGAAGAGGAGAGGCTACGCGAAGCGAACAAACCAGCCGTGGTATGTATGAGACAGAGTAGAATAAGCCTATTGATTTACTACTCTGGTTTTCACCCGTAGCCTACAGATCTGCTATACATCTCAGTCTGGCAAGAAGGCCTGTCTCCACTATCTCGTTTTGTTTCAAATTGTGGTGCATTCCACCCTCCTTTCTCTGCAACTATCAGTTTGATTGGCATTTTGACCCGGAAAAAAACAACAGACATTTTTATGAATTTCTTTCAGCCTAATGAATATATTAGGCCTAATCCTTGGTCAGACTGATAAGCATAGCAGATTGGTTGCAAAAGCAACTACAACGTTTTGCATTAGTTGCAATTTTACAGTGAATAAATGAATTGGTAACCAGGATTTAATCCGTTTCCAATGTGTTATTATTTGGGAAGGAGGAAGAAGTCGACTCCACACCCTCATCGCCTCAGCAGGAGCGACCAAAGAAGTCTAACCCACCAAAACTGGAGGCAGTAGAGGAGGACCAAGATGGGGTAAAAGTACTGTGTGTGTGTGTGTGTGTGTATATGTGTGGCCAGCAGTGTGTGACATTGAACACACTTGTTTAGCTTGAGTTTATCACAACATTAGTCAGGTTTTTTTTGGATTAGGCACAAAACCTTCACTTTCAAAGTGACATGTTTCACAGGAAAACTCCCCACCCCCTGAAACAAGCACAGTGTCAGAGACAGGAAGTGATTTGGCACAGGCAGCTGCAGCGACAGCCGCCCTAAACTCTCAAAGTGAGACAGATCCACCCAAGGAAAGTGGCAGCAGTACTTTGGACACCAGCGCTGGAGACGAGGTTCGTTTAAAAAACAGATGCTTCATTTGGCTGAGGAAGCGTTTACCAAAACATCTGTGTGGTGATGGTGGTGATTGCAGTGATGTGATCATCACAAATAGAGTGACTCTGAACATCCTTGGGCTCCTCAGCTCAGAATATCTGTACAAGATGTTCAGATTGTTGTGCTGCTGTGACTGTTTGTGGCTGTGGATGTGTTTCTATGGTATTAGTGTTTGGTGTATCTTGTGGTGATAGTGGTGGTGACTTTTGTGACAGTTCAAGAGTAAACATCTCCTGTGGAATCTGAACCAGGCAACATCACTGGAACCAACCCAGCACCAAACCAGACCCAGAGGTGTCAGAATCCAACACACACACAGATAGTCAGACTCCTTCTAAGATGGTCTAGGAGACCTCTGACCCTCCAATGCCAAGCGCAGTCAGACATCCCGATCACCCGTTTAGCACAGCGAAGTCTGAAAAATAAGATTGTCTTACTATTACTAGGAAATAAAAGCACAAATAATTGTATATAATGCAATAGGAGCGTGTTTGCTTCACAGTGCTATGGTCAGGTGGGATTCAGCAGACTGTTTTTCTACAGCAAACAGACGCTTGCATGTAGCTGTCTGAGCAAGATAGAGCAGGCGCTTTAAAAGTAGCATAGTGTCTCAAAGCTACCGTCTGATGCAAAGGCGCAAGGAGACAAGCCCAAGTGTGATGACAGGACAAAATATACAACCAGTCGGGACAAAAAAGACCTGCCTTACTGAGGAACATGGTTAGTCTTCTTCAGATGTACAGTATAGAATAATTTACCTGACCAACATGATGAGTAGCATACCAGAGAAGGAATAAATCTCATTTGATTCAGGTAGGAGAAAAAGACATTTGTAACTCAGAAGCACAAAGATTAGCAACAGGTGACTTAAAGAAGAGATCAGTCTATAGACAGCTCCTAGCTAGCCAATAGCCTAGCTGCCTCACTTCTCTAACCAGCAGCTACCCATATGAAATGGCCCAACAGGGGAATGATGCACCTGAGAGACACTCACCTGTACAGGTGAGCTCACCTGTGAAGAATGTTCAAGAAGCTCAGCCTGACCAAATCTCTGAAGAAGACACCAAAGAGGGACTAGAGACCAACCAACCAGTCGCAAAGTGCTCCGACGATCAGGCTGAGCAAGCAGTGACTGTGAGAAGCATGCTTTGGGTGTGGTAGTGGTGGTGGTGTGTGTGGTACTTTGTGTGATCACAGTTGCTACCATTACTTTTTTTTAACTAGGCACATTTCTAAACTCTGGTGACTGTTGAGGGTCTCTGCAGTGCTCCCTATTCAGATGTGATGGGCAGGGCCTAATTAGTAGTGATTGTGGCCTGTGTTTTGGGAAAAAGATTGTGGCCTGTGTTTTGGGAAAAAAAAACTGAACTCTCAATGACCTTTTGTGGCATGATGACTTTTCTTTTTCTTTTTTAGAATCAGAATCAGGGTCTGTAACTGATGAAAATGATATTTTAATTTCAATATCAGAACCAAAGGGAGGCAAATATCAGTGGCACTGCTCCATGACCAATCCTGATGGTCAGAGAAGTGCCTAGGACCATGCTAATGAGGACGGCAAAGGAATTTAAAAGTTTGAAATTGTCATTAACCAAACTCTCCACAAGGGAGAGCTGTTTGCCAGCCATCCATCAAGGGTAAAAGTTGACAGGCTCAGGTTGAGGATCCATTTGAGGATTTCAACCAATAAAATACTTCAGCGCGTGAGACAGGATTGGGGAAATTGAGGAAGGAGTATTGAAGTGACAGCGAGCTAAGAGCAACAGCCAGGGAGCTACAGTACATATATAAAAAAAACTGAACCCAACCTTTTCAATTTTCAGCTTAAAACCGACGACTCTGTTATGGGAAAAGCTCTTGATAGCATTACGGTAGAACAGAGGGGAGTTGCAGCCTCAGATATTGGCCCTGATGCCCATGAAGCTACCACATCTCTCCCTGGAGAGGAGCAACCATCTCAGTTAGAGACTGTGGAGACCGAAGAACATTTAAAGCCATTACAGCAGCAGTCTGTGGAGGTGATACCGCCTTGTCAATGTCTTCTGTTTGTCTTTCAGAATCAGCTTTCACAATCATATCACTGGTAGCCCCACACTTACAAAATAGTCTGTTGTGGCAAAAGATTTAAAATAAAATATGTGGATCTTGAGGATGGAAACGTGGATGTAGATAGTGATGGACAGTGAAAACATAAATGAGGGAATGACTCATGTTTCTTCAAGACAGAGCGTAACAATGAGAAAGAAGAAAAAATACTATGTTAAGGACACAGACAGGTAAGGGTTTGATAAAACTGAAGGCAAGAATATCTGATGCAGGATCCCAAAGGGAGTCATTTTGACAGGGAAGAAAATAGAAATGATAACTAAAAATGTTGGCAGGAAGAACACACTGACGATGAATAAGCAGAAAAAGAGTCAGAAACAAGGATGGGCATTTGGACAGTTATGCTGTAACATAGGCTCTTTTATGCTTCTGGTCAGGATGTAGGCTTAAAAGGATGAAGGAAGGAAAATGGATGTATCGGTTATGTCAGTGAGACAACAGGTAAGCACTGTTTAGGATGAGCACACAGCCAGTAGGCTATCAAGATAGAGACTCAGCAGCAAAGAACAGCTTGCTCAGAAGTCTGAGAGTAAATCGTGACATGAGCTACCGCTGACGCACACGAGTTTCACCTTCAGATATTAAACCTAATCCAGCAGGAGATGTCCCCACCCGATTCCAACCATCCAAACCCACCTGATGAACAAGTAAAAGATGGGCCACAACCATCTGAGGAACCAGCAAAAGCACTACTAGATATGCCTGAGGAACCAGCAATAGTAGGAGCCACTGAACCACAAGAACCACCAGAAAAAGCAGGACCAGAATCATCTGAGGAACCAGCAAAAGCAGAACCATCTAAGGAACTGGAGAAAGCCGAACCATCTGAAAGACCAGTGAGTCATACTTCAGTAGAGCTTGAGGAAAAAAAAAAAAACACAAAAAAACACAGTGAGCATAAATGTGGTAAGACCAAAGTGATGTTTTAAAAACAACTGTGAAAGGTTGGGATTCATGTTGCTGTGCAGTTGATTTGGAGATTAACTTCCGTTCAACCTAGGATCAAAAATAGGGAATGGTACCTTCAGAAAACACATAAATATTCTTATGCAGACTTAGAACATAGGCTACTGTTTTGAACAATAATTTGAACTCTTAAGACTACAGTAGCCAACAAATCATGAAAAAAAAGCCCTTGATGCTGAACCTCTGCTCTTTGGTCCTGCTGACAAACTAAAAGCCATCTCGGTAGATGTCACTAGGCTTTAGTGGGATGTTTAAAATGATGAATATGCTGATTTTATCATGTCTTTTCCAGGAAGAAGATGACGGCTGAATAGAACAGCATTGGGATTACCTAGAAATTTTGCACCATCATGATTTCAACCACAAAACCCCATTTAACACATAAAAGATTTTAGTCTTGATTACTATAGTAAGGATAACAACTAGTAAAGAGTGAAATAATTTTTGTTGTATTTACCTTTTGTGTATATTAATTGATAGCAATTGTGTATATTAATTGATTAATTAAATAGCATTTACATTGGTGAATTTTTATACATCTGTTTATTAGTTAGAGGTATCGGTACTCTTTACTGCAAACATACACAGGTCTGGCAAAAATTACTTTTGCGTGAATGTAAGACAATCACAGCTTAGAAATGTCCACACATTCCTCTGGAGTCCTTGCGCATCCAAACTTAAAGCTTTGCCAAAGCACAAAGTTCACTGAATGCATTGCAGTAGGAAAAACAGTTAAATTTGCTCCAACATTAAAATCAATTGTGGTGCGCCAGATTACTATTCTTGCTTTATCCATGAACTGTCCTCCATCATGAACTGCCCTCCTTGCCTGGGGGCCTGATGGGTCCAGCAGAAGGAGGTCGATTTGTAAAAGGGTGCCACTGGCCCTGAATGCTAGGGGAGTCGGTGTGATATGGCTTCCGGATGCGGATGATGTCCAATCCCGACTGGTTTGTTAGCTTGGTCATCAGGTCGGAGATCTCCCGAGATGTTTTCCCAGTGATGACTTCCTCTTTGACGTTTCCATTGACTGCACAGGCAACAAGAATGAAACTCACGATAATTTATTTAGCAATAAAGAAATCAGTACGTGATTCTTAAAAACTTTATTTTTTTCTGTAAACTTAGAAGATCTTATCATGCATACTTACGATACTCTGCAATTAGCCTGGGTATCCTGCATGGCTCGGGAGAGATATACACAACAGTTCCAGGGTTTTTCTTCGCGTAATCCACCACACCCTCCTCAATATAATTTCTGCAGAAAGGTCATTTTTTTTATTAAACATAATTTGCTACACGAAGTGCAATCACCACAAGTTGGCTGACACTTAACAAGTAACGTTAGTTTGTTGGTGTTAAACCATGGGCGACATTAGCTTGCAATGCTAAAATTTGTTAGAAGCCATCAGACAGACTCAGTAATGTTTCCCTTTTCAATACTAGGAAAGACACTGCAAACGCAGGACTATTCACAACAGCACGACTTTAACAGCAAGTTCATATCGCAAGATTCGCAAACAAAACGTTAGGATAGCTGGAACGTTACCTTGCTCCCAGCGAACTCTGTGCATTCTTAGAGAAGATGAGAGAAATGCGCTTTAGTTGACAAACGTATCGGCCAACACCATTCTGAAGTACGCTTTGTAGAAAACGACTAGGTGTACCTCTAGCAGTCATTTTATTTTAACGCCGAGTTTACAGAGCAATATTAGGAACGAGACCTTTCAAATGCTACAAGGGCATCTTCACAACATCAGAGAATCACGTGGAGACATAGGTACGTCCATTTGATTTAATCCGACTAGAAACACAGGGTCTCACCTTATCGCACCTTTAGGTTACTGCACTAAATTATGTATACAACAATTTCTAAATAATATACTTATCTCATTTATCTGGTGTAAATAACATTTTACATGATTTTACAAACGATTAGATTTAGTGTGGGGTAGAAGGATTGTGTTTGACTCAAGCTTTGTGTGTGTGACACGGGCGTATTTGGGAAGCACTCAATGTCAAGTCTGTGAGCGGGCTTGGGACCACCTAACAAATACCACAATTCTTAGCTGTTTTCTATAGTAAGTTTTTACATTTGTTGATAGTCAATTTTGATAGATATTCTGTTAGTTGTATTTGAAACGAAACCAAACATGTAAATGCATTTAGTTTTGATACTGTTAAAAATGTTGTAATTTTCCCATTTCTCGATTGAGACATATGTTGTAAAGTGAGGTTAGCCAAATCCTCAGCCGTGCTAAGGTAACGTCAACGTGCCAGAGACCTTACGTCTTGTTGCTGGTGTACCAAAAATGTAAATTAAGTTTAGACAACATTTAATGAGACTGTCCATTTCACTCTACCTGGTACAATGTATTATTTCTCTGTAAAATCAAACGGTTCAATCGTGTCATGTTTTAAAGTGTGGGGTATTGTCTAAAATTCCCAAAATAACTGTACTCAGGTGACCTATTTTGCTGTTGTTAAAACGCATATAACTCAGCACATTAAAAGAATATTGTGAACCTTCAGTAATAATCACCTATGGGCTCTCAGATTAAAACTTGTATTGTGTTACAGGAATGTGCATTTTTTGCAGTACTATTTTCGTTTCCTGAACATTATATTGAGCAGAACTCTGGAGTGTTTGCAGTATGCAGTATTTTTATGAATCTATTTCTTTCATCTTCAAAATAATGCATTTTTGTGTGAGAAATCTAATCGAAGAACAGCTTTCTCATTCTTTAGAGATACAGAAATCTTACTACAGATATAGGCCTAGTAGAAGCGTAACCCAAGTTATTCATATTCATACGTAAATTGAGATTTGTAATGTGTTTGACACTTGGATGAAAATTTACATAAGAATGATATAAATCCCTAAGCAGTTTGCAAGACATACAAAAGGACTGCTGAGAATGAATTGCTGAGTTCTGGACCACAAAATCTGTAATCTGTGTGTCTGCTGATGGCTGCATAATGCTTTATGTTTTTCTTATTTGTCTTGATCCAGATGTCTTGAAACAGCATCTCATGTGGACAAGCGTGTCCCTTCGGAGGGCGACCTGCGTCCTGCGGGTGGCAGGCAGCAGCTTGTCCAGGCAAGCCCCTCAACGATGCTTCACCACGCGCCTGTTACATCAGCAACCTCTGTTGAGCTCCCAAGTGCGAGCTTTAGGTTTGCCTCAATGTTGCACCACCAAGCGCAGGAGTGTTTCACTAAACCTGTACCTTTACCGTGCTTTTAAGAAGGACACCAAGTCCAGCGTGGACTTCCCACTCGGTCCTGTCACCGTGACGGATATCAAACATTACCTTCGTTCCAAAGACATTCCGTTTCACGATGGCTATAGCTGTCTGCATGTTCCTAGTATTTTCTGTAAGCCCCCACCAGATGTCGGTGGTGGGCCTAGCAGAGACAGCTACTCCCTCTTTATTGACAAGACCACAGGCCAGTTTCTGTGCATGGAGACTGGGGTGGAGGGGTGTTGGGAGGACCTCCAGGACTGTTTGGAGGTGATGCAGAAAGAAGGCCAGACGTCCATGAACCCCGATGTGCTGCTGGGGTACCCGGACACCCTGGAGGAGCAGGAGGAGCAAGAGATGGAGCTGAGGGAGGTGCAGAGGATCTGGTCGAGTGCAGTGCCGTTCTCCGATCTCCACGACGAGGAGGCACAGTTAGCCAAGACAATGTTTGGCATGGGGAAGCTCACCAACACCACATTAAAGCGCTTCGGCGTCCGCTTCTTCAAGCCGACCAAGAGCCTGGTGTTCCCCTGGTTGGGTGGACGCGACTCTACCCTGCGGGGCGTCAAGCTTCTCTCTGCTGCTACCAACGACACTGGGCAGGTGGTCTACACCGAAGCCACCGTGCCGCGCCCGTCCAGCTACCACAACCTTTTTGGGCTCTCCCTGGTCGGCCGCCAGGACTCTGAGCTGGTGCTGACTGGCAGCGAGGTGGACAGCATGGCCGTGAGTCAGGCCACCGGCCTACCGTCGCTGGCGCTCCCCCGTGGTGTCACCTGCCTGCCCCCCGTGCTGCTACCCTACCTGGAACAGTTCCGGCGCGTCACGCTGTGGCTTGGCGGAGACATGCGCTCATGGGAGGCCTCCAAGGTCTTCTCGCGCAAGCTGGGCCTCAAGCGCTGCTCGCTGGTGCGACCCGGCGAACATCAGCCCAGCGCCGCAGAGGCCCTGGCGCAGGGCCGCAACCAGGGGCGCATCGTCAAGGCGGCCATCCCCGCTGCACACAAGTCCATCGTCTCCTTCAAGCAGCTGAGGGACGACGTGTTTGGAGAGCTGGCCAACACCGAGCTGGTTGCCGGGGTCAAGTGGACACGCTTCCCCGACCTCACCAAGATTCTGAAGGGCCATCGCAAGGGAGAACTCACCGTCTTCACAGGTAGGTCCAACAGCAGGTGTGTGTGCCCGTAAAGCATAGATTCTGCATGACTGAGGGCAGCGTGTAGTCCAGCCCTCTGGTGTTTGATACTTAATGATCTTAAACCTAATACATTACATTGGAGTAGAGTTCATGCTACATTTGACTAATTTCTGTTGAATCTGGAGTATGGATTGGATGAAGAATTTTTTAATTTTGCACAAAAATAACTGAAGTTACTATAATAAGTTACTGATTGAAAGAAACAATTTTATCATTTTTCACACCCATAAAACCTATGCATTTGATAGTAAACTTCCTTGAAGTTGAATCTTCTAAACTTTCTATGCCGTTCAAGTATGGACTAGGTGAAAAATGTATTCAGGTGTGTTTATTTGAAGGAAGCTGTACAGAATCCCAAAGATAACAGTTCAAAGGCAAGAAACATTTATGGTACTTTTGTGTGTGCCTCCTCTTAGGTCCTACCGGCAGTGGCAAGACCACCTTTATCAGCGAGTACGCCCTGGACCTGTGCATGGGTGGTGTGAACACGCTGTGGGGCAGCTTTGAGATCAACAATGTGCGCCTGGCCAAGATCATGCTGACGCAGTTTTCCATGCAGCGTCTGGAGGACAACCTGGAGCAGTACGACGCCTGGGCCGACCGCTTCGAGGAGCTGCCCCTCTACTTCATGACCTTCCACGGCCAGCAGAGCATCAAGTAAGCCAGTAGCACAACACGCACAGCAGCCAGACGACAAGCAAGGAGGCCTCTGCTGATTAGAATTCATTGAGAGGGATGTTCAGCACATTGATATTACTGCTCTTCTGGGCTGTGCTGTCTGTGTTGTTCTAGATAAACCCGCTGTTGTTGAAAATGTTGGATAAGATTACCTGTATATTAATTGGCTGTGCTATTTGTTGTGGTGTGTTCTCAGAGTGGTGCTGGACACCATGCAGCATGCTGTCTACCTGTATGACATCAGTCACGTTATCATTGACAACTTGCAGTTCATGATGGGCCAGGAGAACCTCTCTGTGGACAAGTATGTACTTACACACTCAATACACATGTGCAGCTAATAATGGGCCAGGAGGAACCTCTCTGTGGACAAGTGTGTACTTACACACTCAATACACACATACAGCTAATAATGGGCCAGGGGAACCTCTTTGTGTACAAGTATTGAATAGAAATAGAATAGAAATGGAATACAAATGAAAAGCAACTGATGTCTGGCCATGGTAACAAATGCAAACTTGGGCTCCCTTGAACAGGTTTGCTGTGCAGGACCACATCATTGGGGCCTTCCGGAAGTTTGCCACCCACAGCAGCTGTCATGTGACCCTCATCATCCACCCGAGGAAAGAGGAGGATGACAAGGAGCTGCAGACAGCCTCCATCTTTGGAACCGCTAAGGTCAGTCAAGCTCAATAGCATGTGCATATAGAAGGGTTGAAGAGCTTAACATGAGAAAATATACCGGAAGTGTTGGAAGAAGCCAAACGGTTGGGGGGACAGTGAAGAATCATTAGTACTAAATGTGCATCAATCTTA
Source organism: Limnothrissa miodon (assembly GCA_017657215.1). Classification (NCBI taxonomy): domain Eukaryota; kingdom Metazoa; phylum Chordata; class Actinopteri; order Clupeiformes; family Clupeidae; genus Limnothrissa; species Limnothrissa miodon. The sequence goes on from JAGFZM010002343.1 coordinate 46,646, forward strand.
GTTACACAACAGTGGATTTAGACAGTCATTGCGTAATTTCATTGCTTTATTTCTCTTTAACTGAGTTTTAGGCTGCACAATTAATCAAAGCACTAAAGACACTTATAATCATCATAACATCAGAAAAGCGTCATTTTTTCGAGTTTGTTTTCATTTAGCTTAGGATTTTTTAACATTGGCTGTATGTATCACAAATCAGAGTTTTTGTTGTGGTAAAAAACTATATGGGGATATTTTTTTGTTCGTAAAAATGTCAGTGTGTACCTCAGATAAGGGACACATTAGTGATAATGAGGATTGGTGTAAGGGTGACCGCGTGACTTAAGTTTGTCCCTGGCGTGCTGCCGTCCATCCCTCCCACGCTAGGCCAGCCAGGAGGCGGATAACGTGCTGATCCTGCAGGAGAAGAAGCTGGTGACGTCCCCCGGCCGCCGCTCCCTGCAGGTGGCCAAGAATCGCTTCGACGGAGACGTGGGCATCTTCCCCCTGGAGTTCAACAAGACCTCGCTGACCTTCGCCACCCCGCTCAAGGGCAAACACAAGCTCCGCAAGGTCAAGACGGACAAGGCGGAGGAGGGAGGAGCGGAAGGGGCAGCGGAAGAGGAGCTCGGGAAACAAGAGAAGGGAGTGAAGGCGGAGAAACCTGCCAAGGCCTCAAAAACTGGCAAATCTGTGAAGGGAGCGTCGACATCTGTGAAGAATAGCACAAAAGGAGAGGGAAAGGGCCTGCAGACAACAAAGGAATAAGAGAATTAAGGAAAGATAAATGAAGGAAAGACAAGAGATAAAAAAAAAATAGATGAGGGAAAAGGAAGAAGAACCATAATGATGGTTGAGACGCCATAGCATGACAGAACTTTTAAGAGGGCAGTCTGTATGGTAAGTCAAGAGAGGCAATAGTTTTGTATTGTCTGAGTATTGTATGAGTATAAGCTGCCGTGCTATGATGACCCCTAATGAGTAACAGAGTATTCTAGAATGGACTTTTCTACTGAATCAGAGTGAGTTGGGACAAAGGAAGAGAAGCACTTGTAAGCTATGGAACACAAAGATTGCTGTGACTATTGCCTTTTACTAACACAGACTCTAACCAATGACTACTAGATGGAGTTGTTTTTTCTACAGAGTTACACAGTGGTGTTATGAAGTTCTGTTAAAGAGGAAGAAATCCCAAAGGACTTGCAAACTTTCTTTAATTCTTTAAGACCTTTTCCCCAGGATGTGAGTAATGAAAAATTATGTCTATTTTCTTTGTTAAAAATCAACTGTATGAATCTTGATTGTGTACGATTGCACAGCTACACTAAAGGAGATGGCGCTAAGGCATTTATAAACGTGTCTGATATTTTTCTACGGTGCTAATAAAGTCTCGTTATTAAGAATCTGGGTTATTGTCATTCTTTTCATTGCATTTAGCCCAGTATAGAAATGTGCTCTTCTGTATGTAGTACTGTATAAGCAGGAGACTGTGTATCTGTAGCTGTTTAAAAGTCATTACAATATTATAATAATATCTTCTAGCTAATTCTAGGTGTTTTTTTTTCTCAAATGAGATGTATGAGAATGAGAATGCCACTGAACATTGCTAATTTAGCGACCAGAATCTGGGAATGCCACATGATGGCCATTTAATATTCTGTTTTTGGATGCTTAAACCAGAGAATCGTTATACACTCAAACCTCCAAAGATCAGCCCATGACAGCTTCCTCTTGGGCCCAAAGTTGGCCATTTCCTCCCTCTTCTGGTTCTAATGCCAGCTTCACGGATACTAAAGTCTTCTGTTCCCTAAAAGCTGTGGCTACCCTAGAAATCTCAAAAATCCTCCACCAACACAGAAATTCCTGAAATTCTCCACCAATACAGCCCAAAATGACAAACATGTAGAGCTCAGATTTTGTGGTTAATGCCCAGGGTCATTACACAATAATAACCACTAGAGGGCTCTCTTTAGTCATTGATAAAAACACTGCACACTCTGAACATAAATCTACCCTAACAATAATACAGTACTGTTTATTTAGCGTCTTTCTTCATGTTGGCGAAAATAATGTACTGTAGTACAATCCAAATATGAATGTTATCAGTTTTACAATATATGACATAATATCACTTCAAAGTTTTGTTTATAATTCAATCATTACAATGAGGAAGATTTTGTCTTAGTGTGTCCTAGTTCCTCCACATATCAGCCTCTGACAGATAGCAGTTAGTGTACAGTAAGTACCCACATTATGTAGAGGGGGACAGGAGGTAACATAATGCATAATACTTGCTCATTCATACAAATACGTGTGCATGTGTAACGTATGTCACAGCGAAGCAGTAGTAACAGGTTGAAGCAGGAGGCATCTGCCCACCAGGAAGCACGAGTATTCTAATGGATAGGTTTCAGACAGGGCACAAAGCACTTAATGCATCAGGCTAGATGACAAACTTTTTATATGTTTATATGTGAAACTGCAGCTAAAACATTCTTGGAGTGTGTCCGCCAATGTTAAATCACACTGGTGATCCTCAGCATAAGCCCTTACTGTGCTCGACTCTGCGGTTATCTATGACGATACCCTAACCAAACATCATTTGACCTTTTGACCTCAATCTGGTTATTCCAGTATACTGTTACCAAGGCAACAAGGATTGTTTGGTTTAGAATGTTTGCCATTGTGGCCCAGTTCTTTTTAGGTCAAGGTTGCAGGTACGAGTGCTTATAGGCTACCTGTCCTGTTTTCCCTGCCTTTTTTACATGGGATTTAAATACGACCCAGAGAGAGAAGCAGCCAGACTGGTGTGAAGTGATGTCAGGCTGATCTCTGGTCTGTCTCTCTTACCTTACTTCCTGAACAACCTGCACACTACAGCGCACAGTGAATTTGAATCCTGTCCAGCATGCATTGCCTTAGGTCAGCACCATAAGTTTCTTCCTGGAGATGAACACAACCCATAAAATCTAGAATTCTGCTTTGCAGTTCGCACGTGCTGTGATTTCATCAAAATGACAGTTCTGGATGATATTAAGCAGTTTTGTTTTACTCCAGCTGCATAAATTCCTTTAAAGCTTTGTCTACACTTCAAGCATAAATACGAGGATGATTTTTCTCAGTGTGTGCTGCTAAAAACTACCTATCAGCCAGGACCTGTCCCATAGCTCTCTGAGAGAAAGTATCCACATTACTGCATTAGATGTGTGGAAGAGCTGCACTAAAAAAATAACACACACACACACACACAGTGTCTCTTCATTGAGGACAAAGGACTCTTGCTTACACTCATTCATACAGTAACTGTATGCAAACACAGGCATGCTTTCACAGTCAATTAAAGGTGAATGTCTTGTCTTACACACACACACACACACACACACTATGGTACATTCCTGAATTGTCCAAACACAAAGACACACTTGAGGACACTGAAGAGTATCCTGCCTGCTCTTTTCTCTCCTTTGAAGTCCTTCCACATATCCTGCATTCAGACAGCCTGTATTCATGCACAGTAGTCTGCTCCTCTCTCATACAGTGCGTACCCACTGCTAACTCACTTCGTCGCTGTTTTGGGCTGAGCAAGCTGGAGTAACAAACAGCGCGCTGACTAAGAATTGTTCTCTGGTTGGTGTGTAGATATTTGTACAGGTGGTCCAGAAACAAATGGCAAGCAAAGTTTTAACTGACCTTTTCGTCATCTGTCTTCACGGCACACAAGACATTCCAGGTTTTCAACATTTGATCCCAGATATTTGGTGGAGCCTTGTTTTGTGACATTCTTTTGTTTTCTTCGTTTTTAAACATATACTTATTTATGTTGTTGTCACAATCAGAAGCTATCACCTTTTATGATCATTTTTCAATTCCCCATACTGATAGTGGCTTCTGAAAAGTGTCTTACCAAAACAGCCATTTTTAGGGAACTACTAATACATTGCAATCTTTTTAAGGAACTGAACTCGATCCTAGCATTGTCTAGATGTAAAAACAGGAGATGTAGAAACTAGATGTAGAAACAGGAGGCACAAAGTAATTCACCTAGCCATATGCAGAATGATTCGTTCCGGACTGAGTAAGACCTTCCAGAGTTCCACTCCTAGAACATTCCCTAAACAGGGCAGCCATAGTGTTTCAGGTCAGCAGATCTGTGAGATCTCTGAGGAGGGTTTTGTTTAATATTCTGGCTCTTGCCAAATGTTTCCCTTGCCTTGGTTATGGTCTGAAAATGAGGGCTCACGTTGGACCAGACTAAAAATGATCCTGGAACACTGTCAGGTTTTCCCATGTCTTGGTCTGTCAGCAAATGTTCTAGAAGTTTCTTTTTGGGATCTTCCTCTTTTAATAGACCTGTCAGCAGTAGACCAATAGACCTGTTCAGCCATCTCTGCTGAAATTTCCACCACAATGTCCCTGTTGTCTCTTTCTGGTCTGGCTCAGCTGGCTTTGTTTCCTTCACCAACGCTTAGTCTGCAGTCTGTGTGAATCACTACACACAAAATGCCTTTAGGAGTTCTTTTTTCAAATTTCTTTCTCGCATTAGCTGTGAAAGGCTGTCATTCACTCTGTAGCTGGAGCAGAAGGCCTAGATATGATCTGGCATGGGCACACTTGACCTGCCAGCTATTGTCAGCGAAGTCTAACCTCAGTGCAGCTGATGTCTCTCACGCCTTTGTGTGTCTTGGGGCAGAATGGATGTTTCTTATGACCTATGAATGAATTCACTTTTTAAGTCCATTCTGCCCAAGTGTGTGTGTTTGTGTGTGTGTGTTTGTGTGATCTATCTATCTAAAGTATCTATCTATCTATCTATCTGTATATCTATCCATCATTTTATCCATCTATCCATTCAAAACCTGTATGCACATGTCCAGTTCACAAACATACACACTCAGCCACGCTATACACATCTATTCCTAATTAGCCATTATGGACTGTCTATCTATCCATCCATCCATTCATCCATCCATCCATGCACTGATAAACACAAACGTGATCGCATATCAGATGCATACATGTAGTTCACACACATACACATCTTATCTATGCCAGATTTGGGTCAGCACCGTACCATAGTCAGCTGTGTGCCACTGCTTGTTATCACGTGTTCCTGACACGTTCCTGACCCATATTACCCCCCTCACACACACACACACACACACAGAGACACACAGACAATCATACACATACCTGCACCCATATAGACACATGCAAGTAAACACAGTCAAACCCACATCACACACACATACACACACACTCACACAAAACACCTTTGATATGATGGCAGATGTTAGAGCTTGCAGACATGTCTCTTTACCTCTGAAACCCTCACATAGTCCTCTTTTTGGATCTTGTCCTCAGCTCGATTCTATTATTTGTAGTTGGCCTTTGCCATTGCTCATCAGTCTATTGATTCTGGCACAGGGGACCTGTCTGATTGCACAACACAACACAGCGCTCTGCTCTCCTAGGGTAACTTTAGCGCTTCTGTGTTTGTCTTGGACTGAGAACTGGTTCTGTGTGGCTGTGCAGCACTCTGTGAAAACACCTGTTGTCAGTACACTCACTGGGGAGACGCACAATGAGAAAAGGAGGGGGGTGGGAGTGTGTGTGTGTGTGTTTATTTGTGGAGAGGAGATGGAGCGAGAGCAGAAGAGAAAGCATTGAGGTGAGGCAATGTGTAACAGCAGGTAGCCGGGCCTGATGGGCAGGAGTTCCACCTTGGTTGGGGTTGGTGTTGGGGGAGTTGGGGTGTGGAGAGGTGGGGAGTGGGGTGATTATAAGGGTCTGGCACTGACATGTGGCCCTAGTGAATATTTCAATAAAAGAATCAATATTTAAGGCCCCAAAATGTTTTTCTGTCATTGGGCCAAACATTTCTAGCAGTGTCCCAGCGTATCAACAAAACTAGGCTCTAGGCCCTGTAGGCCTTGTATTTTTCTAGCAGGCGTTCTTTAACAAAAGCGTTGGAAAAGGCTAGAGACTTGTATTTAGTCTTTAAAGGTTTGGAAAAGTTTTGCTTAACTCACTCTGGCTAGGGTCACATTAATCCCATTCCATTGGTGGTGGCTTTCTTGTCAAAGGGAACATGACCAGTTGGGTTCAGTGGGTTGCACCTCCCCAAGAGGAAGGGAGGGAGAGCTTGGAGTTCTACCTCAGGTGGTCTCACCACCCAACCATTCAAACAGAGCTCCAACGTGCTAATTGAAATTTGTACACATCTTCCAGCACATAGATTGACGTCTGAGGTCAATAACTTGTGTGAGTTGCATAGACATTACCCTTGACCAGTCTATGGACTCTAAAAGTGTGGAGTCACACCAGGCGGTCGTGAGAGAGAGAAAGAGCTCGTGTTTCAGGTTCCCAGAGTGTGAAAAGGCACATTGTGCACTGGAGACGCACTAAGCCACCTGCCGTTTGGATAACTCCTAAAGCCTAAACACAAATGAACACAAAACGATTTCACAACCCCAACTCTTGTGTGAGTGTGTTTGGATGAAACACAGAAAGAGGCAGAGAGAAAGAGTCAGCAAAAGTGAATAAAGTTAATCACAGATAGAGAGATGGGGGCGTCGTGGTTCGAGTCCAACCCATGGTCATTTCCTGATCCTTTCCCATGTCTCTCTCCCACTCATTTTCTTGTCACTCTGGACTGTCCAGTCAGAACACAGACAAAAACATTACAAGCAAACATAAATATTAAAATAAGAAAGAAACATGTATATTAAAGAGAAAGCTAGACGAGGTTCAAGATGAAAAATAATGATTCAGGGGATAAAAAGAAGAAGGGGGAAAAGAAAGGGATAGAATCTGAAAAAATAGTCTGTGAGAGAGAGAAAAAAGGATCAGAGAGACCAGAGAAAGAGAGGCAGAGGAAGTGGTGAGGCAAGAGAGACAGACAGATTGGAGAGGGAGGGTTACAGGAAGGGGGGATGAGGTGTTTGGGGATGGAGAATGTACTTTGAAGGGAGGAACAAGAGAAGAGAAATGGGCAGAGTGTCTGTCCCAAACCAGCAAAGCCCACCTGGTCCATCAGTGTGTGTGTGTGTGAGTGTGTGTGTGTGTGTATCACAGTGTGTATGCATTTCAGAAGGCTGTCGCAAACAATCCAGCCTGGTGCTTCTGACAGAGAGTTTAACTGAAACCCTATGTTTGAGTGGATATCTCATTTGTTGTGTACAGGGGTATTCAGAAACACCGCCACTGCACAGCAGACTGCTATTAGCAGTGTGTGTGTGTGTGTGTGTGTGTGTGTGTGTCTTGATGTCTAGGACTGTAGGCATGTATATAAGTAAATGTTTTGTGTGTGTGTGTGTGTGTGTTTGTGTGTATAGGCATGTATGTGAGTACATGTGTGTGTTTATGTGTCTTGTTGTGTAAGACTATAAGTGGATTTGGTAGTAAATGTGTGTATGTGTGTCTGGGTTTTCCCCTAAATGTGCAGTGGTCTCTCTCTCTCTCTCTGAATTTGTCTGTATGTCTGTGGGTTTTTCCGAGATTATGTGCTTGTTTTTCTGAGTGTGTGTGTGAGAGAGAGAGAGATTGGAGAGGGCTATGCTCAGCCATGCATTCTATCCCTATTCAGACTGCCATGGACTTAGCCCTTCATTAAGGAGACTGGTGAGGGGAAACCAACCTGTCTGGGAGTTTGTTCTATGAGTCATATATAGAGCCGTATAGCCAGGAGAGAACCACAAAAACCTTTGACATGAACACACCAGAACTTCACTGCTTGCAGAGTGTTAGTGTGAAACTAATGTGTGTGTTTTCTAATTAGTCTTATTTAGTCTGATTTAGACTTATCTAAATGCTATTTTATTTGTGTTTATTGTATTTCTACCACAAGTCAAGGACCAAAACATTAAACATAAACTGTACCATGAAGTATTGTCTTATACACTCTCATGTACTTACATTCTCTTGTATTCTTTTAAGACTTTTGATCTTCTGACCGTCCAAGATTAATGCTGTTGTGGGATAACAACTGTATAGTAACTACACATTACAAAAACTAACACAGTAAACAACAGTGATAATACAAAAAGGTTATCCCTTATGCACATCCCCAACCATCTTGTTGCCAATTGGTTGGCAGTGGCCATCTTCGACACCAGGTTTCATCACAATGTATTCAGGGGTTGGTCAGATAAGAGCATAGTACAGTGTGTAGAATGGACCAGCCAATTTCCCATCTATATTTCTGTGTGGCATTGTTCGGTTATATGACCCTTGGTACAAAGAACCTTCTCACGGTGTCTGTTGAGAAAGCCCGACACAGAATTCTTGCTAAACATGCTTCTCTGCTTGTGGAATGTGGTGTGTAGGGGGGTGATGGCCATTAGAGACAGCAGACTACTCAGGGTCCTCTTGTCCGCCACTAATGCCAGTGCCTCCAGCTCCATGCCCACTACAGACTCAGCTTTGTTCCTCATTAGTCTGTCCAGTCTTCCATGCTAGCGTCCTTCTTCTTAGTGTCACCTGCCCAGCACACCACAGCAGAGAAGAGGACACTGGCCATGACAGACTGGTAGACCATGAGGAGGAGGAGTTGTTTAACACAGACATTAAAAAACCCAGCCGAAAGTCCATGGTTTGTCCTGCAAAGTGTCAGAGGATGAATTTTCATCATTGATTATGTCCACTTGCTTATCTGTGTATTGATGAAAGGTTACACATATAAATAAACCATAACAGGCATGTGAAAGACTGTGTCCTGTCCATGTAGACGTGAATGAACAAACCACAGTGAAGGTCAAATGACCTGACTACCTCATCAAATGATGATCAGCTCCATTTCTCTGGCATGTTAATGGAGGCATTTACTGGTTCTGGGACTGATTGCAAGACCTCTCCTGGCAAATTCCACAGTAAAGGGAAGAAAGAATAGACTCATAAGACCTGCACATAGAGGAGGCCTATATGAAAGATACACATGCACAGCTATATTGAGAATATTTCTTTAATTAAGGATGAATACAGTAGTTGATTGAATGTTATCGATTTCATATTTAGCTATATAATCCTCTCACAGCAAATAACAAGTAACAGGAAATGTTTTTGTTGTTTCATGAATGGATGTAAGATTATTATTGTTGAAAAAAGATGCATACAAACTCTACAGCTTTTATTGAGCTAATTAAACCGGCACTAAGCAACATTCTGTTTTTCTCTCTCACGATATCCCTCTAAAGCCCGCTGTATTGCATTGTATTGCACTGCATTCTATTGGAGGCGGTCCGCGCTGCTGAACATTGCAAGTGCTTTATCTACCGCCATTGGCCACGGTGGCGCATTCTACACCGTTCGTTCGCCATGTAATGACTAATTTTAGCATCCTAAACAGTATGAAACTGATTAATTAAATGAAAAATGTTGCATAGTGGGCCTTTAAAGGTGTTTTGTCGCCATCATCATTCCTGTATGCATCCATATGTATGCCTGCTAATTGCTAACCAGCATCTGCTTCTGCAAAAACAAAGGTTTGAAGTTTTTCAGGAATGGTGTGTCCTCTTTACATGCAAATGAATGTTGCAGAGCACTGTGCCAAATTAACCCACTAAAGGCAAAGGAGGACAATTATTGCACATCAGCACACACTGTTGTGGACTATTTGTCAACTGAACAAAATTACATGCATTTTGTATGTCCTTGGTAAAATCACCATCAATTATCAGTAGTTTAGTAAGATTTTACAAAATTATGATCATTAGTATTCTTAGGAAGCAGCAAACACACACACACACACACACACACTCACTCATTCATTCACTCACATGCAGAGAGAGAGAGAGAGATAGCAAACCTTGTCATCTTTCCTGCATAATAATTGTAAACTCAAATCAAACAACGGTTGGCTACTTCGGTACACCTAATTGATAAAAGAAACCTTTCCTCACAGTAACATAAAATCAACTAAGACTATTTCCTGCGTACATTTGCAGTCCCACGCACAGACAGACTGTTGATGGGCTATCAAATTTAAAATTCATAAAAGAGGCGGTGGTGGGGGATGGTTTCCGAGGAAGGGGCTTGTAGGCTGTCGCGCCATGTGGGAGGATCATGTGGACCACGCCGAAGCCACAGTCTACCGACGTGAGGCTGGGGGCTGGGTCATGTGAGGAGTTGAGAGCGAGCGCGCACACTCAGAGTCGCGCCCGTCCCAGAGATAACACGAGTTGTGAGTAAACTGGGTGATTGTGTGTGTGTGTGTGTGTGTGTGTTTATGAGTGTATAAAATAAACGTAGCCTTAGCTGTCTCGTAACATCTGTAGGTTGGAGCGCACATGCCAGGAAGTCGTGATTTTAAATCGACTCGTTTTGTTTTGGGAAAGTACAGAGAAACATGTAACGCCAGGCAAACTTATGGAATAATTCTGAAGACTTCTTCGCCGAGGTTGTGCTGGGATCTTAAAGTCGTACATTGTAACTTACACTCTGCAATACTGTCCAACGAACATCCAGTGCTAGTGCTGCGGTAAGTTGGGGACATTACCATGCCTATATTATTGAATGTTTTATGATTAATGTCGGCTATTAACGTTGACGTCGTTCACCTATGTGGGAGAGACGATAACTTAAAACATAACGTTAATTTGGGCAAGTCGCGGTTTTATTACTTCAGTATGTCATTCCGACTCATCTGGGGACAGCAATGCCATTTCCATAGCGCAGAAACTCCCAGCCAAAACAAGAGCACTCTTTGTGTGAGTTTGCCATCAACCTGGCATTTCCTCCAGTAACGTTAACGTTAAGTTACCAAACTTGTGCAGTGTGTTATCCACTGGTGAGAACACATCGCTCACATACATCAGAGAGATCATAACTGGTCAAGGGGTGATTTGATTTTCCCTGTTCTTTGTGCAGATTTAAAGATTTATTTGTTCAGAAACCTTTAGCTTCTCTGCCTACCTCTCACCATGTCAAAAATTAAATTAGGTCTGTATGTAACATCATTGGATAACAGTACTGAAAGTTTTGAGACAAGCCCTAAGAATCCTTGTTAGCAAAGAGTGCGGTAGACCCTGTCCCTTTGACTTACCTGCCAGCCTCTGCTACCTTGACTGGCTATCAACACAACCCACAAATCCAGGAAGTTCTGTTTGAATGATCTTGTGTGATGTGTATGTGTGTGTGTGTTCTTTATTGTTTGTGTGTGTTGAGGGGTGGGGGCGGAGGAGTACACATGTATGTGTGTCGCATGTTTTGTGTATGTGCATGTCTGTTTTTCTATGCTGCTTGTCTGGTGGGTGTGTGTTGATTTTGTGTGTGAGTGTGTTCATCATTGTCTTGTCGGCCTCAGTGTGCATTAATCACATGCGCTAGGTGCAGCCCCCTGAGC
>JAGFZM010002343.1:57972-75029 GCA_017657215.1 Limnothrissa miodon
GCATTTCTGCGTTCATCGCTTGCCTGCCTGTTCCCTCATTCCCTCCACCCGACCTCATTCCCTACTTCCCCTGTGTGAGATCTGGGGCCACCGATGCCTGCGAGGCGAGAACGGCTACCTACGTTGAGGAATGAAGGAACCAGCCACAGAGGGAACCAGTGGAGGAGAACAGAACAGTACAGGAACAGTGTTTTTGTCACCAAAACCAAGCTTTAATTCTAGCACCCTATGATATTTTAAGTCCTGAAAAAAAAAAAGTCCTCTGCAGAACAAGTTCACAGGCTTGCAACCACTCGGCCGCATGGTTTGAATGTTTCCTCAACAGCGGTGGAACAAAGCATTCTTCTGCTCAGGCCTGAAGGAAGAAACACTCCCCACTGCACTGTGGCTTTTTGATGTAGTGCTCAATTTCAGCGAACGCATTATGAATCATGCTGGCTTTATGGCGTTTAGAAAGGGGAGAGACTCTCTTGTGTTTTTCTGTCTAATAGTCTGTCTGTCTGTGTGTGTGTGTTTAGTGGTGTGTTTGTGTGTATGCTTCCGCCTGTGCTGCTATGTGTATGTGTGTGTTTTATGTCTGTATGCCATCATGTTACTGATGTTACTCTGTGGATTGCCTCACCAGCACCGGGGTCTGTCTGTAGACTTTGCAGATTGCTGACTGTGCAGATTCTGCTATTTCTCTGCCCTGATATGATCTGCTTGTAGATTTTCTTGTGTACATTGTACACTCTGTGCAGCTGAGGGAGAGGGGGTTAGCGGAGGAGGAGGAAGGGTCGGGTGGAGTTGCGTGGCCCTTAAGGGAAACTGTAAGCGTAAGGAGACGACTTCCTGTTTTGGTGAGTTCAGAAGGGTCAAACTCTGTGTCAGGACAGGGTTTAGGTTAAAGGCAGAATTTTTGTTGGGGCCAGGTAGGACGCGTTTAAAACAGAAGGACACTTAACTCTGTTTTACATTCCGTTACCTGCTCATTTTTGTCAGCTCCTCTGAGGGAAGTATCTCTCTATTTATATCACTGTAGTGCCTGAGTCACTCAACCTGGCTCTGCCTCATTGTTTGTTGTTTTTAAGTAGAAGGACTTGGCTAAGGAACACACACACACACACTCACACGTGTGCACAGACATGCACGTGTGTGTGTGTGGGCGTGTATGCATGCAAACACACAGTTGTCAAAACATCCGTAGACACACACACACACACACACACACACACACACACACACAAACAACATTCATATTTTAACTGAATGCTTTTGGCAGCATCCCCTACAGCATCACAGGGTTAAGTGCAATGCTCAACAGTGGTGTATTTGAACCCACCACTGTCAGGCTACATGTACGCTAACCATGTTCTATTAACACTACGTCACCCACACTAATCACACAACATGTGTAAATACATGCACACTCGCACACACAAACAGCATGCACGGACACATGCAAACAAAAATATGCGCGGGGACAAACACACATAGTTGTCTCTGTTCTATTACATTGTTTGAAATGACAAAATTGGTGGGAACCCTTCATCAAACAAAGGAAATGAAGACTTGTACTGGAGCAAAACGTGGTCTATGTACAAAATCAAAGAAGACAAATCATTTCCTTTTTGGCTGGCTTGCACACAGACATAAACCGATAATTCAGTATTCGAGGAAGTTAAAGGCCCACTATGCAACATTTTTCATTTAATTAATCCATTTCATACTGTTTAGGATGCTAAAATGAGTCATTACACGGCGAACGAACGGTGTAGAATGCGCCACCGTGGCCAATAGCGGTAGATACAGCACTTGCAATGTTCAGCAGCGCGATCCGCCTCCAATAGAATGCAATGCAATACAATGCAATACAGCGGTCTTTAGAGGGAGCTCGTGAGAGAGAAAAACAGAATGTTGCTTAGCCCCGGTTTAAAGATCATTTCAGTTTATCCTGTCAGTCTGGTTCTAAGTCCCTCCACATATACCCCCATCCCCCATGCTGTGTTTACTCTAGAAACAAACAGAACCACACAATCAAACAACCGCTTGCCCTTCATATCACACTAAGCTAAGGCAGAATAGAAGCTTGTTATAGTTTTATAGCCTGATGCATCAGCCACTTTCACATCATGCACATCATGATTAAGTTCTGCTTCAACCAGTTGCTACTGTTTGGTCGTAATGTACGTTACACCCTGGAATGCATTGTTTGAATTGAACATTGCTATTTTCAGCCCTCTATTCGCTGATCGGATTGCAACAACTGGCTGAATTGGTGTTAGTCACAGAGACACTGTTTAGTTTGGGTACAGTAATGGTGTGACTCATTATCTTTGGTCTCCTCTGGCCAAACATACCAGCACCATACTAGTATTGACTGAACAAGTCAGCTGGTCAGTGCTAAACATTCAGTCATCATTGACTGTTGATAATCTCTCTTTGTTTGACATAAGGCAATAAGTGGTAGTGAGTGGCCTATATCTGTAGAAGGCTAAAATGGATTATTTCCTTGACTGACGCGATCTATATCTGTCACTACCTATATTATCTAGGCTATGTATATATTCTGTGAAAATGCAGGAATGGACCAGAGGCCTCTTGAGAGGGCATGTGTTACCAGTAGATGTTATAACAGAAGGCTAAGGTTGGCATCTGCATGGGCAGCGTTATATGAGTATAATGGGCTCCTCACTGGCAGCTCCTACAGTACATGGGGGGGGGGGGGGGAGCATATGGGTGCAGAGCGCCAAGGAAAGGGTTAGCTCAGTCAGCAGATTACAAAGATATTATAATTCATCCCCAAACAGTGGCCAGAGTATTAATGAGTCACCCCCCTCACACATACACACACACACACACCCTTGTTCAGCCCCTCCCAAGGTTTAACAAATCCTGATTAGTCCATCTGTTCCACATCTGAATTGACTATGATGCCGGGAGTTATATGCTGAGTAGGGGTCATTGGTTGTGCAGCTGCATAGAGTTTACATTCAGACAGTTGAAAGTCTGACTCTAAATGACTTGAATGTGCATAGATATCGGCCATATGTAGGCAGTTCCACAAAAAAAGGCACTTTTTGTTACCTTGTGTTTCATGCAGTCACATACCATAGGATACTGTGACATTAATGTTACGGACAGGGCAACATTTTTTGTTGGAGTATAATTGTGCTGATGAAATGGTGCATGTAGGGGTAGTGTAGGGGTGGTTAATTCAAAGTACTTGCAACAGGGTTATTGGTTCAACTCCCAGTAAGCATATGCCCATATGCCTTATCAGAGGTAATGTTTGGCAGGTGTGGTGCAATAATGCTGACTTCAGTCATTTTGTACTGTACTCTGTAATCACTGTACTTATGTTGTGATGAGCAAATTACATAAATACGTAAATGACAGTAAAACAGTTAATCTACTATGAATGTCTCAAAGAATGAACCGGTACATTCTACTCCAAAATAAATAAGGCCTAGCATCGAAACATCCATGTTTTCTGGACATGGTCCAATCTGTTGTCATAGTTGTTCAAGAAAGCCTCAGATATCTGAGCATGTGTGTCCGATTTAGACTGGACAGACGTACCACAGAGTCAGTGAATGTACCCCCATCTCAGATACATATAGTGTGCTCCGCTAGTTTTAAAAGGAAAGTGAAAGGCTAGCACGGAGGACACCTTGCACAGAATTCCTGCAGTGAACACAAACGAACGTAGCGAATATCTCTCTCTGGTATGTGGCATTGGCTGTGAATGAAGGGCGGGCGATCCATAGCACGAGCAAGGTGTGTGTTTAACAGTGAAAGGCAGGTAGCCTGGGCAACGTGACCACTCGTTTGCATTCCAACAATAGCTCAGTCAGTCATTCTGAAACGTCTCAGGGTCTTAATTTTAAACAATAACAGCTTCACCCCACAGCATCAAGCCAATCTAAACACATGCCTCTCTCTCTCTCACTGCTGTGCAGATGAGCGTGTGTGTGTGTGTGTGTGTGTGTGTGTGTGTGTTCTTTGCCTGTTGGGCTCCAGGCTCCCCAAGCTCTCTCCAATGCTTCTTTTGTCTCTGTCTGTCTGTTTGTCTGTTTTTTTCATCTCTTGGTCTGTGTTTGTCTGTCTCCATCTCTCAGTCTGTCTGTTTGTCCATCTCTTGGTCTGTGTGTGTGTGTGTATCTGTGTGTGTGTGTGTGTGTGTGTGTGTGTTTGTCTGTCTCTTGATCTGTGTTTTTGTCTTTCTCTCCATCTCCTCTGTCCGTCTGCCTGGTGTATTGATTGCTCATTTGATCTATTGACTGCAGCTCTGTGTGAATGTGAGCCTAGTTTGTCTACACTCTTGCCTACACCCTGCAAGTAACAGGGTCAAGTCCCATTTGCTGTACCCCCGATCAATATTGGAATCCAATGACAACGTAACATGAATTCAACATTCCATTAATGTTTAATAACGTTAGTAAAGTTACGTCAATGCTTTGGCCTCTCCTCTATCAGTATGTGTGTCCGTGTTTGTTTTGTGCTGTTTCTATGTGTATGTCCCGAGGGTCTATACCTTGAAGTGGGATTACTAGTTAACTGGAGTAACATTGGCAGCAACCCCTGATCTGTAAAACAAAAACACTGCACAAAGCATCGTCTGTTTCTGAAGTGGCTTGGTGTTCAAAGATAACCAGTTACCCCTGCTTCATAGGTCTAATATGTCTATCCATCCGTGTTTGTTTGTGTACGTCTCAGCTGTTTCCTTTCTGTCTGTCTGTCCGTCTGTCTGTCTGTTCAGTGTGTCTGGCACCCGTGGTTGAGATTTTTCCAACCTGGTGACTGGTGGCTGGGATTTGGCTCTGTCAGATCCTCCACACACTCTTGAGTCCTAAACAGTGAGGTGGTGTTTCGCTGGTGCCCAGATGACATGCTGTGGTCGGCGGTCGGCCTCATGGTGCCCACTCACTCTGCCTTGGGCAACGGGCACTGAATCCACTGGCCTCGTGCCACCCAGTGTCCAGCGCCACTTTCTGCATAAACAATTACTGCAGACCTCCTTGACTGGAAACAGGAAGTAGTGTGTGTACTTGTGTGTGTACGTGTGTGTGTGTGTGTGTGTGTGGTGGGGGGGGGGGGTGTTTAGGGCTGTGTTTACCTTTACACTCTGACTGCTGTTTGATTACCTAATTTCCTGCCTAACTGTGTGTGTGTGTGTGTGTGTGTGTGTGTGTCAGCACTTGTGTGTTCAGTAGGGTCTCTTGAGTGGGGGTGTGTCTGTTCAGGGAATTCCTGTACTCTCTCTGTGTCGTGTGTGTGTGTGTGTGTGTGTGTGTGTGTCTCACGTGGCAGAGTAGAAGACTGGAGAGCCAAGATGGTCTAGTAGGCCCACCCACTCAGTGTGCTTCGCTGTGTTTAACATCCACTACAGTCATTTGGAGTTGAAGTAGAGAATTCCTGATTGCTCAAACTATTCCCGCTTATTGCACTCTGCTCCAGCACAGATGCTGACCAACCAGAATCATTATTATACAGTAGAGCACTGGGTCATTGGCATTCTAAGTCTTACAATGGAATTATTTTCATTATAATACAAGTGCCATGGGATGAAGTTATACAGGCTGGAACATCATACACTTTTCAGTTTTACGGTCTGGACCAGTAAGACCTAATATGCCTCCAGGTGTCTGCTAGATGGACTTTGCTAAAAACCATTTGTCTGTTAGACCATTGGAAATAAATCTACAGTAATTCAGTACAGTGACAAATATAAAATAGAAAGTGTGTGTGTGTGTGTGTGTCTGTGTGTGAGAGAGTAAGGGAGAAATGGCAAATGAAAGCTTCATTCTTACACTAATTCCCCACCACTCGTGTGTGTCCTATTTCTCATGCATATCAACACCCCCCCCCCCCCCACACACACACACACACCACCACCCCACTGACTGCTGTGAGTTGGGGCTCCCTAGCTAAAAGAGGAAGTGGTCTATGTGGGCTTATCTGTGAGTCAGACCCTGAAGGAGGGAGGGGGGGTGCAGTACTGTAAATAATTAGGGCTGGGTTCTGGTTTGGTTGCTTGTTGAAGGGGGGCTACTCAGTGGTAGCCTCGCCCTGGCCAGCCCCGCCCTGGACTTTCATTTCGTCCAGAGGGTCTGGGAGCACTCCATTCACAATCGTTCTGTCATTAGATATGTGGTTTCTGCTGAAGTTTAAACTGATTGGATCTGCCTTTACCCAATCGCTAACGCCTGGTCATGACGTATGCAACGCGCCGGCTTGTGAAGGATGATAGCTTCCCTACCATTTAGCCTAGCCACTTCCTTGGAAACTAACGGAGCAAGCTGGAAAATCAAACTTTTCCCGAATAAGATTGTTCTTGTTCAGACTTCAGTTCCTGTATGTTCTGAAGCGTTCCCACAACGGACTGAATAGCCTCCTGTACTAGGTTCGCTGCCGCCATTGTTATTGTGCACATTGCGCAGCCAGGCAACGTTGCGTACAAAAGCGACGTCATTGCTCACTAGAACACTCCCCGCCCGCTGATTGGGTCGGCAGAATGCTGACCTGGAGATAATGATTGTCAATGGAGTGCTCCCAGACCCTCTGGACGAAATGAAATGAAAGTCCTGGGCGGGGCTGGCCAGGGCGAGGCTAACTCAGTGGTGCTCGGTCTACATTAGTTCAGACGGGGCTCTAGACTTGGCTGTTGGGGGTTGTCCCTATACTGGCCTGTTCTACCAGTCTTTGATTTGCATGTGTGAGTAGGAAATCTCTCTCACTCTCACTCTCAGTCACACTCACACTCACACACACACACACACACACACACACACTCACTTTTAATTTTTCACCCATAGACTAGCTTTCGAGGCCAAGTGAGTATGTGCAACCATGTACATTATTTGAAACTTCCCTTGGAAAGTTTCTGTGTTTCTCTCTCATACACGCACAAACGCACACACACACTCTTTCCCTTTAAAACACTTGCTTCAGAGATTGTGTATTATAGTATTGTGGTGTTGTATAAGATCTTGTGGTTTGGAGAGCATTCTGACAAACAGACAACACCCCCCACAACACACAAACACACACACACACACACACACACACACACAGGTCGGCCATATGTTATCCTGTCTATGGTTGCGTGTGTAGTGTCCTGATCAGGGCGGCGCAGAGAATGTCTTCCTCTGGGTCTTGGGCCCTGTGAAGTGTCTTTGTCTGCCCGAGAGAATCCCTCCATTCAGCAGTACAGGGCGCTCTGGTCCTGCCCGGCCCACTCACACACTCATGGTCAGCATATCCGCACAGCACAATCACAGCACTCTAAGCTACTAAACACTAACCACACACACACACACACACACACACACACACACATACACACACAATGTGCCAGTCTCTAGGAGGAAGGGGAGAGGAAAGTGTGTGTGTGTTTGGGAGGAAGAGTTGCCTGTGTTTGAGACACGGAGAGAACGCCTCTGAATATTCCATTATTGTCAGCCCAAAAACAACTGACAGTCAGAGCGGAGAGTAAACTGTGAGAGGAGATGTGTGTGTTTGGGACAGAGGGAGAACAATGGAGGAGTGAAGCCGTGGGACGGAGAGGGAGAGAAGATGAGTGAGGGGGGGGAGGGGGGGGGGGGGGGGGGGTCTGAAAATAAACAGAAGTTGTCGAGACAGGAAGAAAATAAAAGAAAGCGAGAGAGGTTTAGTTCAGGACAGGAATGGAACATGAAAAGACTGTAAAAAAGAAAAGAGGCACAGAAATAGAAGTGAAGACGGATAGAAACGAGTAGAATGAAAGAATCGGAAGAGAGAGTGTGCGAGAGAGAGAGAGAGAGAGAGGACGCTGAAAGAGCTTCATTTTTGACCCTTTACTCCTGACGCCAGGCTATAAATAGAATTTGCAGGCACATGCAAGCAGCCTTATCTTCTCCAGCGCTCTACTCAATCCTTCAACATCACTGCCGAAACAGTCCTCTCCCCGCCATCAGCATGATCTTTCAACATCAAAGCAGAAACGGACCCTTTATGCGACACAACGAGAAATGAAGACTGCATCTGAAAACAGCTTTCTGTAACCAGAAAATACATCTGTGGCAATATCAGGCACTGTATTTACTGTCCACCTACTGTACTTGCCTTAGCCAGTTGGCATCCAACTACTGGCGAATCACGGCCTTGTATGAGCTTGCAAGTAGCCTGTAGCCTGCTTTTGCAGCTAGTGTGTTTGATTCTTGAGAACGTTTGTTTGTTTTCCCAATCGTGAGAACATTCGTTACTGCATGATCCATCTTTATCAAAAAACCAGGCCTGGTGACAATCTGTTTGTTGACAATCAGTTGACCCGGATTAAATTCCCAAGCACTTTCACTGCAAGCCTATCGTGGCCTTGGATAGTACCAAATTATACTTGACAGGAGACGTTATATTTAATGTCAGCCAAAATAGACCTTTTAATGACTCTTCTATTAAACAGACAGAGTAGATGATAACTATGTAGACTGTCTTGATCTTCTTTGGGTAAACATATTGACTTTCTGCTCCCTCTAGAAGGCTCAACTTCAACATTTAAACTTTATTACACAGATCTCTTTTAATGCTCAACTAAAACGAGCCTTCAATGAGTCTCCCATTGTTCATGGAGCAGATGATGAGTCTATGAAGGCTGTCTTGGTTCTCCTGCCAGAAAACATATGGACTTTCAGCTCCTTTTATCTTATATCTAAGGTGTTTATGGCTGCAGGGATGATGCAGACTGAAGTGCAATAGGTTGATCAGATAACCTGCTTAACTTTGTTTTGACTGTTCTATAGCAGTAAGAAGATGTTCCTGAAATGCGCATTTGGTGGAAAGCATCAGAACCTTCCAAGACTTTTAACAAGTTTATAAAAAAGGAATAGGAATGGCATTAGATTTTGGGGTGTGTGTTTTTTTTAATACATAATTGGCCATTATTATTATTATTATTATTATTATTATTATTATTATTATTTGGTATTGGTCTACTGCTACCCCTCCTCCTTTGATTACGTTTTGGTGATATTTAACACTTCTAACCGTCCGATTGTGGACAGGATGTTTGACTGACTGCAGGTGTTGTATTGCAACGTCATTTACATTGGGGGAATAATGGAACCAAGAATTGTTGTTTGCTGTTCAGTCTGGTGAAAACCTGTGTGTGTGTGTGTGTGTGTGTGTCGCTGGTGGTTATGGGTATTACGGGTGGGGCAGGGGGATTTTTCAGCAGGTCTGTTCTCTAGACAGGGTGTGGTAATTAGGATGAGTTTGTTCGTTTGTCCTGTTTGAGTGTGTTTATGGTGAGGTTTTTTGTGTACTAAATGTATATTTGTAAGGTTGGGGTAGACTGTGTGTGTGTGAGAGAGAGAGAAAGAGAGAGAGAGAGAGAGAGAGAGAGAGAGAGAGAGATGTATTATGTGTGTGTAAGAGAGATTGTGTATGTCTTTCTGTGTGTGAGCAAGAGACAAAAAGATTGTGTTAGTAAAAGTGAGAGAGTTTGTGTGTGTGTGTGTGTGTGTGTGTGTGTGTGTGTGTGAGGAAGAGATATTGTGTGCACGTGTGTATGTGTGTGTGTGAGGGTGAGATTGTGTGTGTCTGTATGCGTGTGTGTATGAGAGAGAAAGATGTGTGTGTGCGTGTGTAGTGGAAGGGAGAGGGAGAAAGAGCAAGAAAAAGACAGTGTGACCCCATTTCTAAAAGCAGAGAAGAGGCACCAGCCAGCGTTACAGCAATACAGCACAGCACTGCTCAGCACAGTGTGTCTCGTTGCTGTATAAATGTGCACCTAATTGAATTAGACTGGGAACAAAAGAAACGCATGTCAGGGGGCAGAAGACCAGAGGAGGGGAGAGGAGAGGAGAGGTGGAGGGAGGAGATAGGAGGGGACCAGACTCCCATGTGAGGGCCTGAAGACAATAGACTGAGTTTTGCAACAGTGGTAGTAGCAGTAGTAAATGGGCTAAAGCTCACACACACACACACACTCACTCACTCTCTCTTTCTCTCTCTCTCTCTCTCTCACACTCACACACACACACACACACGCACACACACATACAAATACACAAGTAGACAAGGCCATCATGTTGTTGGATCATGTGCAGCCACCGACAGGATGAGCTGTTTTTGAGTACCATTGAGGCTTTATGATCACTTTTTTTGTGATTGTCTACATGAAAATATATAATAAACAGACTCCAATTCTGTTAAACGCCTCTGTTAGAGATGCATAAGGGGCTATTGGTCACCTTTCCATGCCCAGTTTAGGGTGCAGTAGGACTGTGTGGCCAGCAGAGGGCAGTGTAATTCCCTGTTTTAAGGCTCTGGAATGCAATGCCACAGACCACCAGCCTCCTCAGGCATTCCAATGGAAGAGGCAGCATCAGGCCTGGGCCATATCTCTGTCATCTTTCTCTCTCCCCAGGCCTTAAGAAAGGACTTAGAGTCTTGAGTCCCTTCTAGTGGAGTAGACTTCCACTGTTTGCACACTTACTACACTGGTTTAGAAATGGTATTAACTTCATCCTCAGTCGAGGATAAAATCACTGGAAACGGAAACACCTTCAGACAAAGCCTAGGTTTGCATGATGTCCTGATGAAATGTTTTTTTTTTGTTGTTGTTGTTTTTATGTTGCTGCATTTGTTCTTTGTCTTTATAGTCATATTATTTTGCTGAGACTTATGTCAGATTCCAAAGTGATGTATGCAGTTGATAATATGGATGTTGACAAACTTAGGCAAAATGCTGTTAGTATGAGACCATGTTCGTCTTCTTGTGTGTGTGTGTGTGTGTGTATACATGTATTATATACATCTTTATCCATCCATCTTCTCTGTTTACCTCTTTCCAGCCTCAGAGCAAGGGAGGATCCTGATCCCTCTCCCCAGCCCAGGCAGTGGGCCCCTGGCATGCACCTCCTACCCGCCCCCCCTGCTTCGCTCGGGCCTCCAGGAGACAATCACTGCCAGTGAGAGGTCAGTCAGCTCTCGCTACATTTCTCCCTACATTTACTACTGACTAGAACTCAGTGGATCAGCTGATGTGCTTGGATGAAGCGCTACTTATGAGCAGTCATTCTTTCTCTGCTTGGACACCCTAGAATCTTGCCAGAACATTCCAGGTACATATAAGAGTTTGATATTGATATACTGATTCTTGATTTGTCTATTATTACATTTTTGTTGGCGTTATTTGATCAACTTGCCAATATTTACCTTATGTGTGTGGAAAGGTCAAAGTACTCTCATTTAAAAAATGAAACACTGGTTGACTGCAGTGCATCTACTTCACTACTTTCCTGAGGACTTACTACCATTGCTGGCTTTGATTTAATCATCACATTATAGCATGCATCAGAGTTATTAAAAAGTCAATAGGTTGTGAGGTTGTGCAAGATTTGTCAGTTGGTCAAACTCTCAATTTCCAACTCGGTTGCATGTCAGTAGCCTGAACATCCATCATATTGAGACTGAAGTTTCTACGCATTGTGTGTCATGTATTGAGTGTGATTCAGCCAACCATGTGAAAAGTGTGTTAGCATTTTCCTTATGATAGGATTCCTCCTCTTTGCCCTCATCATTATGTGCTGGAAATGTAAAATGGCCTCCACATGCCAGAGAGGCTGGTTCGGTTCTGTGCTGAGGTTCAGCAAAATATTTGTCCAAATTCAAACCCGACTCCTGGGTTTACTACATTTTTTAGCATTTTATACCTTTGGATTTGATAAGTCTTATTTTCTTTGTTATGAGTGAAAAGTTTGGGAGAAGTGGGCGTTGGATCACATGCTGCCACTGATCAAATTACCTATTTTTGAGTAACATAAAGGCTGATTTTCTCTAAACAATAGGAATGATAAATATCTTAATATCTAGAATCCAATCCTGTAAAACACCTGCATCAGGGACCCAAGATTAAAAAAATTGTGTTTTTAAGAGTGAGAAGTTCTCCTTTGCCTCAATTGCCTCCACCTGTATTTCTGTTGGAGTTGAGAGGTGAGATGTGTGTACTGTGGTACCAGTCCACTCTCTGCTCGTACTCCCATCCAGGGTTCCCTGCTCTCTCTTTGTTTTGTAACTTGCAGAGCGCATTACGGTGCGCTCAGATTACCGGAAGGTTCCGTGATGGGCCCCGGTTTCCATGGCGCTCCCAGCTGCTCTGGGTCCTGTGTTTACATTCTGAAATCGGACACGGCTTGGCTCGGCTTGGCTCTCGGCGGCCCCGCTGCCTGCTAATCAGATGGGAGCTCAGGGCCCTTGCCTGTCCCTCTGAATGCTTCAGTCAGTCATTGGGATGGCCAAGCAGTGAGGCAGGCTAATTGCTGCTTTGTGCTCTGGTGATGGCTGATGTGCTTCAGTGGTTCCCCTCCATGTAGAGGGTGTTGTGGCAACTCCTACCCCTTAAAGAATTGATTACCACAGTGTCAGAGTGCCACAAAAACACTTGTGGTCTTTTTTTCTGTCTTTTTTTTTAAGTGGGCCACCAGGAAGGCTACTCTGTGTGTTATTGTACTTTATGCTGGTATTCATTCTGAGTTAATAGTATTATGTCAGTGTTAAGTTTGAGTTGGTTAGTAGAACCCAGGTCTGTGGTGTGTGCGTGCGTGTGTGTTTTGATGTTTTTTGGGACTAGAAAGGCTACTCTTGTCACTATTGTAGTCTAAGCTAGTTAG
The DNA here is from genome assembly GCA_017657215.1 of Limnothrissa miodon. Lineage (NCBI taxonomy): Eukaryota > Metazoa > Chordata > Actinopteri > Clupeiformes > Clupeidae > Limnothrissa > Limnothrissa miodon. The sequence continues at coordinate 70,605 of JAGFZM010002343.1, forward strand.
ATTGTATTTGTGCGTGCGTGCATGCGTGTGTGTGTGTGTTTTGATGTTTCTGGGACCAGAATCCATTACAGCTCAGAAATGTGATGAATTTTTATACAGTAATTTTAAAAAGTAAATTTCAGGTCTTACATGTAAATGTGGATGACTGCTGCAGATGTAACAGCGGGATGAGCCATAACTCCAGACGCAAGTCTGTCTTTTGTTTGAAGGGTGCACTACTACTACTGTAACATACTACCAGTCAAAAGTTGAGGGTCACAGGTTTTTCTTGATGTTCAATAATTCTTTTTGACAATGAGAAACGTAGCAAATAAACGGCTGTAATTCTGCGCAGGGTGTGTGAGTGTGTGTGTGTGTGTGTGTGTGTGTGCACTAGTCTCTGATCTGCTCACTAGGTCTGCTGGACACTGATGGATGGCTGGCCCTGCCTTAGCTCTGGGCATGTGTGTGTGTGTTTGTGTTTGTGTGTGTGTGTGTGTGTGTGTGTGTGTGTGTGTGAGAGAGAGAGAGAGAGTAAAAGTGTTTGTGTGTGTGTATGAGTAAGAGAACAAAGTAGAGAGGAGGATGAAAGAGGTGTGTGTGTGTGTGTGTGTGTGTGTGTGTGTGTGTATGTGCAAGGGGTGAGAGAGTGAGGGAGGCTTTGTGGGAGGTGTAGAATAAGTTTGTGTGTGTGTGTGTGTGTGTGTGTTAGTTGAGTAGAGTGTTCCAGCTGTGGCTCAGAGGCCAGTCCAGCCCAGTATCCTGCCCCAGTGATTGATGAGTGCTGCTGGGTGCGGGGCAGCACGTGGGCCTGGGAGCATGGAGGAGAACCAGCATCACGCCCTAGTTGGTGGCTCACTCGACACAAGCCCATCCTGTGTGTGCGTGTGTGGTGTAGTGCGCATGTGTGAGGAAGTGTGCTTGTGTGTGTGTGCGCGCCCATGACTGATTATTATCATGACTGATTATTATCAGGCTTGTTCATGATCTGCCTTTGATCTGGCTCAGATTCGTCTCTAAGCCGGCCCAGAGGTGCTGCAAATCCATACCTGTATGGAGCACAGTAGCCACATCCTACCCGCATCCCTTGCGCAGAAATCAGAGCCTTTGAGGATGCTGACACTTAATCGCAGACAGTGCTCTACTGTCAGTGTCAGTGGTGGTCCTTTGCTTCAGTTGTTGTTTGTCTGTCTCTCTCTCTCTGTCTCAATCACTCACACACCCACACACACACACACGGCACACACTCTACACACGCATACTGTACACTCATATGTGGCTCCTAGCCAGTGTATCTTTGGCCCATCCATCTGAATGGAGTCTGAAGCTGGAGTCTAAAGCTGGAGTACATGAGTCTGTTAGGCGGTCAAGCGGTTGTCAGGGATGGTAATGATGTGTGGATGGGGGAGATGCATTAGTTTAACTCACTGATGACTGTGACGTCATCTAATGCGTGGGTCACTGGTGTTCCAAGACGGAGAAGTCAAGCAGCTCTGCTCAGCTCGGCCTCCTTTGGGTAAGTCTTGCTCCAGGGAGATGCAGATGGAACGATGCACACACACGTTTCACCAGTTCCCACTAGGGTTGTGCGATTTTGCCAAAAATCAAAATTGCGATTTTTCTCAACCAATATTGCGATTTTATTGAAATTTTTCACAATAAAAACCACAAGCACCAAATATGTCCCATTAATATGCATATTTGTACACAAGGTCTAATTAAAAATAGAAAATGAACTATTCTCATTAATCAATATATTTTTATTCAAGATAATATCTTGTTGCATTGAACCCCAATCCTTGTTTAACATAGGGTTAGTCAGTCTATGCATTAAGTCTATGCAGTTACAAAGCAAAAATATTGCGCACCTCTGCGATTTCGAAATTACGAATTTCAAAATTGCGATTATATTGCAAATGTGATTAATTGTCCTGCCCTAGTTCCCCCAGCCCTCTCCGAACCCTTGTTATGCTGATGCCATCTGACCTTGTCAGACGTGCTTATTTGTGTGTGTGTGTGTGTGTGTGTGTGTGTGTTCTGTGTTCAATTTTGCTTATACCTGTGTGTGTGCGTGTGAGAGCATGTGTGTGTGTGTACATAGCCACTTGTTTGAATGGGCTTCTGTTTCCTAATGGTTCAAATGCCTCTAGTAAGGTGTGTGATTCTGTGTGTGTGTGTGTGTGTGTGTGTGTGTGTGTGTGTCTCCCCTACGTTTAAGCCATCCTCCACCCCATCCCACCCTACACAGAATCACCTGAAGGACAGAATTAACCCTGGCCAGCTTGACCCACTTGTGTGTGTGTGTGTGTGTGTGTTTGAGGCTGTGGTGGCCAAAGTGTGCTGCAGCCTACTTTGGGCTAGCCTACTTTCCTGCAGTAGCACTGCCCAGCCCAGTACAGCACAGCCCAGGCCAGCACAGCACAGCCTGATGTCTGACACTGCTGCCATAGAGAGATAGCTACCCCGGTGATGCCTGCCATCTCTCTCTTCCTCTCTCTCTCTCTCTCTCTCTCTCTCCCACACACACACAAACACTCTCAGTCCTGGTTTCCTCTCGGCCAGATGAACGTTGATGATGTGAGTGATATGGAAGAGCTGCTGAAAAGCAGGGAGGTGTGTGTGTGTGTGTGTGCGAGCGTGTGTGTGTGTGTGTGTGTGTGTGTGTGTGTCATTTCCTAAAAGGAAGTGTTTTTGTGTGTTTGTGTTGTGTGTATGAAGATCAGGAAAGAGGAAGTACACACACACACACACACATACACACACACACACACACATACACACAATGTAGTATGATGATTAAATGAGTGTCGCAGCATGTTTTTCCAGTTAATGTGTTTGTGTTGTTCCAGCTGCTCGGAGACAAAGCTAGTACTTAATGACCAGCATAGACAGAGTCTAGTGGACTGTGTGCTGTTGTATACTGTGTCGTTCCATGCGTGTTTGTGTGTGTGTGCGCATGTGTGTGAGTGTGTGCATGCATGTGTAACTGTATTATCTGTATTATCTAGTGTGTACACACACACACACACACACACAGATAATCACACTGCTCATTAGCAGGCTTCATTGAGGTACATGAAAAGATGTGGGAAAATTTAATCTCTCTGGTCCTTACACCCACACCTCCACATCACACAGAGTCACACACACACACACACACACACACACACACACACACATAAACTGACTGTTGCATATTCTGTTAAGTTATGGCAGTTACATGATAACCGTAAGGTGGTTTTGGCCAGATCAGTTAGCTGGAGGGGCTTGTGTGTGAGTGTGTGTGTGTGTGTATGTGTATGTGTGTATCAGTGACTAACAGCCTGTGGTACATTCCATTGGTGCTGTGTAACCTGGCTGCTGAAGGTGTATCCCGTTTCAGGCACTTATAGTGTGTGTGTGTGTGTGTGTGTGTGTGTGTGTGTGTGTGTGTGTCAGCACAGACGGGGAGGCCCAGACTGTGTGTCATATGAAAAAGTATAGGTGAATGTATTTGTGCACGTGTGTGTGTGTGTGTGTGTGTTAGAGAGACTTAGAAAGAGTAAGGAAGAGGAATGGGGGTGGGGTTTAGAGAACCAAGGTGGGAGGGATGAAGAGAAGGGAGAGAGAGAGAGAGGAGGGAGGGAGAGAGAGAAGGGAAGGAGGGAGAGAGAGAGAGAAGAGAGGAGAGGGTGGTAACAAGAGACGGATGGGAGGAGCTTGTCTTTCATTCACGCTGTGTGTGCATGGCTGTGTGTGTGTGTGTGTGCCTTAGTCCAGTGGTAAGCTGTAGAAGCTGTGGATACACACACACACACACACACACACATACACAGAGGTGCCTGCATTCTGTTTCTGGTTGAAGGAGTACAAGAGAAGAGAACTGTGGCCAGACAAAAAGGATCAGAGGAAAGGAGTTGTGTGATCAGTCGAAGTGCTCTGTGCGCGCACACACACACACACACACACACACACATACACAAACATTCTAACTCGCACGGACAAGAGAGGCCAAAGCAAAGGAGCAACTATGCCTGGGTCAAGCAGGGGTATGTGAGCCTCACCATGTGAGGGATCTGTTTTGTTTTCTGTGTGTGTGTGTGTGTGTGTGTGTGTGTGTGTGTGTGACTGTGTGTATGCATGTGATGTGCAGTTAACTGAATTTGGCTGTGACAGGATCAATAATCTGTGGAGTTTAATTCATTAAGGAGCTTCTTGCGTGGTCTTAACTGTAGATGCCTGCCAGACGTGTTTGTATTTCAGAAGAGTTTTGAAAACGGTTGAATCCAAGCCCACGCTTTGTTTTTTAAACTTCAGGTCTTTTTTTTTTACTTTCTTTGAATGCTTAACAGTGTTTTTGTGTGTGTGTGTCTGTGTGTGTCTGTGTGTGTGTCTGTGTGTGTGTCTGTGTGTGTGTCAATGTGTGTGTGTGTGTGTGTGTGTGTGTGTGTGTGTGTGTGTGTGTGT
>JAGFZM010002343.1:79469-102379 GCA_017657215.1 Limnothrissa miodon
GTGTGTGTGTGTGTGTGTGTGTGTGTGTGTGTGTGTGTGTGTGTGTGGGCCCGAGCCAAGCGCTGTTTGTGCCAGTTTGCCTAGTATTAATTAGGTGGCTGATTGAGATGCTTTTGCTCTTGCTCTCTTCAGGCCAAGGTGTGCATGTGGGTGTGTATGTGAATGAGAGAAAGAGAGAAATAGATTTTTGCATCATTTTTACCATTAGGTGCATTTTAATGAGCTGATTAAATTCCTGATGTGTTTTTCTTTTTTTAAAAACTAAGAAGTAATTAAGTTAAAGCTGTGTTTAAAGAATCTGACCATAATAACCCCTCTATTACCTACTGGTTCTAGAACCTCTGCCATTATGACATCATCAGTCAGTTGCCGAGTGAACAAACAAACTCAACAAAGAAATAACAGAAGCTGTGTCAGTGGTCACCAAGGTGTATTTGTTGATATTTGGAACATTGTTGCATCACAAACATGTTTTAATAGTGTCACCTGCTATTTAGAACACCTGCTATTGTGACATCATGAAAGTGCCCCTTTGAGTGACTCAGCAGAGGGAACAGCTGTTTGCTGCTGATGTCGTGCCTGAAACCCATCGCAAACAGAACCTTACTTACTTGAGTGGCTTGCATGCAGCCTGTATTTCCTGTTAGAACACCTTTTAGGCTTTCAGCCCCGCTAGAAGAAAGATTTAGTGGTCCACTGTAAGTGATGTCATCACTTACAGAGAATTGCTGTCATTGTGAGCTTGCAACAACAACATACGTTTGCGGACAGCTGTGTTTGTCATTGTTGATGACCGACCGAGTTTAGAAGAAACTCCTCTGATTACTGAAGTTGCAAACACTGGGACCATGACACAATAACATAAACCTTATTTATAACATAATTATAATTTTAATTGTAATGTAAAAATACTACTACATAATGCCCATAATTTTAATAACAAAAACAAAAAACATTTTTTAAACACCAAACTACTTTGAGAATGTGAAACTAAAAACCTTGTAAGAATAGCTACTGAATGTTGCCAATAATAAAAGTCTTATAAGATAGTGTCTAACAGTGATGTCTGGCCAATTGCCTGGAATGCTTTTGTTCTAAAGCCTTTGATGAAACATGCTGATGGGATTTAAACCCACTGCAGTCATGATTACTCACGCGTTGTGAAACACCACCATCATTTCATACATCTGGGTCAGGCCTGTCCTATTTCAGCTTGCTGGTCTGTCCCAAAAAAGGAGCAAGTTTAGTTTAGTTTAGCCTTAATAAGCCCCCATTTTTCAGCCCTAGGCTCAGGTGTGTGTGTAACAGAGTGAGAGAGAGCGAATGTGCATACACACCAGTGTTCTCAAAAGCATCTGTTGACCCGAGTGGACTGATGAGGTGTTGTGGGGGCAAAGCATGGCCATATCCCAAGTGACTCGATGCCTCCAAAGAGGATGGAGTGAGGGAGGGGTGGAAGGGTAGGAGGGGGCGAGGGGGGAGGGTGGGTTTGTCAAGGGCAAGGCCACCTTAACTGCCGACTCTTATTCACTGGAATGCAAATAGATTGAGGCCTGGCTTTTCAAACAAGATTTACAAACAACAATTACAACTACAAAAGCAACTACTTGTGTTTGTTATCTAAATATATCTAAAGTGATGTGTGTGTGTGTGTGTGTGTGTGTGTGTGTTATTTTTTGTTTCCTCTCACAGAGTGCGCGGTGGCCCCGCTGAGCCGTTGCCATGGCACTGGTGCAACCTCCACCCACCACTACCTCCACCACCTCCTCCGCTGCTGCGCCCAGTGAGCACCGCTCCTCCTCGCCCCCCAACGCCCCCGCCATGGGCTCTGTCAGCAGCCTGATTGCCAGCCGCACCGCCTTCCCCTCCCGACCCGGCCCGGAAGTCACTGGGGTCAGCGCCCGGAGCCGCCGACCCATGCACATCGCCACGGGCCGCTACCGCCCTCAGGACGTTACCCATGAGCCTTTGCTGGGCGTGAGTGCCAGCGTGGGCGTGGAACGCAAGCGGCAGCCGCTAGTGCCGTCGGGGCAGACACAGACACACCGTCAGCGGACGTATCTTAGCGACGACTTCCCTGGCGAAGACTGGGAGGAGAGGCATGCGCCAGTGCCGGCCAGCCCGCCCAGCGACGTGGAGGAAGGGATGGGGAGGCCGAAGAGGAGCGGCAGCGATGGAGCACCTCCCCGACTGGTCCCTGTGTCTGGCAAACTGGAGAGGGTGAGAGCAGGGAGGAGAGGCTTGTTATTGTGTGTGAGGGACGACAGAGACCCCTGTGAGAATTGGTTTGAAATACAACCAGCAAAGAGTGGATGTACATGTCAGTTCCTATCTTCTATTTACTGTCCATTCCATCCCTATTCAGTGTTTCCCTTAGGATGTCTTCCAAGGTGCGGCGGATGAGAGAAAAGAACGGAAAAAAACGATCCAAACGCAAATCGCTTTTGTAACGTAACGTGAGGACGGGGGTGGGGGGGGGTTAGGGGTTAGGATGACAAAAAAAAAAAACGGAGGTAAAGCATTCCAAAAGCGCTAATTGCTCAAAAAGTGCAAATCCAAACCAAAAGTAACGTTGGGGGGAGGGGGGGGGAGTTCTGAAGGTGCGGCGGCAAGGCCCAAGTGTACATAGGGGAAACCCTGCTATTATTACACCTCTGCACAGTTGTGTATCGTTTTGTCAGCATCATTTAGTTGAATTGCTCAATATTGCTTAGAATTGCTCCGTAACAACGCATGTTATAATCTGACCTGCTTAGTTTCATTATTGTTGTGCCTGCTTGGCTTCCACTTGATCGATTAATCTCTCTTTCATTTGATTGCAGAACATCGAGAAGGCCATCATCAGACCCACTGCCTTTAAACCTGTGGTGCCCAAGAGCCGCAGCAGCATGCAGTACCTTTCGCCGCGGCTAGGGGGCGCTCTCTCGAGCAGCCAGGGCAACTTGAACCTGCTGGCACCCGGGCCGAGCGAACTGGCGCCCTCCTCTGGCTGCGCAGAGCGCCGCAGCTCCTACAGCGGCAGCCGGAACGGGCTCATGAGCCAGTCGTGCTCGTTCTCGCTGTCTGATTCCGGCCGGAACTCTCTCTCCAGCCTGCCCACCTACAACAACCCCAGCGCCGGCGCCTACAGCCCGGGTCAGAGCGACCTTTCCGGACCGCCCATGTCCGACCCCGTCAAGCTGAGCTCGGCCGTCCCCCTTCCCCCACCGCCCCCACCGCCGCCCCCCATCAGTCACGGCCACACCAGCTCAGACAGCGGCCGCTCCTCGTCTAGCAAGAGCACGGGCTCTCTGACTGGCATGGGCGCGCGCAGCGGCGGGGGAGGAGGGGGCGTGGGAGGCGGGGCTCCTCTGTCGGACTGCGGCTCCTGCGGTCGCTCGCCTTCCCAGGCCGAGGCCTACGAGCAACTGATCCGAGACCTGGAGGACAAGCTGAGGGAGAGAGACCTAGAGCTGCAGGAGCTCCGGGACAACCTGGACGAGAACGAGGTGGCCATATGCCAGGTGAGACTGCGTGACCTCTGCATGACCTCTTGTCTAAATAGTTTCAGGACGGTAATCAGTGCTTAACCATGAGAAATATTCATTCAGCCCAATTTCACACAACAAGGAATAGTCACAGTATTTGCCATCCAGTTCTTGCTATGGAACTGCTTCCATAGTTTTCTTCTTGCAGGGTCACAAGGAAAATAATGCAGGCTATTACTGCCTACAAACCTTCCACTGCATCCATATGCTGAACAGCACGGCATTTTGTTGGAAAAAAAACATGTTAAAAAATTTGCTCTTCGAATAATCTTTCATCACTTTCCTTAGTATCTTAATGACTGTGATTAAACTGGTATCAAACATGGTGCCCATAAAACACATGACCATCTCTGAGTAAATCCAATAGGAGTGTTCTGAACGTTCCAAACCCAGTTGACAGTATTGGGACAGGGCAGACAGACAGGGCACTGACCTCACCGTCTCTCTGCTGCCCCCTGCAGGTGTATGAGGAGAAGCAGAAGCGCTGCGAGCTGGAGATGGAGGAGCTGCGGCAAAGCTGCGCGTCGCGCATGCAGCAGGCATCCCAGAAGGCACAGCGTGCGCAGCAGCTGCTGCAGCTGCAGGTCTTCCAGCTGCAGACGGAGAAGAAGAAGCTGCAGGAGGACTTTGGGCACCTCCTGCAGGAGCGGGAGCAGCTGGGGGAGCGCTGCGCCGCCTACGAGAGGGAGAAGACCCAGCTGGGGCCACGCCTCGAGGAAACCAAGTGGGAGGTGAGCAGACGCCTGGAGCAGAGGAGCTATGCAAGGTCAAAGGTCAAGGGGGAGGGGTCTGCTTTATCATGTCCGCAGAGTAGAGCGGCCAGAGCAGAAGGGTACAGGAAGTCAAAGGTCAAACGGATGCAGTTTAAGAGGAGTGTGTGTTGAAGCACTTAATGATGGACCTGCCCTTCAAAGGGAAAACAAGTGGGAAGTGGGAGGTCAGTGGGAAATGAGTGGGAGGAGTGAGAATTAAAAGGTCTTGAAGCATATGTTGTTTTGCCAGGCCTGCTCCCTGAGGAGACCCAGTGGGAAGTGGGAGTAGCGGGGGTTTATAGAGACAAAGGTATTGGTCTGCTCCTCAAAGTGAACAAGTGGGAAGTGGGAATTGAGTGGGAAAAGTGGGAGTTTACTTAGATAAAGGTCTTGGAGCAAATGTTTTTTTTTATGATGGGGCTTACTCCTCAAGGGGAACAAGTGGGAGGTGGGAGGATTGAGAGTGTGCAGAGTGAGGGGCAGGAGCAGGCAGGGACGAAGGTGGCAAAAGGTCTTACCAAAACAAAGTGTGTTTTTTTGTGAGGGGTGAGTTGTGGAGTTCTTTTTGCACCCGCCTGCTCCTCAGATGTGAGCAAGTAGGCAATTTGAACAGCAGACAACGTACAGTAGCTAGAAGTGGATAAAAGTACTGGAGATTCATGATTCAAGGTTCATGGATCATGGTTGGGTTTTTTTTCTTTGTGTTTCCTTAAGCAGTATAAGTAGTTAAAAGAGCAATGGGAAAACTTTGTCTACTCTTTGATATTTAGATACACACACTCACACACTTGCACATACATACACACACACACTTCCTTTCCCAGGAATCAAGGATTCTGAAAACCATATTCTGATAAGCAGAAATTGTGTTTATAATAAACAACACTAACCCTAAACAATTAGCTAGTGATAAGATAGCCGGGGAATTCTATGTCCACTAAAAACCATAAACATGGAGTACTATTGTACTATTGTAAAAACCATAAACTAAAAGAGTACTATTGTTGAATTCTCTTGGTTAAAACCAAGCCAACAGGTTTACCACTTCTACTTCAAGAGTGTTGCATTTAAGTGATTATTTCAATTCTAGCTATAATGTACTGTTCTTTTCTTGCATTGTTGTATCAGAAGAAAATATATTGCCCAATAAGCAAATGTCCAATACGGATCGATGGCTCACTTACCACAAGACAAACTATTAAATGTTATTGGTTGCACAAGTGACTACACTGAAGGTAACACTGGTCTTACTGAGATTCACATGTATAAGTAGCATAAGTGTCCCAGCTACTTTAGACTAGACGCTTATCTCTTATAAACTACTGCCAAATGACCAAGCAGGTAACAACCTGCTACCGCCAGCTAGTATGGCAGCTAACCTTATACTCAATGGTGCTGTCTGCTGAACAACCTTACTGGAAACCTAACACATATAACATAAACATAACATAACAAGTGCGCGCAAAATAGTTCTCTCTCAGTGTGGAAAATTATCTTTTTGCAAAACACATATAAGCAATTCATTGTGAACTCACTTAACATGCTTATCATGTTGGGAGTGTATTATTCTCTCTCTTTCTTTGTGGGGCGGAATCCTGACAATCAGGCCATACTGCTGTAGGCATAAACCTCATGCAATCCTTGGCCCACATTCCCATTATTACCCATGCAAATTACTTTCTGGACCCCGTTTGGCATTTTGGCCTCCCCCAAGAAGTGAGATGTGGGCCCCCTCAGATTCTCATAATAGATAGTATTTTCCTTTGGGCTGTTTATGGATGGTGGACTGTGTATGCGTGTGCATGCGTGCGTGTGTGCATGCGTGCGTGTGTGTGTGCGTAGACATTAAGCCACCTCAGGCTCGGGTGTAGGCCACACTCAGATTCTCATCATAGATAGCATCTGGGTAGCTAGCTACAGTACGTGCACCCACTGCCTCTGGGCTGTTTATGGATGATGGACTGTGTGTGTGTGTGTGTGTGTATTAACCTTGTGTGTCTCCGTCACATCTTTGTGGCTCTAAATATATCTCTGTCTGCAATCTCTTTGTACTTTTTCTCCACTCATTCTTTCCATCCTGTTCACTCAAGTTTTTCCCCCCAAACTCATTTGAAAACCTCTGCTGTTGCCTTCAGGTGATAACTAAAAATTAACATATGTGTGCGTGAGCAGTCACTTTTTTAAAGTGTGGATTTCTGACACTTTAGGAGGATATAGCACAGGCTGTCAATTTGTAAATATTGGCTCCCTTCAGTCTGTATTTGATGGTTGTCAGGCCTTTGGATTGAGCGCTGATGAACTAACCATGCTCTTCATCCTCTCTTCCCTCCTTTCCTTTTTTCCCCCCATCATTTCTCGCTTCACCTCTCCTCTTTAATCCCCCTCTTCCTCTTTCGCTCCTCTGTAATCCCCCTCTTCCTCTTCTGTTCCTCTTTCGCCCCCCAACACCTCCTGTTTTTTTTTCTCCTCATCTCTCGCTTCACCTCACCTCTCTCTCTCTTTCTCTTTCACCCATCTCTTTTCCTCTCTCTCCCGTGCTCTTATCCTCTCTTCACTCGGCTCCTCTCCTCTCACCTCCTGTTTTTTTTTCCCCTCATCTCTCGCTCGCTTCAATTCCCCTCTCTAATCCCCTCTTTTTCTCTTCCTTCCCTTTCTCCTTTCTTCACCCTCCCCCCTCCCACAGGTGTGTCAGAAGTCAGGTGAGATCTCCCTGCTGAAGCAGCAGCTGAAGGACCTGCAGGCTGAGCTGGCGCAGCGTGTGGGGGAGGTGATGACGCTGCGGGGGCAGCTGCGGGAGGCGCGGGGGGGAGCGCGAGGCGGGCCAGGTGCAGCTGCAGGAGGCCCTGGCCACAGCGCGCACACGGCAGCTGGAGCTGGAGGTGTGCGAGAACGAGCTGCAGCGGCGCAAGAGCGAGGCCGAGCTGCTGAGACAGAAGCTGACGCGCCTCGAGGAGGAGCTGGCCACGCTCAAGGAGGCACAGGAGGAGGCCGAGGAGGAGGCGCGGCGAGGGGGAGGTGAGGAGCATGGAAACATTTTTTATTTTGATTCTGATTGTGGTCTTCCCTTAATGTTCTTCTGTTTATTCTTCCGATCTGTTTTTTTATCCGACTACTCCTTGGGTTTCGCGATAGAGACACCGTTCAAAATCTAAAACGTCCGGCATGATCTCGATCGGTGTGCTTACATTCAGATTTTTGATATCTCTTCGTTCGTCCGTTATTTGCGTTTTTCTTGTTGTTTTTCCCCATTGAAATGAATGGAAAAAATGTGTGAAATTTTTTTCGAGATAGAGACACCATTCCAAATCTAAAAAGTCCGGCATGATCTCGATAGGTGTGCTTACATTTATCTTATTTATATCTCTTGTCATTCGTACGTTATTCGTGTTTTTCTTTTCGTTTTTTCTCCATTCAAATGAATGGGAGAAATGTGTGTGTGTGTGTGTGTGTGTGTGTGTGTGTGTATGTGTCTACATATGTCACATGATCATTGTCCATTGTTACCCTAGCAACAGCTAACTGCTAGTTAGCTACTTAACATTGTTAGCATTTTTTAGCATGCTTTTTCACATCAGCTCCACTGAGTACTACTGTTTGCATAGTTAGCATTGTTAACATTGTTAACATTGTTAACGTATGCTACGTTCACTGAGCACCACAGCATTGTTAGCATTATTAGCATAGAAGCTAATTAGCAGCAGCTAACTTCATACACGTACGCACACAAAAAAATGGGGGACACGGTGGTAAGGCCACCCCGCGGTTTCTGCCAAGAAAATGCAGTCTAGTTCTGTTATTATAATGCTGTATGAACACCATGGACTTATTGCCATCTGAGAGACAGCAAATTTGCAACCTTGCATGACCTAAGGTAGTTGGCTTAGCCCCTTAAACTGTGGACGTGCCCAAGGTGTCTTCCTAGACGACAACTAGATAATGGGGAAAATGGGGAGTTTTTCCATGCCCCTGTTGCTCATTGGTGCTCTCTGCTGTGAAGCACTACGAGACATGAATTTTGCATAATGCTCTGTATAAGTTGAATTGAATTGTAATCTGTGTAATCTGATTGCACTGTCCAATGACAGTTTGCCTACTGATAAAAGCCCAGCAATTGCACAGGTCACTGTGTTCAGTTACAACCAAACAAAATTGTCAGAGCCATAATCAGAGCCATGAAGTTGACTCCAAAAAGATTTTTATGACCTGTGCCATAAAATTAACTTGAAATGATTAACTTAAAGTGATTGAAAGTGTGTGGATTTTTTCTACAAGGTCACTGTATTAAGCAGCAATGTCTTATGCATTCAACCAAAGAAATGCTATAACTAAATGGGTTGACTTTTCATAATCTATATATTTTTTTTAATGTTTGTATATTTCTGTTTAATGTTTGTGTGTTGTTTGTAGGGGCGGTAGGCGGCTCCTCTGGGGAGGCGTGGCAGCAGCAGTCGGAGTGCCTGCGTAGCGAACTGGTGTCGGAGCGCCAGCATCAGGCGGACCAGGCTTCGGCCTTCGAGGAGGAGCGGCGCAGCTGGGAGGAGGAGAAGGAGAAGGTCATCCGCTACCAGAAGCAGTTGCAGCAGAACTACGTGCAGATGTACCGCCGCAACCGGCAGCTAGAGGGTGCCCTCCGTGACCTCAGCATGGAGCTGGAGGCCCGCGAGCTCGACGACGACGACGGCAGCGGCAACGAGATCAACTTTGATGACGTCACGGCAACCGAGATCTGAGCGCCTTCCGTCGACCTCTTGAACACTTGGCCCTCTAGTGGTGAAATCCCTTTACTCTGTTCTCCTCATACACACAAAGTCTTGTCTCTTTCACCAAAGTCCTGTCTCCACCCCCACCGCCTCATGGTTCTCTGGTTCGGACCTGTTGACCAGGTACATCATCAAAAATGCAGAAAAGCCAACCCTAAGGGGAAGGCAGCCATTTTGGAACTGGTTTGTTGCCTGAAACTAAACGCTGCAGGACGCGGTCCTCATGGTCTGTCATGATGGCTATATACACTCCTCTGCACTTAAGTTAACTACTGTTCGAGCTAGTTTCACGGTCATAGACCAAGCAGGTTTAGCACTACACTAATACATTACAGTCCTTCTGAGACGGCAGAAGTTAGTCTAGACCTTGTGGTGTTTCTGTGGTTTAACACCCCTTATGCATAAATACAAATTCTATTCGCCATTCTAGTGTCTTACACACAACTGCATGTTTGTTTCTCCCCTCACACAAACACAAATACACTGTAACTGCACAAAACAAAACAAACAAACAAAAAACATGCAATGTGTGAGTGGTTAAAGCTTTTCTGACCGCCAAGGATTTTTGGTATTATTTACATGAAGGTCTTCCTCATTAACAAGAGAGAGAGAAAGGGAGAGAGGGATGCCTGTGTCACAGTGTGTTACCAACCAAATAGGAATTTTCAGCCCCGTCTTCCTTATTTAAGAGAGAGCGAGAGAGAGGGATGCAAAAGGAATCTTCAGTGTGGTTATTAAGAACGTCGGTTAACCAATGAAAAGCCAGTCTTGTTAACAGTGAGGGCAAGCTTATTCTCTCCTGAGTCTTGAGTTGGTTGATATAGACAAGGACATCAACCGTGCTCTGTGTCCTTTGATTTAAGAGACGGTAAGGAAAGGAACAAATAAAATGTCACTTTCACTTTATGTTCAGTTCATGGCTGGCAGTCCACAAGTTATTAAACAACAAAGATCTACTTGTGAGGAATATTTTGTTTTATACATATGTTGCATATTATTGTTCATTTCTCATTTTAGAAAAGGTGACATTTAATTGTTTTTCTTTAACAATAAGGCGGGAATTGGATATATGTATGTTTTGACCCCAAAGCAACCAAGACTCTGGACTGTTAGTGTGGCATCTCAAGGCTATCTCTTCCGTTGCTAATGACAATGAGAATGTGTATACTGTATATATACACCTTATCACAAAGTAAATATATAAATATATAAATAAATGTTTATGAAAATATGCTAGATCTCTCTAATAATTATTGTATACTGTATAGAGATAGGGTAGCCACTGTGAATAGACCAAGGCATTGTCACTGCTACTGTTCTAAGGATTTTGTTTGTTTGGCTTTTTTTTCTTCTTTGTTTTTGTTTCATTTTTTGCGAGTGAATGTGATTCATGGCTTTATATTATAATTTTTTTATTCACAGTATTTGTACGAAGTCATTATAATGTATATTTTTCATGTTGTACATTTCTTGTACCAACCAAATTTTTGTTTTAATAAAAAAAGGAGAAAACATGGCATACATACAAGCAACTGCAAAGTTATTCCAATCAAAACATGCAGATGCATGGCTAGACTAAGTGCAGGAATATATGTCTGGTGGGGGCAAATGAACGCATGTGTCCCATCTCATCAAGAGAAATAAATAGCATAAGGCCAGTTAACATACTGCATTTAAGACTGCTACGCTAGGCTACTACAGCAAGCCCTGGGGTGCCGTGGTCTATAGCAACAGGATTCCAAAGGGATCAGGGTTTGGTCTGACTGATCCCAATTCAGTTTTTCTGATCCTACCTCATCTGTCACTGTCTAACGGTATCTCTCTATGGCTACTGTGTGTTTAAAAAAAGAGCTGCTGTATCAATGAAGGTCATGTTCTCTGCACCCTTTTCCTTATCACCTTATCACAGTGAACTTGTTACCCTGGCAAAGTTCATTTGGTGTAGCTTGACAATTTATTAAAAATAATGAAAAAATGTCCATTTTAAGATGATGCTCATCTTGACTTGAGCACAGAGCTGATCTTTGCCACCCTGGGATGTGGCTGATGGAGATTGGGCTCTTTAGCCTCCATTCCAAAATGGCCCCGAGGCTCTGTGTGTGCTGCAGTTTCATATTGCTGCACCATTCCCACTATTTATATACAAACACATCTGTGCTACAACCGTTTGTAGATCATATTCACTACACACCAGCTTGAGCTACAACCAAGAGTGCTTCACATCCACGTTCATGCTCATATTTACTGCATTCAAGATAAATGAAATCTCTCTAATCTCTCTCTGTCTCATCTGTCTCTAACTTTCTCTCTCACTGTCTGTCTCTCTCTCTCCAACTCTGTCTCTTTCCATCTCTGCCTTTAAAGCTCCACCTTGTTATTTATAGTGATGGCTTCAGCACAGTTTTTTTATGTGGCCGTTCTTCCATTTAGCTCCATCCTCGATGGTGTCCCAGAGGTCAGTGGACTGGTTTGACCAGCCTGGTGCAGCAGGTAGACTGAGGGGCCAGGCCGGTGGAGAGAGAGAGAGAGAGTGTGTGTGTGTGTGTGTGTGTGTAGCAGTTTCTGGCATAGAATCAGGGACCCTTGGGGACTTTGACCACTAGCTCCATGGGGTCCTTGGCCTTGTTGCTGAAAGCTTGGCGGATGATGTCCACTGCCTGCTGATGGGTCACTCCTGCCAGGGACACACCATCCACCGACAACAGCTCATAGCCCGCCTATGGGAGAGGAAAAGAGAAGTGTATTGCATACACACACACACACACACACAAAAAGCTCATAGCCAAGCTGGAGTAAAGGGAGGGGTTTTATGTACACACATCAAAGTGTGTGCATGTTCGCACACATAAATGTGGTGCATGTGGTGCACTATCCTTATCAGGACTAACCCCAGGGGTCATGAGAAGGTATGGAACTATGCGCACACACACACACAGCTTTTTTATATTAAGACTCCAAGAGTGTGTCTGACACACATTTAAACAGGTGTGTGCTCACAGGCACACACACACTTAAAATGTCAGCCTCTGCCAGGTTCAAATGCCGTACTTCCCAATGTTTATGGTCCCTACTACAGTGCCTTTCGCCGAGTTTCATGACAACTGACCCAGTCGTTTTTGCATAATTCTGCCCACAGATAGGGAAAGGGGCCAGAGAAACTGCTGAAAAAACAACCTCAGCCATAACAATAGATAATCACAGATGGGTAGACAGACACACACACACACACGCACCGATACACAGTCGATACAACAGGACACAAAAAGCAAAAATAGATCTAGGCTCATTCTCTCTCTCTCTCACACACATACACACAGACACAAACACATACTCTCACTCACACACACACACACACTCACACACTCTCTCTCTCTCTCTCTCTCTCACACACACACACACACACACACACACACAAGCCTTCCCATCATCTGTCCTGTCCCTGACTCCTCTCTGTGAGCCCCTCCTCGGGTTCTTTGTCATCCTTTTTAACAGGACAGGTACACACACACACACACACACACACACCAGCTCTTCTCCATGAGCCCCTTACGTTGCTCGGGTTCATTGTTATCTTATTTAACAGGACGGCGCCCCAGATTCAGCAGTCATAAATATCTCTCAGTAATTACTGCCTCTCCCCTCCCTAATAACCTTCAATACCTCTGGACGCGGCCTCACGCTTGGAGAAAATAAATCAACCCCATCATTTACCACCTTTGATCCAGTACATACGCCCCCCCCCTGTCTCGATTGGAATGATAATCACATGTGTGAGTCCCCAACAACCTTCAATACGTGTGGACACCACCTCACATTTGGGAAATAAATCAAACCCTGTCATTTACACAACATTCAGCACATAATAAGTTATATATAAAAAGAAAGAAACACAGTATGTAATTTTTAGCCTTAACTTAGCTTTAATATCCTCCTTTAATGAGGGCTGCACACACACACACACACATATTGGGTTAGATGATCAATAACTAACTCGCACCCAAGCGGTCTAAACCACTGGCTAACTTCAGATATAAACAAAACAAAATAACAAAAATAATTCACTGTGTATCATCTTTGTTCCCATAATAAACACAACATATTGGTGCATGAAAAGTGAAGACTTTATTTAAAGTGACTTAATTGAATGGGCCTCTGCTACACAATACCCCCTAACTGGGCAAGCCTTCAATAACTAGCAGACTGCAGATGGTCACTTTGATGGACCGAACACAGAGCTGAATTGTTGTTGGATCCCTCAATAAGTGCCCTAATGGTTGACTGATGGCCAGTCTCAAAGACTCCTCTCACTTTTACATAATGGCCAGAACTCTCCCCTGCTATCCCAACTACCCATTTAAAGCAATCAGGGATAAAGATGTCTGTTCTCCTTTCAACAGTATTCGGTAAAAGTTACAAAAGTATACCTTAGCTTAAGACCAATTTATCCATTAGACTTTACTCAGCACCCCTTGGAGCTGATCAAGAGCAGCTCCCAAGGTTCTAGAACATTTCTCATGTGATGACTCATGATCCGTACAAAAGCAGACGGAACCACAAGCATTGGATTTGCGGGATAGGCTTTCTTAAATAGCTGACTTTCAATGAGTCTTTCAAATCAATCTGCAGGCTGTTTTATCCCAATGTCACTCCTGAGCAAAGTCTACAGAAAATGAGTGTTTAAAAATACCTCTGTCTCGTCACATTCCTGATGTGCACTTATGACCCTGTGTTGTAATGAGAAAGTGAGGGGAGAGGCAGAGGAGTTACTTAGTAGTATAAGTGTGTGTGAGTGTGTGTGTGTGTGTTTGTGCGAATGGGACACAGAAAGTCATGTAAATGGAGAAAAAAAGTGAGTGTGTGCACATATATTTAAGAGTGCAGTATGTGTATGTGTGTAAGTAAGTGTGTGTATGATGTGTGTGTGTGTGTGTGTGTGTGTGTGTGTGTGTGTGTGTGTTGGTGTGTGTGTGTGAAAGATTCTTTGCATACTTTCTCCCGGCAGTATCCCGCGTTGTAAACATCCCCAAGCAAGACAAAAGCATCAACACAAACCTTATTAGTGCTTGAATGGCTGCACAAGCAGTCAACAACTCTGGGTGACCCGCTATTGTTATTTTGAAATACTGACAGCGGGAGGATGGGAGGGGGCGGGGGGAAGAGAAAGAGAGAAAGAAAGAAAGAAAGAAAGAAAGAGAGAGAGCATGAGAGAGAGAGAGAGAGAGAGAGAGAGAGAGAGAGAGAGAATGCTTACCTTGAGAACTTCACTAACAGAGGCTGCTCCACCAGGGAAAATCTTCTCAATCTTCACCACTGGCTGCACCTTAGACTCCACACCTCCAGAAATACTAATCCCTACAGACGCAATACAACAATACACATCGCGCGCACACAATATACAACAGAGGTATACACACAGAAACACACAAATATGCAGCATGCAAACACACATTCCCAGCAGTCAAGTCATGGGACAGTGTAAAAAGTCTCACTGTGTCTCACAATGTCAAAGGTGACAGTGTCAAAAATGTCACTCTAAAGCAAGCTTTGAAGCCTCAATTGTTTGGCACACGTTACTGAGGGCTTTGCTGACATCTGTTGGTCATCAAGAGTACTGCAACTACAATAAACACAAGATGAGCTGCTATTCTTGCGTGGAATTTGATTCACAGCCTAACATCAGTCCTTCTAGAAAGTGTCCTGTTGACCTCAAGACCTTTTTTGCATTTCACTGATTTAAACTGATGAGGAGAAGGCAGCAGGCAATCCCCGCATTAATGCTTTTTTTCAGTGTTTGTGGATTTGGGATTTTGTCTGTATCTGTGCCATTAACTCTGCTTTCCAATTTTCTATAAAATCGTGTTTCAATCAATAAAATCAATCGATTTCTTGTTGTTTAGAGTATATGTTTAGGTATAGGCTGTCTACACAGGTTTTCTACATTGTGTCAGCCCATATAGGATGTTAATCCTAACCCTAATCTAAACTACTAAAATGACCATAACTGCTTATTAGTAAACCATTTAGAACTGGGTTACCTATTTCAATGTTGTATTCAGTAAGACCCACTGGCCATTGTGTTAAAAACATGCTGGCATCGATCATCATAATATAGGAAAATTCAAGTTAATTGAAGCAGTCGATTTCTCGGTTCTACTCGATTTTGGGTTCTCGATTCATACCACTAATTCTCCATAGTCTCTAGTCTAGTCAACAGTGGTCACTAGAGGGTAAAAGGTGGAAAACAGCTTCTCACCTAAGGACTGCTTGGTCTTGGACAGGCAGACCGTTTGGAACTGGTAGTCCGTTTCAGATCCCCCTGTGCCGTTCTGTTCCTGCCCATTCAGGTGCATGTCTTCCGCCTGACCCATAGGGGGCGACATTGTGTCCGAGTCGGAGCTCACCTGAGCCCTAAACACTTGCGAAAGTGGCGGCCTTTTGTATTTAGGTACATTCCCTACCGTAAACACCCGCTCCTCTTTTTCCCCCTCTTCTTCCCTCTCGCTCTCCTCTTTGATCTTCTCTTTCTTACCCCTCCTGAAAGTCAACCTCCCTCTCTCCGTCTTGGTACGACCCTTTTCCCCTTCACAGTGGCTGGGCTGGATTGAACCATTCTCCTGCCTGCGGGAGGTGGTGTTTGTGGTGCTGCTGCTCTCGGCTAAGAGCCAGTTGGGGAGCGCGGGGCTGGCTCGGCTGCGGACGGTGGGGGCTGAGGCGTAGTGCACGTCCACGGGAATGTCCAGGAGCGGCGTGAAGGCTCGGGTGGTGATTGGTGGGTCCTGGGGCTGGGAGACTCGAAGGCGGTGGAGCTCCTCCATCAGCTGGTTCTCCCGCTCCACATCCTCCGCCCGATGAAGCTCAAAGCCACCACAGTAATCTGGTGCGGGGACACACAATGGCTATACTGTTCAAACCAACTTTATGTCACAATGTAAAGGCCTCCATGGAAAACTTAGGCTTGGGAGACAAAATAAACCTAAAAACAAACCTAATGACATTGTATTAAGGACATCATGTCAAAGTTCTACTAGAAAACACAACGTAATGGAGCCAATGGCTAAATAGTAGTACAATGTCAATATTAAATAAAAAAAAAATAAAAAAAATGAGAGAGCAAATGTTTGGGTAATTTGTTAGTTATATAAGTAACTAACACATGGTTCAGCAGGATTGACACTCTTACCTGGAACAGGTGTGATGAGCTGTCGCCGTGGAGTCCGTCCACACTGAGGAGAGCGTAGAGGAGGGGAACGTGCTGCAGAGGAGGACGGGAAAGAAGGGTGGAGGAAAAGAGAGGAAGACACAATACAAAGACAGGGAGGAGAGGGAAGAGTAAAGAGAAGCAATAAAAACAAGAGAAAATGAAGGAGAAAAGCAAGAAATTACAAATTACATTTGAAATTAGAATTCAAATGTAATTCTGGGTCATTGGAATTCAAATGTAATTCTGGGTCAGTGATGGCCAGTAATGGATTAACATTCATTTATGTCTCTCTCGTGTGGACTCACAAGAGCGGCACTTGAGGATGTCATAAGCCTCCTGTTCAAAGGGGTTCACCAGACTGTTGAACAGTTCCAGTTCAGCGATGGGGATCAACAACCTGACCACAATCACAACAAACAAACAAATAAACTGCTGTACACACACAAAATACACTGATGGACAGACAATGTAAATGCTAAAGAATAAAAATGTTTTTGCCTTCACTTCAATAGAAACCACAAACAATATACACCTTCGTAGAGTCTTAAAGGAGAAGGCCCGTGTGATTTTGACCTGGGCTGTACTGCCCCCAGCATTCCGCATTTTACACCGTTTTAGCAAAAGCTTTCATTAGCCTTACACTGCTACACTGGGGGCATTGCATAGTCTTTA
This sequence comes from Limnothrissa miodon, assembly GCA_017657215.1. NCBI lineage: Eukaryota > Metazoa > Chordata > Actinopteri > Clupeiformes > Clupeidae > Limnothrissa > Limnothrissa miodon. Next base: position 96,382 of record JAGFZM010002343.1, read on the forward strand.
CAGCTAAATTGCTATTTTTACACCATTAACAAGGTTCAGAGTAACTCCACATTTTATTGGTAGACTTCTGAGAGCCCTGACATTTAAAACGAGACAATGAGAATTTTTTGTCATTAAGTCTTTACTTTAGCTGGTGGAGGCAATCTCCTTATTCAGTAGCAGTTGACATGTCTTGACCTTTGACCTCTCCCAGGGCTTACCTGACCTCCCGAAGGAGGAGCAGTTTCTCTGGTCTGTCTAGAATGGCCAGCAGATGGCGCACTAGATTCTCCACAATACCATCCGTTAGATACTGCAGAACCAACGAACAAGAAACAAACAAGTACGTAAATACAATGGCCTACTACTCCATAGCCTGACAAATGCCACTCTCTTTTTCACCGACAGTAACTAAGTGTAATTCCATTAGGAGGATGTGTATTTCATAGTGAAATGTTGAAGTGAGTGAAGTGTTTGGTCCTGTTTGGGCCCTCTGTCTTTCCGTACTCACCCTCCCGCAGAGTGTCATGACGGCAGCCACCTCATCCTCCCCCAGCAGCCTCCAGGACAGGTCCTCCACCGCTGCCAATGCAGCCAGGGCATCAGCGTCGGGGACACGACGACCAGTCTTCTCTTTACCTTTACACACACACATGCAAACACCCCACATTTAATGTATAGACTTCCTGATTGATTGAGGCTAGTTCAGGCAGTAGGGATGATTCATTTAGGGAGGACATTGGGACTGTGTCTCAAATCACACAATTGCACAGTTCACTAGTGTGTTCCACATGTCCGCCTAGTATTATGGAGAAACACTTAACATCAACAATGCACACTACGGCAGCAAGTGCACTCCATTCCAGTGCACCCATACAAGTGCACGATTTGAGACCCGGCCTCCCATGTTCTGCTCTCACCTGAGGGGGACTTGGAGCGCCCCCTTGAGGTGTCTCTGCGCCGAACGCCCCGGAAGAGCAGGTTGACGAAGGTTTTGGATCGCTGCAGGGCGCTGCTCTCCTCCGTCCCCCGCTCCTTGTCCTGCTGCTTCTTCTGCTTCCTCTGAGTCTCCTCTAGGGGGAGCAAAAGAGCAGAGGGACGAGAGGACCAGAGCTTCAGGTTTGGAAACACTTTCCCTCATCGTTCTACCAACATTGGTTAACAATAATAAACAAAACTATCGTAAATATTTTATAAATTTATCCCAATTTATAAAAAAAACAAAACAAACGCACAATACACTGAGGTGAAGCATACACTAATTCAAAGCAGTTCGGCGGTGCCTTGCTCAAAGACACTGCAGTGGTAAACTGGTCGGAGATGAAATCAGCAACCCTTCTGTCTCAAAAGCTAAAGCCCTGGCTAGGCCCATTGCTGCCTAAAGGGATGTGGTCAGTAAACTTTAAATAAGGACAAATCAAATCATCTGCTCTCATTTGAAATGGATAGATAACTACCGCAACATTGGCCTGATTTGACGCTTTGAGAGATGAGAGTGTATCCTGGAGGGTTATCCATACTAACTCCTACGCCTTCATGCCGAACCCTTACCTGCCACGGTCATGTGACTCTGGGTGCGTCTAATTGGTGGGCTGGGCCTGCTGAGGGCCAATAGGAGGGAGTTCTTTCTGGACTCGCCCCCAGTGCCACTGCCACTCCTCCCACTGTCTGACCCCTGGCTACTGCTCCCTCCTCCGATTAGCGTGTCCTGTAGCAGCTCCATCATGCCGCGGCTGCGCACGCTGGACACCCCCGCTGCCTCTGTCTGCATGGAGGCTTCCACCCGCTCACCACCCGGGGTCAGCAGCATCTGGGAGAGACCACTGAGGGAGCTGAGGGGTGTGCCGGATGAGAGTGAGGAAGTTGTGGACATGGAGTCCGAGCCCTGGGAAGACGATTGGCGGGCTGGAGGAAGGACAGAGGATTGTGGGTAACAGATGAGCACATCGGTACACACGCACATGGCACACACACAGACACACGTGAATAGAGATGAATAACGAACTTTATGATGGTGTGAGGTGAGGACTGTCACTGAATGTGTGCGCTTGAGTGTCTATGAGATTTGAGTGTGTATGTGGTATAACTTTACATTGATTGAGCCAACTGTACTCTGCCACCATTTCCTTATAGGCTGGAAATCTCCCAGCTTCCTGTTAAACATATACACGCGCACACACACACACACACACACGTGCACACACACACACAGAGACAGACAAAGACACACACACACCCACACAAAGAGTTAGGATACACACCAGGTTTATTTTCAATATATCCTATTAACCAGGCTAAGCTGGCTTAAGTTACCTCTTTGTAGTGGTAAATAATTTCTGCATTAGCAAGTGCGGCACTGGGTTACTTCAATGGGTCCTCTATGGGCAGGGATTTAAAACATCACAAATGGCATCAATGATAAATTGTACTAAATGAAATCCCTGTAAGTGAAGTCAATTTAAGAAATGAAAATGACAATGTGCTAATAAAGCCAAATTCAGCCTATTTAGTATAAAACACATTTATAGAAGATTCTGGAAATGACACAGACCAAGAAAGATCCACTCTGATTCAATTTAATTGTCAACTGAACACAGACTCTTTTAGACAAAGAAGCCAAAAAGGAAGTGAAGAGAGAGATTAAAGGAGGGATGAGGAGAGGGAGAAGTGAAGAGGGAAAAAGACATGAAAGAGGAGGAGGAAAAGCAAGAGAGAGGTGGAGGGGGTTGGGGAGTGGAAAGAAGGGCAGAAGAAAGTCGAGGAGGAAAAAGTAGGGTAGAGGTGGAAAAGTAAGGAAGATGTGGATAGGAAGTGTGTGTGTGTGTGTGTGTGTGTGTGTGTGTGAGTGCACGTGTGGAGGCGGGGGAGGAGTGTGTTTGGCCCTGAGGTCCACACCCGATCCGCGGGGCGGTGTTGTGAATAATGCACAGGGTCATTCCTCAACATGGGGAACCAGAGAGCGCACACTGCGCCACTGCACTATGCTGCAACGCTGCGCAGCACGCTGCAGAGCATCAGATCACATCACAGTGCATCGCAACGCAGCCAGAGATAGGAACTCCGCTTGCCAGCTGTCACAACAGTCCTCTCAGGTAGACTCAAGGTGTGTGTGTGTGTGTGTGTCTAAGCGTATGTGGGTGTGTATGCGCATGCACAAGTGTGACAGTGTGTGTGTGTGTCCATTTTCCAATACATGCACATCGATGTACATGTGCGTGTGTGTTTGTGTGTGTGTGTGTGTGTGTGTGTGTGTGTGGTTACTATAAGGACTGCGAGTGTGTTTGGATCTGCCTAAGTGTGAAACTCTGCCTATGCACTTGTGTATGTGTGTGTGTGTGTGTTTGTGTGTGTGTGTTTACTGTGAGTACTGCAAGTGTGTTTGGATGTGTGAGAATGTGTTTGTGTAGGGCAGAAACAGGATGGCAGATCGAATGGAACAGCACACCACATGGGTTCCAGAGAAAGAGGGAAAGAAAGAGAGAGAGATAAAGACAAAGAAAGAGCTACGGAGGGAGGGAGAGAAAGAAAGAGAGAGGAAATTTAAGAAATAGAGACAGAGAATATAAAAACGTGACAAGGAAAGATAGAGAGAGAAAGAGAAAGAGAAAGGGAGAGGTGAAAGAGAGAGAAAGAGAAAGGGAGAGGTGAAGAGAGAGAGAGAGAGAGAGAGAGAGAGAGAGAGAGAGAGAGAGAGAGAGAGAGAGAGGCTGTAGACTGATAGTGCCTTGGCATCCATGTGTTCATTAAGCTCTATTCTCTATCCATCTCTCCATCTCCTCTTGTTCTCCTCCTCCAGTTTGATACGTCCGATCCAAAGCTGCTTCATTACCCACCCGTCACTCATCTGATTTAGGACATCAACCCCCACGTGTCCCTTAGTCTCAGTGACTGAGTGGACATTAAAGGCCCACTATGCGACATTTTTCATTTAATTAATCCGTTTCATACTGTTTAGGGTGCTAAAATGAGTCATTGCACGGCGAGCGAACGGTGTAGAATGCGCCACCGTGGCCTATAGCGGTAGACACAGCACTTGCAATGTTCAGCAGCGCGGACCGCCTCCAATAGAATGCAGTGCAATACAATGCAATACAGCGGTCTTTAGAGGGAGCTTGTGAGAGAAAAAAACAGAACGTTGCTTAGCCCTGCTTTAAGCCCAACATGTCGGTTCGATTTCAGCTGAGCTAAGGTGTATACATGCATTGTAAAAGTTGTTAGGCTAGAGCAAAGCAATAATTAACTTATTTCTTAGTGTTTTTGAATACTGAGTACTGAGTGACAGAATGGCACCAACCAGTTGGGTCACATACACAGGTCTTCTGGTAGTTCTAGCCACACTAGACGTACATTCTGAAACTGCAAAACTGAAACTGCGACAGAGAACACCATGTGTGTATACTGTTTGTGGTGACAAGCATGTGTGTGTGTGTGTGGGTTTGTGGATGAAGTTGACCTTAATGGTGTAGGCATGACGATAGCATCTGTATGTGTATATGTGTGTTTACCTCAGATCTGTGTGTGTGTGTGTCTGTTGATGTGTGTAAGATGATGATGTATGATGTGTTTAGCTTGATGGTGACCATGATGTGTGTGTGTGTTTGTGTGTGTATATGTGTACCTTGATGGTGATCATGGTGTGTGTGTGTGTGCACGTGTGAGTACCTTGATGGTGAGCGTGACGTGTGTGTGTGTGTATATGTGTGTGTGTGTACCTTAATAGTAAGCATGACGTGTGTGTGACTCTTGAGCACCTCCACGGCTCGGCTGTGGCTGATGTCCTCGAAGCTGACACCGTTGGCTGCCAGGATCTGGTCACCCATCTTAATGCCATTCTGTTCCGCCAAACCCCCAGGGTCCAGCCTACACAGAAAGTGCATCATCACAGCACAGAGGTCAAAGGTAAACATCATAACATATATCGATGCACACACACACACACACTCTCGCTTTCACTATTTGCAAATTCTCCTAGAGACACCCCCCCCACACACACACACACATAGTCTTTCTCTCTCTCCACTGTCCTGCTTTGAAATGTGGACGCTAAGGGTGTGCTTCTTTTCTTCACATATCGAGTGTAAACACACACAGACACACATACACACATGGGCTACATGCACACACACAGAACTTCTCTATTCAGATTTCATTTGTATGGACTCACACATGCACACAGGTTAAGAAACACACACACACACACACATACACATACACACACACTCTCTCTCTCTTTTTCTCTCCTCCTACTTTGAGATATAGATTCCCAGGCCAAACTCGTTGCCCCCGCGGATGTTGAAGCCGAGGCAGCTGTCATCAGAGGTGGTGTAGAGGTGCACTATCCTGCGGAGGGCGCTGTCCCCACTCGACTCCGACGGTGTCGTTCCACCCACCTCCACCACCATTCGCCGATGGATTAGATCCACCCTGCAACACACACACACACACTTTGTTGTTAGACCTATGTAGGAACACACATTCTCTTACATACATAGACACACTTACAAACACACCACACACACACACACACACACACACACAAGCTGTTAAACAGGAACATACACTCTCTTACATACATAAACAAACTTAGAAATACACACACACACTGTATTTCCACATGAACCCAAATCCACAGGAACATACACACTGGAATCTAAAGTGGCAGTAGAACAGTACTTGCTACCACCGGTTCTCACCAGGTGGTTTTCTCCTTGGAGTAGCGGATCCCCGGCACCTTGCCCACGCGCCGAACCACCATGCGGAGCCGCTGATTCCCCGTCAGAACCTTCACGGCGCTGCTCATGGTGATGTTCTCCAGGCTCACGCCGTTCACCTCCACCAGCTTATCGCCCACACGCAGCCCAGCATGTGCTGCAAGGCGCCGGGGTTGGGGGGAGGGAAAATGTTACTAATGACAGCACCTAGGCAATGTTCCTATTACTAACAACAGCCCCTAGCCAATGGCAGAACCTAGGCAATGTTCCTATTCCCAATGACAGAACCTAGGCAATGTTCCTATTCC